>JAHHFK020002413.1:0-43921 GCA_024533555.2 Aedes koreicus | reverse complement strand
TATAGTGCGATGTATTCGTAATTATGCACTATACGTGATGTTAAATGTATCCTAAAGAACGGAAGTGAAATCGTTTTCACACCTACAAAAATGCAGGATTCTCCCAGAGTAGACATTTATATTACTTTTTATACTAAAATACAGACAGGCAGTAGAACAGAATTATCCATTCAGTATATAACATACCTTCGTTCAGCTCAAGCTCCAGCTAAAGGAGGATAGCTTTGCCAGACTTATCAGTCACGTCAGCAGTTAGGGTAATCTTTAGGTGAAATATGAACATGCGTCACTTATCGAAGAAAGCCAAGCTTTTGAACGCAAATTTGACGTCAAAATCAATTTGAACCAGTTGGTAGCCTTCTGGTTTTCGAAGCGTAGGATACAGATGCAGAATAACATCACAGGATCGCTTTTCTAATTTGGAAATCTCCAAATTACGATATTCACTAGTTGCATTCCACTTCTGAAGTATAGCCGGCCACTCACCTTCATGATGCCTTATCCATATTTTAGTCTGTTGAAATTCAACCCCTGGCAAGAAAAGAAATATTAATAAGAATGTATGTGTCAAAGCGTGAGCATTTTTACAGTCAGCATTGGAAAACAGAGTCGTAGATGTGATATTATCACTAGTGGCTTGCTTGACAAATTCGTGTGCCGTATTTTTACGATAGTTGCAATTAGCGTTCTTTTCGAATGACGACCGATGGTTTTCTTACTCCTGGAAATAATGAACGTCGTTTGACACCATGAATCCTGGAAATCAAAAATCTCGTCATTGTGGTCAATAAAATTAAAAAATCTAGTGTGTTATCCTAGTTGCATTTATCACAATTTCTTCATAAACTCTCCTCGGTACCATGAATAGGTTGAAGGTTGCCACTAAACAACATACCAAATTATTGAATTCACATCTTGTATTATCAACGGCTATGTTGATAGTGAAAAACAACTTGGCAAAATCTAAATTTACCGGAGCGAATGCTCCCCATTCATGAAACCGTTCTCATGCTCCATTGCAGCGCTACGTTAATTGTGGACGCTGTCTATGGTCGGAGATGCAAGATCTGGCTAATAATGCTGCGTTATTTGCCGCATCCTGGGCATCAGAATTTAACCGATAAATGAAGTTAGAGTTATATGATTTAAGAACACTTAAAGTAGTTCATTCAAACCTTAGATTCCGATAGAAATAAGCTGCTGAGCTCCAATGCTCTGGCTAGTAGTTCATCGTAAATCAACTTCACAAACGCATCTTTAAACTCATCAATCACAATATGAGTAATTACGCGTCTTTGCGATTTTGTGAAAATTTTCATACAATTGTACTCATCGATGATTTGCTTTCCTCGGGCAGACTACTCCAGAAGAAAGGTCGCAGATATATCTTTGCGTTGAACAACCGATCGCGAAGTCGAGCGAGAACTACAAGTGCAGGGTTAATTTTCCAGAGGAAGCTAATGGAGACGTAACGGGAACCAGGTTCTGAAAGTAAATTAACATCTGGTAACCTGGAACCTAGGCTAGGAACGGGTGAATGCTGAAATAAATATTTATTAATTATAAAATAAATAAACTAAGTACATACGTGAACAACTCAATAGCTATATTTAACACAACACTCAAAACACTCCGCTCACTTTCGAAATTTTATTATCGTCGCAACTGAAAACCGGAATAACTCACTAGTGCCAAAAGATTTTGCTCTATTTTCCTACGTTTTCATTGTGGCGCGCTGTACAACACATCTGATTTGCTACACAGCGCACTAGACGCGATACTTTGCTGCCATATACAATATCAGTTAAATTGATTTGCACGAGTGATTTTTTCCAGTTTGGAAATGCAACGAGAATAAAAACAACCAAATTGACCAAAACAAACAAGTTGGATTTCGTTCACGCTAAACGAAGACAACTTAACACTGAGTAGATAAATAATAAGTTCGAGTATGCGTAATGCGAAACTAAATTTATTTATATTTTATGTAGTTAACGAGAGATGCAAAGATACAGTTTAGCATATGACTATTTAACATGGGATTAATATAATCGGTTACAATTGTATAGTGTATTAGCGTTTTATCACTAAATAAAATCCATCAATACTCAGGAAGGTGCTTACTTTAGTGATCTATTTGATTGCCTGAGTGATTTTGGGTAAGCGTATTACAAAAAAATTTTGTTGTGGAAGCGTTCAAACATCATGTTCACGAATGTGGTTAAACATTGGTTTGATGTGGAACTAGTGTTACAAACACACAAACCTGATAACAGCAGCTGTTAATGTTTGTATGTATTGACATTAAAATTGTCAGGGAGTGTAACAGGAAATCGTTAACATTATGATACTAGGACAACAAACATTTACAACTGTTTCGGTTGTTAGTTATCCGGGAAGCCAATGGTAGAAATCAATATTATCTGTAAAGTTACCTGCGATTTTCTCCAGGAGTTCAATCCGTTGATGATCTTAGTCCAATCCGCCAGGGTTGGGTGGCAAACTAACTCCTCAATTTCCTGCCTCTCGGTTATTTTTAGTGAATCCAAATCGTATCCGTTTGCTGAGAAAAAAAAAAAGTTAAAAAAGCATGTTAAGTTATTTTTTTTTTTTTTATATTATCAAGAAAATATTTTATTGCTTCTGAAGACGAAATGACTGAAGCAATTGAACCAATGCGTCATTTTCGTAGTTTATTTCTTCATACGAGACATCGACTTCTGTAACTTCCTCTCCTCCTTACACGATGATTGTTTTAGTTTGAATGGGTTGTCTACGCTTTGCGAGGAAACAAACCCGAGCGTTTATTTATAAATGTTGATAAAACCTATTCTATTGTTGTTCGAGATAAATACAACACGCTAAGATGAGAATACCTAAAATTAGGTATTTATTTTACCTAAAATAAGGTAGTATTGACATTACCCAAAATATCGGTAAAATTTAACGATAACAAACAGTAATTTTTACTGACATTTGGATTATGTTCTTTTTCCAATGTTGGACGTTATTATTTACCCAAAATTGAATAAATGTCACTGAAGCAACGAGGACGCCATACTTTTCTAAGCGAAAACGTAATTAATGTTTTTACTAATCTCTCAACAAATTATTTATTTATTCCCCAATATTTGACGCAATAACTTTTACTTCCTTTTTTTTTAATCTAGCTCCAACGGATCCTTGTGGACCAATGTGAATCCCGATGTGCAATTCGGCTTCAATCCGGAGCGAATAAAGGAACGGGTCATAATGTTGGATCAATGTGGAATAAATATTTCTATAATGGAGGAATCCAGGTAAAAGTGAGGTTATATGATTATACGTAGTAGATGGTGCTCTTAAGACATGATTTTTCGAGCTGTCATTGCAAAGAAATGGGAGATAGTAAAACCAGAAAATCGTCGATAATGACGATACTGACCAATTTTATACAGTTTAAAAAATAGCTACAAAGTTATTATCTATTTCAGTTTTAGATTACGATGTTTAACCTCACTTTAGCTATACTTGGATTCCTCCATACTTTATTGAAACTTTTTTTGAATACAGATATTGTATTTTCTAATACAATTGAACATTTGTTTCTTCTTAAGTGTTGAATCTGGAATACTAATCCGAATGGATAAGTTATTAAATTTCATGTCTTTTCTTGAAGCATTCTATAAAATAAAACTACAAAAACATACCCAATATTCAGTAAAAAGTATCGAAAAAAGAATCGGTAATTTTTAACGTTTATCTTCCATTAATACTATTACCCAATTTTAGGTAATATGTGCTTACGCATAATTTGCGTATGTGCACTTTTGAGCGATTATCGGTACTTTTTAACGATCTTTAGGTATTCTAATCTTAGCGTGTACCCCCCCCCCCAACCCCCCCCCCCCCCCCAAGAGGAAACAAAACAGTGGGAAAACAAACATTCGATTCATGACAGAGGTGCCAGAAATGATCTTATTCTTTCATGTGGCGGTGCGGTGTTTGAAGCGGATTGTGTCGGATTGTGTTTTTGAGGGTTTCAACACATGGTGGCCGAGTGACTTGCCCCCTGATTTTACCCGACTATGCCTATCTTTAAAACTACCATGAAATTTCAGTCAAATTTACTACGTTTATGGTAAAACCTTCAACATTTGTGGTATATTTGACAGACCTCATATTGATTTCAACCGCACCATGGTTGTTTTAATCGCAGGCATGGTAAAATCAAACGTTTTTATAGTCAGGGGAAAATTGTTGGTGTTTGCGCTTAATTTAACCCTTGAAATGATAGTTTCTACTGCGGTTATTTTTGCGTGTACAGACATGTCTTTAAATTTACAGACTTTTCATTTTTGTTGCAGACTTTTTAAACGATGCAGACATGTAAATAGCAGACATTTTATATATGCTGCAGACTTTTACAGACATTTGATATATATTTTTTTAATTTCAAATAAAGGTATGCTCTGAAATTCGGTTTTAAAAAGTACAAGGATTTGAAACTATACTGTAATACCAACAGTAATACGGTAAGAAGCTTTGTTAAATATTTTAAAATTACGTTAGTATAGTTTATTTTCAAAGTAGTAATCCTTGAGGAAACGAAAGCGGTGGGCCACTTGGAGACACAATGGACCTGGAGATAAGCAGCGTTTAGGCCCTTTCCGAGGTAACTTATGCTAGTGTTCGATCCCATGCGTAATAGATGGTGTTTTTAAATGCAATTTTCTTATCCATCCATCTACCACTAAAAAATACAATAATCTTCACTGCTATTGTCAACATGAAAATTACTGTCAAAGCGTTGGTAATATTGGCCCATTGCCATTAGGTCACAACGAACATCAAGTTTCACAACAATACAAACCATATTTGAGAAATTTACCGTAAAAAAGGTGTTGCTGAGTATTTTAACCAAAAAGCAGTCAACTCTATCTATCAACTAAACCATAAAAACAAGCTTTAAAAAAATGTATACCTCCGCATCAAAATACGATTAAACTCACTAATAAGGTACAGTTAGATAGGTCCAAAGTAGGAGGGTTTAAAAAAAATCTTATTTCTTATACTAGACTGAAATACTGCTTAAAATACACAATACTCAAAATAACACTCAATACTCCATTAAATACACGTACACGATATCACAAAAATATTTAAACAAAAATATATAATGCACCTTTCTAAGTGGGAAGCCCATATGGCATAAGGTCATTTAGCATAAGGTCGTTTGGCATAAAGTCATTTAGCATAAAAACATTTGGTATAACAATAACTTGAGTGGTCAGTTGGCATAATGCCGTTTGGTATAATGACCATTTAGCATAGCACTCTTGGAAAAAATCAGAATCCAAGTGGTCATTTGGCAAAATGATCATTTGGCATAATGTCATTGGCTTTCCTCCATATTAATATTTCTTTGGATAATAATTTCAAATGGACTTGGTCAATAGCTTTAAACTTGATCTAATTTTTTAGTATTTATGCCAAACTGCCATGATGCCATTTGCAGATTTTTACTCCAAATAATCTTTCCCAAACTGTACGTTCATCAATGCCATATGGCCATTATGCCAACAGACTTGTATGCCACTTTGATTGAATGTCCAAGTTATGTCAACTGCCAATTGAACCTGTAGCAGCTTTCATTTTCCGATATTTATACTAAATGGTTTTTATGACAAATGACCGAAATGTTTTCAACTTTTTCTTTGTTTTATGCCAAACGGCCTGAATGCCAAATGGTCATTAATAATCCTACATCTTATGCCAAATTACTTTATGCTAAAAGACATTATACCAGACGGCCTCATGCCAAACGACCTTATGCCATATAGGGCAGCCCCGCTTTTTAATACCGATAGATGAATCGAAGATACGCAAGTTGACAGCCCCTCGGCCTGAACTGCAAAAAAATCCGTCTGACCCAAACATTTTATTTCATAACAACAAATTTAATTGTAGTGTTTTTTCTATTAAAGAAACATAAGTAAAATTTTTGAATTCAACATTTTAATTTATGTAACGTAAAATTGACTCTGTAATTCGTTGTAATTCAATGGTTTATACAAGGAAAAAAAAGTTTGTTGAATTTACTAAATTTTGATTTTAAAATACAAAACAGGAAAACCGGCTAAAATTGAAACAAAAAATATATGTCATCTATGCGAATGCTTCAAGCTTAAACGTCACTTTAAAATATGAAATAATAGTGTCAGATTGCATACGATCCAAGAAATAGAAATGCTTACATAATCACACATATAAGGAGTGTATCGAAAATAAGCTATCCACAAACTTTCTTTCAAATTATGTTGAAAACCGATATTTGATTCACACAAAAAATTGATCCTTTATTGTACGAGGTTGAACTTGAACATAATGAAGACCGTATGAAATTTAAGTTATTCCTTCACGAATTTTCGAACTTCGGATCGAATGCTCTTCATCAAGTTCCGGACAAGTGTTGCATCGCATTTTTGGGACGCTTGAGCCCAAATTTTTTTGAACTCCTGCATGTTCCCAGCTGCCTTACCAGTCTTCTTGAAGACCCTCTTCACGATTGCCCAGTAACGTTCGATGGGTCGAAGCTGAGGGCAATTTGGTGGATTGATATTTTTCTCAACGAAATCTATACCCTTTTCCGCAAGCCAATTGAGAGTGGTTTTGGCATAGTGAGCCGACGCTAAATCCGGCCAAAACAGTGGAGGTGTACTATGCTTCTTATATAAAGGCAACAATCTCTTCTGGAGACAGTCAGATTGATAGATTTCCGCATTTATAGTTCCGGTAGTGTAAAAAATGGTTGACCTCAGACCACAGGAACATATTGCTTGTCATACCAGTACCTTTCGGCAGAATTTCTCCAATTGAATCGACCTGTCCGCATCGCTCACATCCTCCCCAACGACGGCAGTAAAGTATTGTGGACCTGGAAGGGTTTTTGAGTCCTCCCTTACATAGGTCTCATCGTTCATCAAAACGCATGCATCCGGACGCTGTAAAAGACGCGAATACAATTTCCGGGCCCTTGTTGCTGCTCGCTTCTTCTGTTCTGCACTTTGTTTCGAGATTTTCTGCTTCTTGTAGGTCTTCAGGTGGTTTCGCCTCTTGATACGCTGGATCATTCCGACACTCGTTCCTGCTTTTTTTTTTTTGCCAAATCACGTATTGACATTGATTTGTTCTTCATGATTAGAGATACCACTTTCTGCTCCAGTTTCGGGTTGGAAGAACCGGGTTTTCTGCCTCTTCCTGGTAGCTCATCCAAAGAATAGTGTTCCCCAAACTTATTAATGATGGTTTTAACACTCGCATGATGAATTCAAAACCGCTTCGCCAATTTTCGCATAGTAATACCCTTCTCACTTAGCCATGTGTCCAGAACCTTAATTTTCACTTCCTTTTCAATACGCGACATTTTGAAAACGCAGAATTTGAACCGCACAAACAAGTAAACAAAAGAAAGCTGACAGTCAAACGCACAGCATGCAGTGTTCAGAGCATAAAATACCATCACAAATACATGCGTACAACGCAAATGTATGTGGATAGCTTATATTCGATACCCTCCTTAGCAACAATTTATTTCGTCTTTCCATTGTAAGAAGTCTAATTTTGCAAAAAATAATAATTATACAGACTTTTTAAGATGTTCTCAGACACGTTCTCTCATGAAAAAATAAATTGACTTAAAATAACTTCAGTGACAAACGCTGTACAATTCCGAAAAACTGTTTTCAGTTAAACGCTGTTTAGTATTCCATTTATGTGCATGGCCATTCTTTCAAATTTAGGCGAGGTATATGATTACACGATATAGTTTTGTAGGATATTTTGGAATACGCTATTGTTAATGTTCTTATTTTTTTCTGTGTACATTAGCCTGGGACAAAATTTAAATTCCAGTTCCCCTTTGATTTTTGGTCCTATAATAACTGTGCAAAATTTCAGCTCGATCGGTGAAACTACATTTAAGCGCTCGCGGTTTTAATTTTCCATAGGATTTTCCATGGGGAAACTTACTTTTTCAAAGAAAAATCTGGTGAGGTTACCCGTTGTCCTCTAAAAATAATTCGTCTCTTAACAGTCCAATGAGCCGTTCGTTTGGATGGTAATCAGTATTAGCTAAATAACTTTTTCCACAAGCGTCAAATCGCTTTGCGGTCTCAAAAGAAAAGTTTCCTCGAAAATTTCCCCAGAGATTCTTATTTTTAGAAGATAACGAGTCACCTCGCCAGATTTTTCTTTGAAAAAGTAAGTAAGTAAGTAGGTAAGTTTTCCCATAGAAAATCCTATAATTTCACCGATCGAGCTGAAATTTTGCCCAGTTATGTGGCCAATTATAGAAGTCGAGTCGACCGTCACTTTGCTCGACACGTTTATTTTGCTATTGCGGTTGTCGAGATCGACTAAATTTCGTCGAGCAGATTGACTCAGTAGACCGCTCCTAGGACAGGACCTGCCAGCTCAGAGAGAGATGACCTCTTATAAATTTATGATTGCTATGATACGGGGGTCCCTCCAGTGGTGCCAGATATGTTTACACAGTAATCCCATTGAAAGTAAAGTGATTAAAAAAATCGTTTATCGTTCGGAAAATGAAGCTGCATCAAACTAAACGTTAATTGATAAGGTTTCATTGAATTTCATTTATGCTTACGCTGCAAATTCTGCTGTGGGTTGAAAGCTTGAGCAAGAGAATGTCTTCCTCGCTTGCGTTCCCAATGCAGGCCTTCACCCACTCTCGGCGAACGATCTCTCGGGAACCGATGAAAATGGAGACCCGGATGTGACACGTCAGTGCGACCAAAATTTATCGCTTTGCACTTCATTTCGAACTGATTTAAAATAAACCACTGCAAAAGTGAACTTTTATTTCCGCATTTGTTATAGTTGTCACAAACGAAAAAAGTGAAAAAGCAGTGACTACTAGCAACACCGCCAAACCAACAACAAACTGCCTGCTTGTAACATAACTCGTCGGAGGCGGTAGAGGCGGTTGTCAAAGCGACCAATAAAAAACGGTCTTTTTTGACAGGTAAATGGTCTTGTTTTTGCACTAAAAGCTGGCAGGTCCTGTCCTAGGACCCCGCACGGGGCTTCTAATTTTTTTTTTCCTTTTTTTTTCTTAAAAAAAAAAACTAACGAAGGAAAAAAAAAACCAACCAATTTTTTTTTTTTGTGAAAAAAAAAAAAAAAAATTCCTCTTCCCAAAAAACCCCACCATTCAAAAAAAAAAAAAAAAGGGTAAACTAAAAAAAAAGAAAGGGGACCCCCCCAGGCGCCTCCGGAGAGGGGACCCCGCAAAAAAAAAAAAAAACACACGGGGAAAAAAAACCCCCAAAGCCCCTTTTTAAAAACCCCAACCCCGCCACGGGAAAAAAAATAAAAAAAAAATGTGTTTATTTTTTTTTTGAATATTATTAAATATGTGAACTTCATGCGAGTCGTCTCACTACTCACGATGCGCAGAATAAATCTGATTCTAGCGTTCAGCATCCGACACTTCACAAAGATGTTTGTTATAATTTGTAATGATTGTTTTTACATGTCTGGATCGACAAAACTTGATGCAAAATTTGAACAGAATGAAATCTTGAGAGTCGATGCAAGACAAAGAACAATGGACTAGAAAAGAGGAAGTGAAAAACTTAAACTTGAGCTTAAATAGAAAGAAATTGAGTTGCAAAAACGAGAGTTATATTTGAACGAGACATCAATGGAATAAAGGGTCACCCACAATAGATACGTTTGCGTTCCGTTGACGTAAATTTGGCAGAAAATCTATGGGAAAACTGTCAAATTCACGCAAACGCATCCGCAGCGTATCAATTGTGGGCCAGCCATAAGCGCACGCGGGTGTTCCGGTATAGTTTAAGCAAGACTTGTTCCTGTGGAAATCCAACATTTCCTGAAAGTGTTTATTACGTAATAAACTTTAAATAATCATTGAGAAAAAAGATTAGTAAACACAAACGTATTCTTGTTTCATTCAACCGGAGTTTCACGTTGAATTGGGCACAAACATCATATTAGTTTGATTTTACTACCTATGGTGGTTAAAACAAACTAAAATTTTGAGTAATTGTTTCGGGAATTAAGCAGTTGAGTGCAACTGACATCCGTTTGAATTTACCATTATGTTGGTTGTTTCATTATGACAGCTACGAAAACAAACAGATTTGTTGGTTGATTCTACCAAAGCTTATGATTTGTTTAAAAAAAACATTTTAGTATGATTCAAACTGAACTGCTGTTTGAAACAAACAATCGAAAATGGTTGAAACAACAAACTTTTCCGTTTAAAATCACCTACAGTTTTTCTGTAATTTGAAGAATATTTATTTAAATAAAATGCTAACATACATTTGGAAAGTGCACATTTACATTTATAGACTTCTCTTAGTCTAAGAGAAATCTAAAAGTGTTAATGCGCGCCTTTCTATTTTCAGGTTTTTTTAAAGCATAATTTTGTTTATTGTTACATTTTTGATGAATGTTTAATATGATTATTAAGTTACATATAATTTACTAAATAATTATCTTTCAGTATACTTCCGGAAAGTCCCGAATCGCAGTCAACATCCAAAAAGAAGCTCTTTTCATGCCTGGCAGGGCGAGCAACTCTATTGCTCGTTCGCACATCTGTACCTGGAGTTCGACGATCCGGGAGTTTGGGTATTTGCGGGCTTCATCTTCGTAATAGAACTGAAGGGAAAAAAGATTTATTATTAATGGACTCAACGATTGCTTTTTTGGAACCTAACAATTTCAGGAGGAACCAGATGTTATGGCCTTCGAGCCATTACTTTTTATTGAATTGATTATGGTAGATTGAAGGAACAATCAAAGTTGAACAACGTTTTAACGGAAGTTTAAGAGTAAACACCGAGTACATGGTTGATAAATCTACCTCACCCATAATCAAAACATTCATCCAAATGGATATATATATATATATATATATATATATATATATATATATATATATATATATATATATATATATATATATATATATATATATATATATATATATATATATATATATATATATATATATATATTTTTTTATATATATATATATATATATATATATATATATATATATATATATATATATATATATATATATATATATATATATATATATATATATATATATATATATATATATATATATATATATATATATATATATATATATATATATATATATATATATATATATATATATATATATATACACACTTAAATTCGATTTTGCTGTTCGGTAAAAAAATTGACGAAACATTTCGGTAAACATAACATCTTACCGATTATTCGGTAAACATAAAAAATGTTACCGTAAGTTTGTAACACTTTACCGAACGATCTGTAATGTTGAATTTTATTTACCGAATACGGTAGAAAAACATACAATCCATACGGTAAAGACAAACAATCACTGAATACGGTAAAAACTTTACCGAACAAAACGTAAAACGAACTCTGAATAACCGAAGCCCGGTAAAGTATTATTAACTGTCAAACTGTCAGCCATTTTCTATGAAGCCTCGTGGTTCCAGTGATCGGTTGTCCAGAAGGTGGTTTGGATATTGATTAATTTTAATTATTCCATGTATGTATGTAGAAAATAAACCAGCGTTAATTAGAGCTTTCATCCGGCTAGCTATAAATATTTTAAATGTGCTGATTACACGCTAAACAATCAATAGGTTCGATGTAAAAAGGGATTATTATTCTAAATGATACACATGCAAAATATATTTGCAGCATTGTATCCATCTACAGGTAGAACACAACTTCACTGACCAGCATCCGATGCAGTCGACACGCATCGTTCGTAGTATTTCGTTGACTGCGCCATATGCTGGAAAGACCTCACAGTCCCGGTCGGAATAACAACAAATATAGTTTTGTTTAATATATTCATTTAAACAATAACATCCAAATATTTTGGTGTTTAACAATACAAACAAAAACAAAATACCGAAACGGTTCGGTACCAGACTACACAAATTACCGAACTGTACGGTAATTTTTGACAGATCATCAAATCTTCCATTACCGAACTGTACGGTAGTTTTTGACAGTACATCAAAAAATTTGAGTACCGAACGTTCGGTTATTGATTTAATTACCGAACAGATTACCGAACGTTCAGCTGTTGAAAGTTCGGTAAAAAATTACCGAATACTGTAAAATTTTCTAAGTGTGTATATATTTACTTAAGTACAACGGTAATGCATGCATATTACCTTAGAACAAGACTATTATAAGAGAACTACACTAATTTTTTATTTTAAATTTTCACCTGCGATGAAAACATCCTTGACAATTTACGTTTGGATATAGTTGAGTGACAGCGTCAGGCATGTAGCGGGACCGGATGATGAAATAACCCAAAAAAATAGTTTGTTTCAAACTAAATTTTTAGTTATTTTTTCTCCAAACAAAATATCAGTTTGATTTAACAGCTGCTTTGGTTGAATCAATTTAAAATTTTAATTTGTTTCCATGAGTCATCGCAACCTGTGTTTTAGTAATAATAAACCCCTTCCAAGGTAGAAAAAAAAAAAATATTAGTTTAGAACAACCATAATTTGTGTTGTATAGCGGTCATATCTTTCACTACACTGATGCAAAACATAATTACCGAATACATGAACTACGAATTTCACGCACTTTATTAGGCCTTGTCAAAGACAAGTTGTAATTTATATGCCGATTTCAAATAGTTAATTCATTTGATGGAAGTAATTATAGGCAAATTTATGAACCTATCAGCAATAGGGTATTATAGGGGTATGTGGATTATAACATTGTTCGATAATAAATATAATAATATACTGGCATTTAATTTATTTTTTAATTTTGACAAGCGAAACTATTGAAAAACACAATTTCAAAAAATAATGATTGCAAGACAACACCATCCTATTTCACCATGAAACACGCTACAAAAAACAGACTACCTAAACCAACGAACCAACCATTGATTTTTAGCATACATAAGTTGACATATATGACATAATGGGAGCCCCCGTTACTGAAAATTAAGTGCTGTCACTTTGTATAAATGTCACTTTGTGAAACTGCAAGTCAGTTTGTGAAAATAAAAATGATTAGATTTTTCTTGTTTAAAAATCGAGAAAAAATAGTTGAGATTTATAAAAAATATGTTTGTGCTAGGAAAAATGCCCATCATCGATACGGATGAAAAAAAACATGTTTTTTTTTTAAATTAAAACCCCCTACTCTAGAATTTTTTTTTCATAATTTTCCAAAAAGTACTGAGATCTTTTCGGAAGTTGCGTGATGTTTTTCAAACAATACAAACTTATATCAGCATGTCTAAAGTTACATAAACTTTCCGATCGATCCACTTAGGATTTTACGGAAGTTTACGAAAATTAAAAACAGTTCACCACAAAATTCTTTATTATCTCATAAACACACAAACAAAGCTATGTTTTTATGAGAGGGATAAAAAAATTTTTTCTTTAATTTTGTTAGCATGTCAAATTTTCCACAACATTTTAGTATGTGTATAAAGCTACCAAGAATTTCTGTAAGCTTGTTGAAAATCATGGGAAAAATTTAGGAAATTCCCTAGAGATTCAGAAAGGAATATTCTGGAGAGATGTTTCAAAGTACTGAAGGAGACTTTCTAATAATTCCTAAAAAAAATTAGTTCAAAAGAGAACTCCCCAAAGTTTTGCAAAAAATTTCTTCGCTGTTCAGGATAGGAATTATCCCTTCTCAGAAAAGAAATTTCCCTTCTCAGACTTCTCAGAATGTCTGCAAGAAACTATCCCGAACTTTAGGAGTGAATTTCCAAGAAATTCAGGAGCGACTGCTCAAAATTTTATGACGATACTTGCCAACAGTTTAGCAGGCAACTTTCTAGAAGTTCATCTGGGAGTTTCACAGATCAGGAGAATACTTTCCTGAAATTCAAGAGATAATCATTGAAGAACTGTTGAAGCCGCCTGTACAAACTTCATTCATATGACCGTCATAATATTCATTGCCCACGACGCCTTATTAAAATATAATAAACACCTCCACCATCTCCTCAACCGTTCGCATCGTGCTATGAGCTAAGACACAAACTCATATAAAAATTACAATTCGTCGGTTTCCATCTCACCTCGTTTGACAGATATAATTGCTCTTCGAATTGAAAATATCAAAAAAGTTTTCGAGAATTCTTCCAAAGTTCAGAACATCCTCCAAAAATTCAGAACAATAATCCTCAATTAAGAAAAACTTCCCACTTAGGGTACCAGAAGCTCAGGAAAAAGTTAGGAGATTTTTCCAAAAGATCAGAAAACTTCGAGATAAAATCAATGAAAAGAGATCGATTACTGTCCACATGTTAATAAATAACTCGCAACTTTGAAACAGATTTCCAATACGGATTTACAATAACAATAGCATTAATGTAATTAACAAAACAAGTCGAAAATCGTAAACACCTAGCCTTCGAATGTAAAAAATGACAAATGGTGATGGAAGTCCTGAATTATTGCAGGTTTCAATGACATTTTGAAAACTCTCAACATTACAGTTGACAGTTGAGTTCGGTTGCCGACTCGATCAGATTCAGTCGGCTTCTGTAATGTGCAATTTTGCTCGACTCGACAGTGACAAGTGTCGAGTCGAGTTGCTCTACTCGACTTCTATAATTGGCCCCTATTATAGGACCCCAAAGGCGGAGCGGAATTTTTTTTCTTTCATTTGCCCGTGTCCCAGGCTAGTGTACATGTGAGGATGTTCTTTAGTTCCTAGCATCATCTGTTGGTTCCCTGTGTACTTCTAGCAATAACGGAGTAGCAACCTCGAGCGGTCAACCAGGCTCATACTCATGCTCATTTATATTTTAACGCATTTGGTTATACTATTTGTATAATATGCTAGCCAATACTTTTGTTTTTAGACCTGTAATAAAGAACCCTCGAAAGTAATTAATGGAAGAGAACGAGCGTGTGGAGAATCTATTATTGTTATATTCGCTTGTTATCTTCTCTTGAAATATTTATTTGTAAATTTTCAATCATCTAAACGACGGAGCGATGGAGTAATAAGGAAATCTTCATAAGGTTTCAATTCAGATCAATCCACAGACAAAAGAAGAGGCTAAGACTGTGGTCATGAATGAGACACTGGAATTGCTAAAACCAACACCTGGTAAATCCTTGCCCATTGCTCTCATTTAAAGTGGCGTGTGGTGTGTGGTCTCAACACTCATGACAATCCAATCAGTGTAAATAGTGTTGTAAACGATTCCCGGTACATCACCGGGGGATCTGCAAAGACATTTGTTTACCCACTGAAACACCCAAACATTAATTTCCAATAAGGACATCACTCGGCTGATATCCAGCTGTTCAATTATCTTTGGTGAGTGATCGGTTTCTGGCCAGCCCTCCTCCAGCGCACGCGTCGACGACGTCTTCCAAGTCCAATAGCGCAAGAGGTCCCGTTGCCTCTGCTGCGTCTAGACGGGCGATAATTGTCTCCGGTGTCCCACAGCCAAAACCCGGGGATTTATGCTCATCATGAATGATACCGTTCTGGAGATAACGAGAGCAAAAAAAAATCGAACTCAGCAAACGAAGAAAGCGTCGTTCGGACGCAGAGAAGGTAACCATGTTTACCTGGCCAAACATCTTCTTCCTTTCCATTGCACTGTCCGGGCTCGTGGCCACATATCGATAGTGTTTACCCTCGTCAGTTGACACATCGCATTCCGTTTCCGCATATGTGGGTGGCTTGTTTGTTGATATGAATGTCCTGCTGTTGACACGGAGAAGAAACTAAACGTGGTTGCTTCGATGAACAGGGAACTGTTGACATCAATATTGCTAGACCGATAGGTACTGAAAAAGGCTTCTTGACTGGCATTTGCGTCAATTTGACTCATTTTAATTTAATTGAATAATAATTTTGATATTTAAAAAAAAAACTGTAGTTTCCTGTTATTAAGAAGTAGCTGCGAATCGGTCAGAAGACCGTTCGGCGAATTTAGTTTCACATCGATTGCTCATAATCTCTTCAATGGGACCGCCCTGGATGCAAACCAGTTCCAGCTCGCTACCGGCGAGGAACTCAGCAGTCTTGTGCCACGATTCCGGAGGTCCCCACGGGTAAGGAACATAATCCTTCGGAGGCACACGCGTCTCTTATCGTCCCTTCCTGGGAGGCAGTCCACCGTTAATTGAGTTCTTAAGCTGCTCGAAAATCGCCTCCCAAGCGACTCGCCTTTTCTAGAACAACATCGAGGTTATTCCAGATACGTCCCATCCATAACCAATGTGCTTGCTCTGATTCCGCCGAAAACCGCACCGAGCAGAAGGATCCAGCGTCAGTACAATAATTTGTAATTTTGTCTTTCTCGATTATCGTAAAACATCCCATCGATCGCTTGCCATATAAGATGAGAGGACCGCACCGGATTCCCGAAAAAGGTTTTAATCGATCCCTCTCGTGCGGAACGGCTCAATTAAAAAGAAGTGTGCTCCGTTCTGCTTCGGTGCACATTTCTTTTTGCACTTCCAGCTAATGATAGCTGAGGCAAAATTTTCGAAATTAACATTTCAATTTTATGACAAACGCACACAGACGCTTCCACATCGGTTCTTGGTCATCCAACGTTGCAACACGTAGTGCAATAATTTTGCGAATCGATGCGAAGAAGAGGTCAAGCCCATCGTATGCAAATCGAATGTTGGGGGGGAGGGGGCCTGGTGCAAGCAACGGGAATCGATAATAAAGACAGTGCAGCGTTCCCCCGGCAGAATGTGTTCTAGGGCAGTGCTGACCCTTCCCGGGCTGGGAGCTTTCGTCAACCAACTTTCGGAACGTTGAACGCGGAGAAGCCAGCCTTGGAAGGGTTCGATCGCACTTCAACGACCCCCGCTTGCGACAGGACTACGTGGCTGTCAGCAGCTACTAAATACCCAAAACTAATTATAATGCAATTAAAAGTTTATTGGTTCGATAAATTTCGTTCGACGACCGACGCCACCTTTCCCCTCTTCGTTCTGCCCAGCCATCCTATCGATAAAGTGCATTTTCGCACACGACTGCGATTGACGGGCGAATTTTTAATCACCTCGGACGGTTGCGGCGACGATTATAAATAAACCGTCCGGCATCGTAAATTATCCAAGTCATATTCGGTGGTGCGGCGCGAACGTGTTCCTTGTGCGACGGAACGAACAGCCATCCGACAGGAGTGTGTGAGATATTCGTTGAGATCCGTTGGTCGGTGTCCGGTGTCGTTCGAGATGAGTGTGGAAATTATGTCCGAGCGGGTCGGCCTTGGGTGGCTGGCCGTTCCGACGGTCGTCTTCATGACCTTGGTGGTGGTCGCCAGTGCGCTGTTTCACCTCTGGATGCAATCGCGGCGATACGTCAAGCTGGGGAACAAAATCCCCGGTCCGAAGGCCTATCCACTGATTGGGAATGCCAACATGCTGCTCGGGCTGAATCACAACGAAATCATGAATCGGGCGATGGAACTGAGCTATGTGTACGGAAGTGTGGCCCGGGGGTGGTTGGGATACCACTTGGTAGTGTTTTTGACCGAACCGTCGGACATTGAAATCATCCTGAACAGTTATGTGCATTTGACGAAATCCAGCGAGTATCGGTTCTTCAAACCGTGGCTCGGCGATGGACTGTTGATCAGTAGTGGGGACAAGTGGCGTTCGCACCGGAAGTTGATTGCCCCGGCGTTCCATATGAATGTGCTGAAGACTTTTGTGGATGTGTTCAACGATAACAGTTTGGCCGTGGTGGCCCGGATGCGCAAGGAAGTGGGCAAGGAGTTTGACGTGCACGACTACATGAGTGAAGTGACGGTGGACATTCTGCTGGAGACGGCCATGGGATCGCAGAGGACCGGGGAAAGCAAAGAAGGCTTCGACTACGCGATGGCCGTGATGAAGTGAGTAGAGCAGTGAGTACAGTTGGGTACCGATCTTCACGCCTAATGCGTACCGTAGAAAACGAAACCCGCAATTTATGGGGTTTCTTCATTAATTGGGGGAAATAAGGTCTATCTCAGTTGTTTCAAGTCACCGCAGATTTGTTGCACGAAGTTAAGCCAACAAATCTGTCTCATTAGATTACATTTTAATTGAAAAATTAAAGGCGCTGCGCTATACCTTCGAGTTACTAAGGACAGTATCGAAAATAAGTTATCCATATATTTTTCTTTCAAATCATATTAAAAAAATGATGTTTTATTCAAACAAATGGATGGTTCTTTATTGTACGGGATTGAACTTAAACATTGTGAAGACCGGATGAACTTAATATTATTCTTTCAAGAATTTGCGAATTTTCGATCGAACACTTTTCATCAAAATCCGAACAAGTGTTTCATCATATTTTTTGGACTCCTTAGCCCAAATTTTTTTGAACTCCTGCATATTCTCAGCTGCTTTGCCAGTCTTTTTGAAGACCCTCTTCACAATCGCCCAATAGCGTTCGATGGGCCGAAGCTGAGGGCAATTTGGCGGATTGATGTCTTACTCAACGAAATCTAAACCATTTTCCGTGAGCCAATTGAGAATTGTTTTGGTGTGATGCGCCGACGCTAAATCCAGAAAAAACAGTGGAGGGGCACTATGCTTCTGATTGAATGGCAGCAACTTCTTCTGCAGACACTCAGATCGATAGATTTCCGCATTGATTGTTCCGGTAGTGTAAAAAATGGTAGACTTCCTACCGCAGGGACATATTGCTTGCCATACCTGCACTTTTCGACCAAACTTCTCCACTAGAATCGACCTGTCTGCATCGCTTACATCCTTCTCCTACGACGGCAGTGGAATATTGTGGACTTGGAAGAGTTTTTGAGTCAGGGGGCGACCCCAGCGTAGAGTTTAACGTCTAAACCTCTCACGCCAAAGTCACGCATTCGAATCTCACCCCCGGACAAGTTATGAAAATACCCAAAAGATCTTTGAGTGACTACGACGGTTCATGGCTGAAAAACTCGATAATCAAGGAACTAAGGATAAAAAAGTTTTTGAGTCCTCTTTGACACAGGTCACGTCGTTCATCAAAATACAAGCATCCGGTCGCTGCAAAACTCGCGAATACTATTTCCGAGCCCTTGTTGCTGCGCTATGCTTCTGTTCTGCAATTTGTTTGGAAATTTTCTGCTTCTTTTAGTTCCTCAGGTTGTTCCGTTACTTTATACGTTGAATCATTACGACAATTGTTGACGAATTGTTGACATTGGCACAATTCTGAAAAAAGACGGTCAAAAACATTTTCACCCTTTTGTCATTATTTTATCGACTAGGTGTCTTCAGAAGAGTTGCTCAAAATATTTTTCCGCATCTTTTGAAAAAACACGCCCAACCTTTCATATGGGCTTAACTACACTTTCAAATTCTTACTTTTTTCAGCTACGAGATAACGGGTTATTGTCTTCAACAAAGTTGTAGAACAAGTAATTTTAAGAAACGATGAAAGGAAATGCGTCAAGTTTAAGTCGACCAAATTTTGATCGAAACACCCGTTATTATCTTTTTTTACAAACGGGCGTTATAGAATCCATTTTAATTTATTGTTGACAAATGAATCAATCTTACAAACTCACATCACTTCTGTCCGTTTTTGTAGCCATCCTGTTAAAAAGTAAAAGGTACTGGTTTGTTAGTCTTTCTTCAGAAAATTTTATTTTTTAACCAACCTTGAAATCTTACGAGCTCGATGTTCACGATAACGTCGAATATCTTTATTACGGCATTCTTGTGGCTCTTCGGACAAACTTCTGAACAACCCTTCGACGCTTGTGTTAAAATGGATTGAAATTAAAATTAAAATGAATTCTATAACACCCGTTTATCAAATAGATATTACACTTCTCAGCATATTTTTCTTCTTCTATTAAACTATTTTGTATTAAGAATTAACCAGGTACCCTTTAGTACCCAACGTCTGAAAATTTCAGGATTACTGGTTCATAAGATAATCTTACAAATACAATCGATTTGAGACGCCACCAGGACCCGCATATATTTGTTTTTAGTTTGTTAAACATTACGTCACATGTGACACATAAATTGGCTTATAACCTGTACTATTTCAAACTGAGGTTTTACTTCAGTACCCAACGCTGAAAATTTCAGGAACAGTAGTTCATAAGAAAATCTTTCAAAAACAATCTGTTTTAGACCCCACCAGGACCCGCCCACCCTTTTTAAGGCGGTTGACTATAACGTCATACAGACACTTGTATCACCATATATCAAAATGTGGTCACCAGAGAGCATTAGTGTGTCGAGCAAAAATGTGTAGTTTAATAATTGCTACAATTTTTTAGAACATATTGAACTCGTCAAATTTGAACAAAGTACTAATTATCTCAAAAAAACGGTTTTAAGGTAGTGCTGAAAGAAAACTAATTACATCTCTTTAACGTTAGGCTATAGAAACTTAATGTCTTGAGCAACTTTTCTTAAAATTACTTGTTCTACAACTTTGTTGAAGATAATAACCCGTTATCTCGTAGCTGAAAAAAAGTTAGAATTTGAAAGTGTAGTTAAGCCCATATTAAAGGTTAGGCGTGTTTTTTTTTTCAAAAGATGCGGAATAACATTTTGAGCAACTCTTCTCAAGACACCAACTCGTTTAAGTGATGACAAAAGGGTGAAAATGTTTTTGACCGTCTTTTTTCAGAATTGTGCCAATGTGCGACGCTGGTTCCCGCTGGATTGGCCAAATCACGTATCGACATTGATTTGTTTTTCCGAATTAGAACTACCACTTTTCTGATTCAGTTTAAGGTTGGAAGATCCGGGTTTTCTGCGTCTTCCTGACAGCTAATCCAAAGAACAGTGGTCTCCAAACTGGGTTATGATGGATTTTACACTCGCGTGATAAATTCCAAAGCGCTTTGCCAATTGTCGCATAGTTACACCCTTTTCACGTAGCTATGTGACAAAAATCTCAATTTTCACCTCTTTTTCAATGCCCGAATTTTTTAAAAAGGAAGAACTAAAGCCGTTCAAACAAGTAAACAAACGAAAGATGACAGTCAAACGCACAGCATGCTATGATGAACACATTAAAACCATCACAAATACACGCGTACAACGCAAATGTACGTGGATAGCTTATTTTCGATACATTCCTTATAAATGAATACAGTGACGCTTTGTGATAAGGGGTAATCGGTTTAATCTTAAGATACCTCGAGAGCGTCACCAGTAAGGACATATCATTCTTTAGTATACTTGTCCTAGTGGAAATGGTCACATAAGTTCGGAATTCACTCACTACACGGCGCAGGTGTGCATACGATCTTCCAGTTTGTTATTGCTAGATCTAGTTACGACGTTGCTTTCTTCAACAACCTTGTTCTAGTGACCAAGCCCAGCCGGATGGTGGTCACATATGTTCGGAATTCACTCACTATGCGTCGATAGTTTGCATATGAGCTTTTAGTTTGTTAAAAGCTTAGCTTAGCTTAGCATGCCTGACTGCACGGATCAATGGGGCTGGAAGTAACCGACCATTCTCACTGTACACGTTTCAGTGATTCATTCTGTTTAATAATCAATAACGGTGCTGGCCACGTCCTTGCAATCAGGTGGGAATAGGAAAGGAATGTTAGTGTGACTTCTGCTGTTTGGGGACCGTGTTTACCTCTGCATCCCTACAAAGGTCACAAGAAGGGTTATTTTTAAGTTAGTAGGGTAAGGCTCGGTGGATCAGGATTCACCTTGATAAGTGCCCAAGTAACAATTTCAGTTCTATTCCAGCCGTATAGCACTCCTCCCGGCTTTGTTGATGAAACTACATTCAAAACTGTTTTGTCCACCAACACCTCCTCTATGCTTCTTTAAAGCCGAAATGTGTACAAAGTGGCCCACTCTAGAGACGGCTGTGAAAGCAAATTCATAAAACCTTTCTAAGACCATAAATATTTTGAAAATTTTCTAGTGAAAGATGTTATGACCACTTGAGAACCATCATAAAACCTATTGGCCGCCATCAAAACCAGCATAGGGCCGAATGGCCACAGCTGTCAAACTTCACGGAGATATCGTGGTTGGTTTTTGTTGTTCTGCTTTGTTCGATTCTCTGCTCTTCTGATTCATTCAACAGTAAATAATGGCTGAGAAAAAAGTTTTAGTGTTGCGGGAAATTATCTTTGATAGCAAAATATATAAAACAAATTGAGTTTTTTTTTTAAAGCGTTTCATGCTCCAAATCATATGCGCATTTAATTTTATGGTGAATATTGGCACGATAAGAGCTGAAAATTAATGCGCCTCGGAAATTATGCGAGTTTACAACAACAGAAACAAAATTGAAAGAAATATATTCGGTAAATTAATCATGAAACTCCTGAAAATTTATGGAATTCAATAAGGTTATCTAAACGAATACCGAAGTTTTTCTCAGATCTACAGTTCAATTGTATTACATTTAAAATTTGGTGAATTTATTTTTCCACATTTCAATTATTTCATATATTCCAATATGGCGATTGCAAGAAATCACAGTTTTGCCAAAAAGCCAATTTATCTTAGCAATGGCTACTATAAAACTATCTGGTCGCTTGGTAGCTTTTCTCAATGCCAATTAGCCGTTTAATGCATTTATTGGAGGCAAAATGGTTTTAAAATGCTTTTTCAACTGACCATAATAAGGTAATACGAATGAGTCCTACAACGGCATTTCAAAACAGCATTTTATGAGTTTATAAAGTCAAAATAAAACCTTTGATAGGAGTAAAAGGAATTTTAGAAGCCAAGGTTTTAATATCGTTGTAAAGAAGCTGTGTAGGTTATTATAAACCTGACTAAAATTTGAAACCTATTGGCATCTCTTGCTGCCATAATAAAACCGAATTGATTTCTAGTGGCTTTCATAAAACTTTAATAAAACTAAATAAAGCTGGATGTCTTTGGCAATGTTACTTGGGTGATGTGATCATATCCATGATTCATAATTGTTAGTAAACTCGCGCCGCAGATCAATGGACAACCAAAACAATACCAAACGCACCACACCCAATAACAAAACAGTGCGCAACAAAGCATCGACGCAACCGTTCACGGCCGATGCTCAATTTTAACAACCGCATTTCACCAACCACCACACTACTGTAACTAATATCCGCATTAATCGAGTGAAGCATATAAAGAACACTCCACGCTAATCCATCCAAAACTACGATTGAGGGACCTGGAAAAAATAATAGTCCGTAGATGCATTTCGTCCCTTCTGGCAATTTGCTCTATGCTTCTATTGATGTCCAAACTCTTCAATTTAGCACCAACCGGGAGAGACTTGATCCTATACCCAATGATTTCATTGTCTCCAATCCACTCAACCAATCACAATGTTCTGTGATACACTGGACGGGTTATTATAATTTGAGAGAACTCAATGCAGACGTCTTCCAAATTTGGCAAATCGATAGGCAATCGGTGGAGACCCACCTGGTACCACATAGCGAGATGCTTAAAGGCGAACCGAAAGATTTGATGAGTTGCCTCCTTCTATGAGCTTTTAGTTTGTCTATACAATATTTCGGAAATCGCTGAGCAAAAAACACGTTCGTTCTGTTGTTGTTGTTGATCGATTGAAATTACACGTTTATTCAATTTTCCTCTAAATATTAGTTTTAACCCAATTCAGCGGTTAAACTGGCAATACTCCCCCTTACCCAAGAATTTGGGAGACTCCGAAAGCCTCCTCAATCTTTCCAGAAACTGGCTTCGTCAGTGCAGCTGCTCTCTGGCAATCTGACCTGACTTGTTGCAACTGTATGGTGTGGTTCTCCAGCTGCTCCTGTACAAAATGATGGCGTACATCAATATGTTTGCTTCTCGGTGAGTACCCGACATCCTTCTCAGCAAGGATGGATGCTCACAATGGATGCTTATCGGTTACTAACGACCAGATAACTCTGCACAGAAACCGCGCCACTGCAACGCTGCCTGTATTGCTGCCGTCAGGGCCATGTACTCGGCCTTTATTGTGGAAAGCGCCATGGTTGGCTGCTTCAGGCTGCTACAAGTAACTGAGCCATCTCCAAACTGGAACAGATAACCTATGACCGATCGTCTTGAGTCTGGATCGTTGTCCCAGTTGGAATCGCTGATTCCTTCGAAGGCCGCTCCTGCCTTCTTCTTGAAGACCAGTCCCATCGCTTTGGTACCCTTGTAGAATGCGCTTGGCTACCCAATGACCTTCACCAGGGTTACTGCAGAATTTGCTAACTGAATTCACCGCATACGCTACGTCAGGACTACGCTACGTATTCAGTCTTCGGACCCATCGCCTTCGTAAGTCTCTGATTTACTTCAGCTGGCGTCGATGTCGGGTTGTTGTCCACCGTGTTAAATCTCTGAAGTAGCTCTTCAATGATCCAACGCAATCATCCCATTCTTTCGGGGAATCTGCATGCCAAGCAGCTGGCTGGCCTCGCCCAGATCCTTCATGTGGAACTTCTTCGACAGTTGGTATTTCACTTGGTTGACCCATCCATCATCGTTCGAGAAAAGCAACAAATCATCAAATCATCAACGTACACTGCTACAATGAAGATCCGCTTCCCGGTTGTCATGTATTATACGCATGGATCATAGCTGGACCGCTTAAAGCCGATTCTCTTCAGTTCCATGTCCAGCTTTACTTTCCAAACACGGTTGGCTTGTTTAAGGCCGTACAGAGCTTTTCTTGGATCGTTCTGGACAAACCCCTCCGGTTGTTCCACGAAGATTTCCTCACCGAACAGATCTCCCTTCAAGAATACGGTTACTGCATCCATCTGACTGATTCGCAAGTCCATCTGCGCTGCCAATGCCATCAGAAACGTCTCGTTGCAGTCTACGCCCTTCACTTACGAAAACCCCTTTATCACAAGACGGGCCTTGTACCGATCCAGCGATCCATCGGAGTTCATATTCTTCTTAAACGCACGCTTGCACTTCAGTGCCTGTCGTTCTAGCGGAGGTTTGGTTAGCTCCCTAGTGTGATTCGAAGTCAACGCAGCGAACTCAGTTTCTATCGCACGCTGCCACGATTGCTTCTCCATAGACTCAATTGTAGCTGGGAAAGACTGCGGTTCACTAGCGCCCACATCGTCTCTTGCGACACGCAAGACCTCTTAAGAATAACGCTATACGTTACATCAAAATTTCAGTACTTACCTGGCATATTGCGCCCCGTTCACTGCACCTGATTCCGAGCGGATCTAATTGGCCTCGTCGTCGGCTTCTGAAACTGCTGCCATTTCATCAACTGCCCCTGCGCCTGCTTCGTCCAAGGTTTCGTTACTGTCCAATATCTGCATCGTTGTTCTTCCGGAAGCACCTCTCCCTGCGGTTTCTCGGACTGTCCTTTCTTCTCGCCTCGAAAAATTGCGTCATGAACAACTGCTACGGACTTCGTTCTCGGTTGGTACACCCTACAATCAATATGAAACTAGCGATTTGAAATTGGTTCACTGTTGTAGAACCCCTTGCTGCTTGCACCTTCCAATACATTCTTACGCTTTTCGATACTAGAAGCTTTATTTTTGTTTTGATTCGCTGTGTTATTTTGACAGAATATTTGAGGATGTGGTTGTGCGAATAACGTTAGGGGCGATTCATCAAGCTTCGTGGTCAAGCGGTAAGCGGCGTCTCCCGTCGTTCAAGCGGTTGCCATGAAGTGAGGGTTCGATTCCCGCTCCAGCCTGTGGATCTTTTCGCAAAAACGAAAATGTCCAATCTGGTCCACTGGGTGTTAGGTTAAGGAGTCCGTAGTAATTCGTTCTATGTTTAATGTTCAGTCTGTACAACCTCGAGTTGAAGACGGTGTAAATGTCTTTTTTTTTTTTCTTTAGAACCGAGCTTGGGACCGATGTGCTGGTACTACCTGAGCAAAAAACCATATCCATTTTCTACTTGATTATCCAGGCCCTGGTACACCCGATATCCTTTCGACTGATAAGCGAAGCCCACAAAGATTCCAGGCTCAGACTTGGCATCTACGTCTGTGTTGCTTCGGGACGTAACACATCACCTTTGTACCGAAAACATTCAGTTCCGACAAATCTAGCTTCTTCTCACTGAACCGCTCCTCCGGCCTAACTAGAACTCCTCTTGTTGACGCTCGGTTTATCAAAAATATTGCCATCGCTGTATCTCCCGCCCAGATGCTCTTGTCTAGTCCAGCGTCCTGCAGCAAACAACGCGCTTTCTCGTCTTCTCGCTTTCTCGGACTTTTCCTGGAATACGTTTCATCAACCGGCGCACATTATTCTCATCCATCGTTTTGGCAATCTTATTCCACTTGATTCTCAATTCAGAGATGCTTTTGACGACACTGCCATTGACCTTCAGCTTCCTCTTCATAATAGCCCAAAATTTCTCTATCGGTCTGAGCTGGGGACAGTTTGGTGGGTTGCGTTCTTTCGGTATAAACTGAATCCCGTTGGTTTCATACCACTGTAGCACTGTTTTACTGTAATGACAGCTTGCAAGATCTGGCCAAAACATGACAGTTTCATTGTGGGATCTGATCAATGGCAATATTCGCTTTTGGAGACATTCCGTTCTGTACAGCTCTGAATTAAATGTCTTATCAGTGATGAAAACTTTGGTCTTCCTACCGCAGCTACAGATGCCTTGCCAAATCATGTATTTACGTGCAAATTTATCTGCAAACACAAACTTGAATTTGACAGGAACATCTCCCCGAGCCGTAGCCAAATAAAATTTTTGTCCCGGTAGCTGTTTGTAATCGGCCTTTACATAGGTTTCATCATCCATGAGGAGACAGTCATTGAATTTTGTTAACGCCTGATCATACAGTTTTCTGGCCACCTCGTTCTGCTTTTGATCCCTATTTGGTTATCTACAGGCACGGTATGACTTGAAGCCTTCCTGGAGACGAATCCGTTGCCCGGTACTGCGTGCGGCGCGAAACTTTTTGGCCAAATCTCCGTCTGAGATGTTGGGGTTTGCCTTAATGTTCTTGATGACTTTGTTCCGCAGTTAACGGTTGACAGTACCCGCCGGACGTTTACTTTGAGGCTTGCGATCCGTCGACAAAGTTTCTCTGTACTTTTTCAAAACACGCCACTCGGTATTTCGGGGTTAACCCAACACTTTAGCAAGTCCTGACCCAGACCACGAAGGGTTTTCCAAATGATTGCGCACAATTATTTTTCTTCTTTCTTCTTCCATTTTGTATTTATCTGAAACACGTTCGAACTGAACCGCAAAAAAACCGCAGTTCGCCAGCTTGGCGAAGATATCATGCGACAGAGGAAGTGGATATTGACGCCACAGCAGAACATCGTTGAGGCCTGTGGGAGACTAATCCAGACGACAGATACGGATTGCACCACTTGCCTTGCGAACAACGATGATTGGAGCTGCTTACTCCGAATAATCGACTGGTGTGATGATAATGACAGGCTCTAGCCGGTCCAACTCCTTGTCGACGGTGCTGCACATAGCGTAAGCTACCGGAATGTTCGGTCTGAAGATTGGGAATTTACCAAAATTATTTTGAGTGTATACCATATTGTCAATGAAAGATTTTTTACTGTCTGCACTCGGTCTGGATTAAAGGGTGTTTCGATCAAAATTTGGTCGACTTAAACTTGACACATTTCCTTTCATCGTGCATTAAAAAAAACTTGCACACCCCTCATTTTGAAGATGTGTGCGTGTAGCATCATGCCTCTATTTTGATTTTGAGATTAGCATTTCAGTTATCAAAATGTCGTCGAAGGAAGAGAAGCAACGCATCAAAATTTTGCACGTGCATGACAAAAATCCAAACTACTCTCACGCCAAGTTGGCTAAATTGTTGAAGGTGGCTGAATCAACTATTACCAACGTATTAAAAGTGTTCGGTGAACGTTTGTCGACAGCCAGGAAAGCAGGATCGGGGGGAAATCGAAAGCCGGAGGCCACAGCGACGACAAAAAGAGTTGCCCGCTGTTTCGAACGGAACCCCAACCTCTCCGTCCAAGATGTCGCAAAGAAGCTGGGCGTGGTGCCTTCAACCGTGGGTAGAGCTTAAAAACGAGCTGGACTGTCGACTTACAAGAAAGTGGTGACTCCAAATCGCGACGATAAATAAAACACGTCGGCCAAAGCACGATCGCGAAAGTTGTACACGACGAGGCTGACGAAGTTTGATTGCGTGGTACAGGACGGTGAAACTTACGTCAAGGCAGACTTTAAACAGCCTCCTGGACTGGAATTTTACACGGCAACCAGACGGGGAAATGTGACAGATATTTTCAAGCACATTAAACTGTCAAAGTTCGCGAAGAAAAATCTGGTGTGGCAGGACAGCTGTACCTGTGGCTTGAAGAGCAAGGTTTACATTGCGACCGGAACCGACAACCAGGAAATTTATCTGAGCGAGTGCCTGCAAAAATGTCTACTGTGTTTCCTGAAGCGACACAATTGTTCCGTTCTATTTTGGCTGGATTTGCATCTTGCCATTACGGAAAAAAGGCCACGGAGTGGTATGCTGCCGACAACGTTCAAGTGGTGCCCAAGGACAAGAACCCTCCCAACACGCCAGAGCTCCACCCAATCGAACAATATTGGGCCATCGTCAATCGGAACCTTAAGAAGACTCAAAAAACTGTTGTGAGCGAGAAACCGTTCAAGGCAAACTGGCGTTCTGCGGCGAATAAAGTGGACAAGGAGGCAGTACAATATCTTATGGCAGGTGTTAAACAAAAGGCCTGGTAATTCTCATTCGGTAAAAAGGAAGCGTAGCTGAATATTTCTCCTGTATTCTGTATGAACTGAACTTTAAAATGAAAAAGAATTTGACTTATTAATAAAAACTTTGATCGACTCACACACATTACTGTTTGACCAAATGATCGGATCACCCTTTATACACCAAATTTTTGGCATAGAGTGCAGCCAAACCTTTGTTCGCGAAAAGTGCCATTTTTTTATGGTTACTGAACTTAACCGGTTATTCAGCATATTGTTATTTGGCCTTTTACCATCTGACATATGGTTAATACTATATAGGAGATTGTTAGTTTATAGTAGTCAACTACAGTGCGCGAAATAATTATACCGTACACATAAAGCTAGATTTGATTCGTAATTTTGCAGGATAGTTTTCAATGCTCAATTGAGGTATTTCGTTTGACAGTGTATCCGCCAGCTGGGGGCACCGGAGATTTTTTGTTTACGCGCTCACACAAGCAGCAGTTTGACTTAGAATTTTTCAAGTTCCCATCCCAGTAGGAAATAAATATAGCGTACATCGATCTCATAAACCTGGATTTGTGATTGTAAGTAAATAATTCATCGGAATGAGCAATGGTATCAGAAGATAGATATCTAACCGTGATTCTAGCATATTGTTTTTGGTGATTTCAAATATATTTCCTAGGCTTTTTCGTAAAAATGCCGAGGGGAAAAGAATTGTCGTCTGAAGAACGGACAAAAATTACGACTTACAGAGAATCTGGACCCTCTATTCGTCAAATTGCTCAGAAGGTCAACCGGAATATGAGTACGATCGTCAACTTTCTCAAAGATCCGAAAAAGTATGGTACAAACAAAGGTAGCGGTCGGCCATCTACGCTGTCTGCCAGAGGAAAACGGGAAGTATGGCGATTGGCCGTCAAAAGAAACTTGAGTGCAGGTCAAATCAAGTCTGAAATGTCCCTCCCATTGACCAAAAGGAGGATTCTTCAAGTTCTGAAGGAAAATCCCAACCTCCAATATCAACAAAGAGTGAAAACACCAAAGCTTCTTCCTCGACATAAGGCTGCAAGGTTGGAATTCGCTGAGCAACACGCGTTTTGGCTAGATGAGTGGAAATTTGTCATCTTTTCGGACGAGAAGAAGTTCAATTTGGACGGACCTGATGGATGCCAGATGTATTGGAGGGAGGGATTCGCCGAAATCCTGAGACGTGTCACGCAAGGAACTTTCAGGGTGGTTCAATCATGATTTGGGCCGCATTTGGATATCGCGGAAAAACTCCAATATGCATGATTTCACACAAAATGAATTCAGGGAAGTACATAGACCTTATTGAGGACGTCCTGATCGACTTTGGCGATAATTTGTGCGGTGAACACTGGATTTTTCAGCAGGATAATGCTGCAATACACTCTTCCAAACAAACAAATCTTTGGGGAATCTTGTCAGCAAGAGTTTATGCAAATGGTCGACAGTTTGACACACTATTGCAACTCAAAACAGCTAATCAAAAAGAATGGGCAAATATCGACATCGTTGTACTGCAATCATTCGTTGACTCAATGACACAACGTCTCGCAGATGTTATTACAGCTCGAGGAGGAAGAACGAAGTATTAAATGTATCATACAGGTAAAGCTGAAGAGAAAAATCAAATCAATCAGATTTGTACGGTATAATTATTTCTTATGAACAATGCATAAATCTATGAATTAAACTATCAGAGGTAGAGCAATAAAGTTGAATGAACACACGTTTTGTTTGTTTTGGTTCAAGGTTTATCAAAAATATCCAACTCACTTCGAAGAAGGCAACTAAAGAGTTAAACGTCGAATTTTCACTAGTGCGCTATATTTATTTCGCTACTCTTTAGTATTGTCATTGTAAAATAATTTATTTCTGATCATATTGAATTTCTTTGATTTCAATGAACTCACTAAATAATCTCACCTTCAACGTTCCATCCCATTCACAGAATGTGCGACATCCTGCACACCCGCCAGCTGAAGTTCCACCTTCGGATGGATTCCATCTTCAACTTGACCAAAATAAAGCAGGAACAGGAGCGCCTACTCGGCATCATCCATGGCCTCACCCGTAAGGTCGTCAAACAGAAGAAGGAACTCTTCAAGAAGAACCTGTCCGAGGGCAAACTCCCTTCGCCGTCGTTCTCCGAGATCATATCCCAGGAAGAATCCAAAGAACCCGTGCCAGTCATCTCGCAAGGCTCATTGCTCACTGACGATCTGGATTTCATCGACGAGAACGATATCGGCGAGAAGCGTCGGTTGGCCTTCCTGGACCTGATGATCGAATCGGCCAACAGTGGAGCTGACCTGACGGATGAGGAAATCAAAGAAGAAGTGGACACCATCATGTTCGAAGGCCACGACACCACCGCTGCTGGGTCGAGCTTTGTTCTCTGTCTACTCGGCATCCATCAGGACATCCAAGATCGAGTGTACAAGGAAATTTATCAGATCTTCGGAGATTCCAAACGCAAAGCAACCTTCAACGACACGCTAGAGATGAAGTACCTGGAACGAGTGATCTTTGAAACCCTACGAATGTATCCACCAGTTCCGGCGATCGCTCGTAAACTGACCCAAGAAGTCCGACTGGCTTCGCACGACTACGTCGTTCCGGCAGGAACTACGGTCGTCATCGGAACCTACAAGATGCACCGCCGAGCGGATATTTATCCCAATCCAGATGTGTTCAATCCGGATAATTTCCTACCGGATCGCACCCAAAACCGGCACTACTACAGCTATATCCCGTTCAGCGCCGGTCCGCGAAGCTGCGTCGGTAAGTGATTCCCGGAAGGACACGCTTTATCTTTGCGGCTGACCACGTTTTCTTTTCCTTTGCAGGTAGAAAATATGCCATGCTAAAATTGAAGGTCCTGCTCTCGACCATCCTGCGCAACTATCGGGTCGTGTCCAATCTGAAGGAATCCGACTTCAAGCTGCAGGGGGACATCATCCTGAAACGCACCGATGGCTTCAGAATACAGTTGGAACCGAGAGTCTAGGAGTCCAGGAGTCTAATCAATTACCAACCAACGGAGTAGAGATAAGATGTGGCGACAACGATGAGAGCGTAAAGCCTTTTTATGATAATGTTAATTGAATTGTTCGGTTCCCGATTGGAAGGTAGGGCCCGAAAATAACACTCGCTTAATCCAAATGCTATTTATTCCTGTGCGCTTGCTTTGTTATGTTTTTTTTTCTTCTTCTGTATATTCCCCTTACGAGCATAACCGAGAGATAATAAAACCTTCTCCGCATAACTGACCCGTGTTCCGTTCATTCATGTCCGAAATGGGTAAGGAACAGAAGGATTATCGCACACCGGAGACAGTCCTAGTGGTCAATCAATGTTTGTTGTCCCAGCGCTTGTCGGTCGGAGACTGTTCGAGATAGAGAAGTTGATGAGGTGAATTGCCACCATAATGAGGGCTCTTCAAGATAACGGCAGACGGTTTTTGGGTTGTTTGGGTTTGTATTTCTGCTAAAACAAGCTCGTGCAACTTTATTAGTGTTAAAAAAAGGTTCGGTTATCAGCGGTGGACTTCAAATGTGTCCTGGAACGGTAAGAATGGGTTGATGCAGTTCATAAATATAATGTTTCAATGCTGAACGTTAAGGTGAATTGCTGCTCCGTGTATTTATACCTCTCTTTTATCTCTTCTCTCTCTCTCTCTCTCTCTCTCTCTCTCTCTCGCAAATTTACCTCCCTATTTCAAGTTGATAAATCTCGATTGTTAGTGAATGAACATCTAATCGAACTACATCAGATTGCTCACAGCAAGTAAACATACAAATTTAAATATCCAATATCTGGTACAGAACTATTCAATTGATGAATCTTAGCATTGATTTATTTCACCAAAATTGCAATTATTTTCATTCCCTTTCCTCCAGGCAGAATCATTATTTTAGTGTACAATACCACAGCAAGCGGCTTCGGTGGGTAAATTTTGGTTTGTTTATTTTCTCCTCCATGGCAACAGGCATCAAGCCCTCATTACAAAACAAGGGACAACTCGCAATAATAGAGAGATCTCCCGGAGGCGATAAATGGAAGGACCTCACGCAGAACCATCGTTTCATTGATTGGGACCATGTTTTGACAGATTTCGCAGGAAAATGATGATTGAACAGGCTCAGGTTGGAAAGGGACATTTCTGCAACAACCACCACCCGCTGGCAGGGGCGATCGATGTTTATATTCGCTTGCAACAGATCACCATTTGTTTCGAGTTGTAAATTTCAAATTCATCCCGAAACACACGTGATCGACAACATACGTTGGAAATGTGAGACCCAGCGAAGGGCAATTCATCATAAGAACCAGTGCGAGCGGATCCATTTCTCAATAGTTCACACTTGAAGAGAGTCCACAACTTTCCCTTTCATCAGTCGACGTCGCAGGGTAAAGATTAAGAAAGCGAAACAGCCCGCTCGCGCATTGAGTGGAAACACGTGTTCTCGCAGTTTTCTTAGACTTGTGCCTCTCCGTCGTCGTGAGAGTTGTTCAAATATTTTCTTACAATCCGACTTGCAGCCAAAGGAAGCGACCCGACGACCAACTGTGAGTGAGACGGTTCGGTCGTAAATTTCTTCCAACATCCGGACGCACGGTCGCTGGTCGGGTTACCAGCTGGTGAGTGCTTTGGACTATAGGATATCACCTTTGCCAACCCTGCGATGGAGTCGAGCGCGAAGTTGACATATTGATTAGGAAGATCTATCACCGCGGGTTGGCGTCGTCATCTAACCAACCCGTTATCGGCTTCGGTAAATATTTGAACGCAACACATTCACACTTGAGACTGTTTGGATGATAACGACCACAATCGAGATGATTGAATTTGAGGTTGTTAGAGCTTAGGTAGATTCGCGAAAAACGAAGAAACATTAGTTTGTTATTCGGAAGTGATATGAAATGTTTGATTTAAATGGACAGCAACATTTCCTGGAATGCGTTGATGACGATGTATCTGAACTTAATTGGAGAACTGAAAACTGAGTGTAGCTAATCAAATTCAAAAACGCACCACTGAAGAAGGACGCAAAAAACAACACAAGTTATAATGTCCTATGAATAATCCGACACACAATTTAATCTAAAAAACTATAAGGAACAGCCCAATTGAGTTGTATGCAAAGTTGACGTAGGACTAAGGAGCAATGTGTAATGAATTTTATTATTAAAAATCTCAAGACTGCATGATGGTGTGAGATTGACAAAAAAGCTTATGATAGTTCATTTCGTCTCGTGACAGTGAGATGGCCTGCTTTTTCATCGTCACATGACGGCCGTGAGATTTGTATGTATGTATGTATGTATGTATGGTAGCCACCATCCCTTCATGCCCTTGGCTTGGATGCAGCTCCACTTAATAGCAAGATCAAATTGAGCCACCGATCTGAATTCACACTATCGTTGTATGAAGGGCTAAAAACGGAGGGGTGGACCCGTAAGCAGAGACACTCACGCGAAATCCACGGGAAATTAAGAATCTCCTTCCAACGATACGATCCAACAATCCGAATAACCCAATCCGCAATACTTATTAAGCTTTCTACAGGATGGCTTGTTAAGAAGGGCGCGTCACTCTCACTGAAACTGTTGGAGTAGAATTCGTAGCATCACAATCGAATCGGTAGGATAAAGAAAATGATAATGCTCGTTCCCTCCTAGACTCAGGCAGTCAATCAAACCATCGTCCAATTTCAGCTTGAATGATACCCCCCGATGCTCCTTCCCAACCCAGTATTTATTATATATAATGTACATAATATGTCATAATATGCAATAAATGTAGTATGTAATAGAGCAATGAAATATACTATAATATTTAATTAAAATATGCCATGGTTGGAATTCGTCATCCTGTAATTTAAATATGGTTATAAATAAAATAATATGATGAAATAGTTAAAATTGTAATAATAGGCATATGATAATCATATGCAGCTTGGTGCATCTTTACAGCTCAATCAGTGGCAGATGAATATAACTCTCAAATGTGAAGGTCTTATTGCAACTAAACAAAATATAAACCATTTATAATTATACATGAATCAAAAAAATATGTATTTATTCATGACATATAGATATACATAAATCAAAGTAAGAATTGAAGAGCATTTATTGTCTTTAATAATATTCAATGATTTAAATTTATAGAAAAACACCTTTACATACAATGAAATAAAATATCTGTAAGGATACTATCTGGAATCAATTTCCTTTGTAAACTTGAAGCAAATGAAATTTAATTATTATTAAAAATCTTTTAGTAAATATTTTCAATATGATATACTAATATATATAATGATGATATGATGAAAAACAATACGATGTTGTAATAGTATACACATAAAAATTAAATGCACCTATTTGTCTTTTCTGCTGTGATGTTAGATGATTGAAACTCTGAAATGGCGAAAACTCTTGCTTTCTACTGGGCCCATAAATAATTCTTTATATCTGTGCAATAGAAAATGAGAGATCATAAACAATTTTAGTTTTTTAATTATTAAACTTTTCTTGAAATTTTATTTAGTAGAATTTGTCGTATGATCCTTTCTAAACAAAAACGTCAAAAACCATCCTATCTTTTCAAATACATATCGTGGGTTAGGTCGGCTAAAACTTACGACGATGCATAAATGCGAACCTGAAAATAGCTTTAAAAATATTGTGAAGGGATGTTATAATATAAAATGATAGTAACAATTATATTTGTACTGTCTGCATGTCTGTAGACTGATGTCCAGCTGCAATTGTAGACGTACTTGCATTATCATTGCCACGAAGGAAACAAAAAAATTAAAATTATTAAACAACACTTGGGAATTCCATAGATGATCTGAAATTATACACCGTATAAAGAATACTTCCATTTTTTGTGGTAGGGTAAGATTTCAGCATGCCACCTTCCTTCAACCGCTGGATGCCAGGAGCTGTTTGAGCTGCACCTCCTCGGTGGACAGACGCTCGGAACGCACCTCCTCAATCTAGCTGAAGTCAGAAGGACAACAGTGCCCAGGCTTCACTACCAGCTAAGTACGCAACCCTTAGCTGGCGGTCTTTGTCATCTCTTGACCCGTGGAAGCATGAGGTAGGAACTTGTGAGGACCAGTGCTATGTTGCGGGGACGTACGCTCCATCCCAGTTGTCTACTCACCATTTTGCAGCCCATATTTGGTAGGCATGTTCCTGTTCATAAAACATACGACTGCAATTTCTCATTTTGTCAGAAGGGTGAATCATTTCGAGAAAGAGTGGTCGAAAAAAACGTAATTTTAGATAATTTATATTTGTCAAAGAATTACAAATTTGGACCACTGGAACGATTTTCTCTTTTTTATTTATGACTCTTCAGCATATTGGTAGCTTAATCCTCTCCATCAGCCTTAATACTGATTTACGCAGCAAATACAAGCTCTTCCGTTTAATAATTAGCTCTCAGCTCTGTAGCTTTTGAACGCTTACTTCTCTCACAAAGTTCGTCACAACTCTTTTGGGGTCTTCCGATTTTCATGTGTCTAGTGCCAGACACAATAATAACCAGAATGATAATAACCAGTAGTAAGACACTGTAAGACACAATAAGAAACACAATAATGTCGGAAAAATAACAAATAAGGGGAGAGGTAATATTGCGTTACATATACAAAAGTAATCTCAAAAAGCAAAACTCAATAGTTGACTGATTAGCATAAAGTTTACACTTTCACTACCTTTTTTGACAGAAAATCATCTAATTCTAGTTAGGATGCATTGTGAATAAGAATTGAATCATTCCATATCATACATATTAACGCAATGCAATGTAATCACACACACAGTTAGATTTTTTTACAAAAATCTGTAAAATTTTACCGAATTCTCAACAGCTGAACGTTCGGTAATCCGATTTAACAAATTTCGGTGAAATTTGACAGTTTGTAAAAAATTTGTCGGAATTTGCAAAATTTTCCGAAATCCGTTAAATTGGATAACCGACCGTTCAGCTGAAGGGGCTATTCATAAACCACGTGGACTTTTCTGGGGGGAGGGTTCGGGGGTTCTGAGATTTTCAAAAATGAGTCTGCGTGGTTTATGAACCTGCCCTGATAAGAATTCGGTAACGTTGGACAGATTTCTGTAAAAAGATCTAAGTGTGCACATACTAATGCAATCGAAGTACAAAAAGCTATGAAGCTTTAAGTGGGATTTGAAGTTTTGTAACAAGCAAAAAACAGGAAAACCAGATGAAAATTAAGGAGGTTGAGCTGATATTTTTTCCCAATGTTTCGTGATAGAATTTGTGACTCTTAAAGTGCTGCGCGTTGGTATTGAGGCTTCTGATATTTTGCTTTCTTAACCCTTTATTTGGCAAAAAATGTTTATTTAGTTCTCTTTTCGCTACCTGATGATTTTCCTGAAAGTTTTCCGAAACATCCGCCAAATGTCAAACACAGTAACTGGAGCATAAGACTAGGTGAAAAGCTTAAAATAAACCAGGAACTTTTTTACGTTTCGTCACTCTAGAACGAGAGTGATGCATGTTCTCACATCATATGTAAATTTACTTGAAAACTAGCTGAACCTGGTGCGAACACTTCGCTACGCATGCAACTAAATGCATGAAAATTTAATACAACTGGCACATTTATGATTGTTTTTCGGTATTTGTGTTTCATTTGTATCGGAGCCCCCTTTTCAGAAAGAGGAGGGGTTTCAAGTCACATTAGAAACATTTATTGCCTTCAATAACTTCCACCTCCCAAATGTGGTTCCATTTACTTGATTAGTTCTCGAGTTATGCAGAAACTTGTGTTTCATTTGTATAGGAGCCTGTTCCCCCCCCCCCCCCATTTTTGTTCCATTTACTTGATTTAGCTTTTGAGTTATGCATAAATATGTGTTTCATTTGTATGGGAGCCCTCCCTTTCAGAGAAGGGAGGGGTCTCTTACTACCTTAAGAACCTTCCTTGGTCCCAAAAACACCTCTTTACAAAATTTCACGCCAATCGGTTCAGTAGTCTCCGGGTCCTATAAGGTTCAGACAGACAGCCCCAAGTAACATTTCCAAAAACCATCCTGCTTTATTTAGTTTTATTGAGGTACTATCTGAACCCAGTGCGAGCGCTGCTACGCTTGCAACTAAATGAATGAAAATTTAATGGAATTGGCACGTTTTGAATTATTTTTTGGAATACGTTTTTTTTCTTGACTAAGAAGGGGTTAAAGACTTCTATCAGAACAGGCTTCTTGCCCGAGAAACACTCATTTTGTGTTTAAGTTACCTGGATAATTCTCATGTTTGGTTGAAATTTGTGTTTCATTCGTATGAGAGCCCCGCCCCCCCTTCCTCCTTCAGAACACGGAGGGTTCTCAAACCTCCATACAATCATTGTCTTAAAACCCCCACTTCCCACATTTGGTTCCATTTGCTTGATTAGTTTCCAGGTTATTAAGAAATTTGTGTTTCATTTGTATGAGAGCCCTTATATAGAGGATAGGGGTCTTAAACCATCATAAAAAACCTTCCTCAGCCCTAAAAAAGGCCTGCTTACAAATGTTCACGCCGATCGGTTCTGTAGTTTCCGAGTCTCTAAGGGATGAGACAGACAGACAGAAATTCATATTTATGAATAAGTTAAAGGCTGCTTTTCCGCTTTAACACCGGACATAGGGCTACGGTTGGACGCTATCCAACAAAGGCAACAAGAAGTAGCGGATACATTAAGTGCGATCACTCGATCCAATGACTAGTACCAAGGGCGACGTTGGCAACACCAACATCAACAACGGCAGCAGTAGCATGCTACAGTTAATCGCTGGTACGCGATTAACAATGTCAGCTATAAACTCGCAGTAAAAGACAACAACGACGGACAGCGAGAACAACCATACACCACTTGGTAAAAGCATGTAATCAGATCGTTGGTAGCTAGCACATAGGTATTTTATAGAATTTAGCATAAGCACTTTTCTTACATAATGCTCTTTTACATTTTGTTCAACAGAATTTAAATCGAAACAATAAAATGATCATTCTAGTTTAGACTTTCAGCAGGTGTAGTTCATAGTTAGTTTTTTTAAAACTCTTCGAAAGTCCTTGCGGACTTAACTTGTATAGAAATCCTGCCTTCAAAAACCCCCAAATGTGGTTTCCATTTGCTTGATTAGTTCTTAAGTTGTGCAAAAGTTTGTACTTAATTTGTATGGGACCCCTCCTCAATAGGGGGAGGGGTCTTGGACTACCATAGAAACATTTATTGCCTTAGAAAACCTCCACATACTTAAATTTGTTTCAATTTGCTTGATTTGTTCTCGAGTTATGCAGAGGTTCGTGTTTCATTAGTATGGGAGACCTCCTTTTTCATAGGGCGGAGGATTCTCAAACCACCATAGAAACATTTCTTGCCTTCAAAAACCTCTACTTGCCATGAAGTATTTTCGCTGTAAGCGATATTTAACTAGTTATTCACTTGATTAGGCAAGTTTGATAAGACGTTTGGTAGTATGTATCACGAAAAGTTACACAACCTATTTTATAGTCGGAAACTTTCGACGGAAATTGATTCTTTTAATATTTTTGTGAAAACAAATACTAATCTACTAGATCCCTAATCCATTTTAGAAGCACCAACAGCTGAAGTCTTTCGATGAGTGGGTGACCAGCTAAGTTACGGATATATATTCTATTATCGTTTATTGTCTTGCTCATATTATTTTTAATGGTATTATTTTATTACGTAATTTTATTACCTCTTGTCATGATATGAAATAATATGAGATCATATTATTTAAATTCCTTTCCATAAGTTCACTATAGTACCTTTGAGATCCACTTAAAAAATATTATTTAAATGGACGGACACGGAACAGCTAAAGGGTGTCCACGATGAAATTGCCACACACAAAATTGATTCGCAAAATTCGAGTTTTCATCCGATTGCCATCAAATTTTCAGGGATTGAGAAATAACTATTAAACCTCATTTTACCATTTTACTCGTATTTTATTTACAGTCCATACGCAAATGCCCGCACCTTGGCCTTAACCCCGGCCATTAAGATTCTGCACAACCTGTGAATCAACCGTTTTTTGCATGTAAACCCATACTTTCTTCAGTTCCTCGACTGTCTTCACTACCTTAGGTCGTTTAAGAAGGTGCTGCTTCATAATCGCCCAGTACTTCTCGATGGGGCGGAGCTCCGGAGTGTTGGGAGGGTTGAACATTTTCGGCACGAAATTGACCTTATTGTCCGCATACCACTTCAGCACGTCCTTGGAGTAGTGGCATGAGGCCAAATCCGGCCAGAAGATTGTTGGGACGTTGTGGGCCTTCAGGAGAGGAAGCAGCCGCTTCTGGAGGCACTCTTTTATGTACACCTGTCCGTTCATCGTGTCCTGGGTCACGAAAGGTGCACTCCGCTTCCCGCACGTGCAGATGGCTTGCCAAACCAGGAATTTCTTCGCAAATTTGGACATCTTCTGAGTGCGGACATGCTCCGGAACGCTGAACTTATCCTTGGCCGTGAAAAACAGGTTGCCGGGGATCTGTTTGAAGTCGGCCTTCACATATGTTTCGTCGTCCATGATGCAGCATTCAACTTTCGTCAGCATGTTGAGGTACAACTTCCTGGCACGGGTTTTGGCGGACTTGTTCTGCTTCTCGTCGCGATTAGGGGCCTTTTGTACCTTGAACGTTCGAAGCCCAGCCTTAGTTTTGGCCTTCTGGACAAAACTTCGGCTTAGGTGCAGCTTCTTAGCCACATCCCGAACGGAGGCGTTCGGATTTCGGTTGAAGGCCCCAACTACGCGGTTGTGATTTTTGGTGTTGTACGGAATACTTTTTCCTTCACTTCTGGGCTTCCGATCGGTGGTCAACCGTTCCTCGAACCGCTTAATCACTCGCGACACCGTGGAATTCGCGATTCCCAACGTTTTAGCGATGGAACGATGCGAGAGATCCTTGTTCTCGTGATGAATGCGCAAGATTTTATCACGCACGAGCTGTTCTTTCGACTCCATTTCCGCGAGTTTTGATCACAGGACTTAAAACTTGCAGGATGTAAATAATGCACTATGAACTAAATCCACCCAAATTTTCATTAAATTCTACCCAACGGTTAAAAAGTTAGAGCAATTTCATAGTGTGGCAATTTCATCGTGGACACCCTTTAGTGTTTTTCATCATATTATATATCATTATTATATTAATTTGCTTTATGCTACTATTTGACTATGAATATACACTCAGTAGCAAAAACAAGCCGAGCAAAATTTTGCTTCCATAAACCGTCATTTTAATCCTTCTGTAACTTTGTCAATTATCAATATTTTATGCTGAATTTTTGACAGAACTATAATTAATGTATTGACGTTTGGTGACCAAAATATCATGTTTATAAAATTTATAAATTTGAAGTCATTTTTGGACAAAACAATTTTAAAAATACGTACTTTTGTGAAAAATGTAGGTCTTAGAAGGGATGGTGGCTACCTTACATACATACATACAGAAGAACAGACAATCGAACAAAGCAGAACAACAAAAACCAACCACGATATCACAGAGAAGTTTGACAGCTGTGACCATTTGGCCGAATGCTGGTTTTCATGGCAGCCAAAAGGTTTTATGAAGGTTTCAAAATCTTTATGGTCTTATAAAGGTTTTATTAACTTGTTTTCACAACTGTCTATAGAGTGGGTCACTTTGTACAAATTTTGGCTTTAAAGAAGCATAGAGGAGGTGTTGGTAGACAAAATAGTTTTGAATGTAGTTTTATCAACAAAGCCGGGAGGAATGCTATACGGCTGGAATAAAACTTAAATTGTTACTTGGGAGATAGACAGAAACTCATTTTTATATATATAGATAAAAACCCAACTTTATCCACCTATCGTGAGACTTGACACTTTTTACATTTCCCTGGGAGTACTATGAATACGAACCCGGATGTGGTCATTTTGGTCCTGGAATAGATATCATCACCACTGCACTCACTTTTTTTAACTCTCATGTTATTTGATGAGTCGCATGATGGGGTTTGGTTCAAAACCGAATCTGACCACTTCCCGGCAGTAGCCGGATCATCAACCTGGTTGTGGGCAATGTGGTTCTGGACTTTTGATATCATAGCCATTGGACCTATTTTTGAATACTCCTGTAATTTGAGGTGTTGCAAGATGGGTTTTGATCTAAGTAAAAAATTGGCCACTTCTCCGGGGGTATATCCGGAACCAGTGAACCGATTCCAATAAAGTATGGGATCACAACACCTTTCATTTGGCAGTTGTTTCATTCAAATCAGGGTCAGTAGTTGCTTGGAAAACTTTGTTAGAATTTTTCTTATATTCATACACTACACACACACACATACACACACAGCTTTATTTTTGCCTCATGAAAGCTACTCCGAGGATTATTTTTAACTTTTACTGGCATGAGATCTAACTTTTTATTTTTGTACTCCAGCAGGAGCAATTTGTATTTGAGTTTCTTTGCATTTTGCTTTCTTACTCGTAATGCATTTTCCTACTCGTAGCGAATTTTCTTCCTCGCATGAAGTGCCAGGTCCTCGACACCATCTCGGATATCTTGAAGGTGTTTGGTTTGCTCTATCAGCAGCTCCTCACGTTTTTAGGCACAGTTTGCTGTTGATTCAGAAACATGTTTGTCAATTCTGTCATTTGCATCCAGGTTCTCGTCATCACTGCTATTTGCATTTAGTTCTTCGCAATGCTCTGAACTCTTCTGTGTATGAGCAGTTCAAGAACATGAGGGTTCTTGAAAGTCAATCTCTGCTGGTTGTGACGAACAAGCGGTCGTCACACTGATATGTTGCCAGTTGAAAAAAGAAAAAAAAATAGAACCCGAAAATGATAAATTACCATCAGAAGCAACAGCCTTATCCAGTTGAAGCAGTGCTTACATGAAGTAAGCTTGGTAATTTTATTTGAACCTCCATTTGTCGTACGAGCCTCCGTAAGGTTGTGGGATAACTTTTTTTTTTGTTTTTAATTTGTAGTCGTTCCATACGTTGAAAACAAGTTGAATACCATTAGGAATATAACAACAAGTATTTTTGATCGGTACATACCTCTTGCCATCCATTCAAAGATCCAATCGGTGGTCCAAGGCTATTGAGATCTTTTGTTAAGTGGCTCAGACTCTCTCAAATTTTTTTCGTTTGAAATTTCAGGCCTTTTGCCACCGGATGATACTTTCCCATGGTGGCCACCAAACACTCGAAATGCTTCCTGTTTGTTATTTTTACTCTGAAATGTGAAAAGTTAACAAATATTAATAAATAATATACTTTCTGATTAAACGTTGGACAAATTTACTCACTGCTTCGTCTCCATATTCAACAGTCGTCAAAGGTTTCAGTTACGCCTTGAAATGTCACTTGTAAGCGGCAATTGTCACACACATACGACTAAGAGAATTATGCGAGACTTCATCGAAGTTCATCCATGGACGAATTTCACGCCAACTCATCCAGTGTTTGGCAGCACCCTCTCCGAATCCAATGAAACTTTGTGGGTGTGTATACTATGTCTTTTCAAGCAACTTTGCAAACTTTATTTTATCAAAATTTATCTAGACTACCATTTGAAAAAAGCTTAAGTTTTTTGATCGATTTTTTTTAAATCAATACAACTCGAAAATGAAAGACTTACAAAAAAGTGATGTATGGGTGACTTTTAGAAAATTGTCTTTACTTTTATGAAAAGTATTTTAAAAATTGTAAGAACGATTCCTACACACTAAAAAAAATATATTTTACAATTTAAAGTCAATTTGCAAAAAGTGGCTATCTTAGTATTGGACAATTTTTTTTTATTAAGGGCAATATCATTGTCTTAAAGTTCGAATCTTACATTGCAAGATTTGCAGGAATTTTTTTTTCTCACAACAACTTTTTCATGTCCTATTTTTACCGTGTATCAAGCAAACTCATCTAGTTATGGTCTTTAACACCCTCATATAGGATCCAATAAAATTTAGCAGTCATAAAGAATTGAATGTATTGAACATTTGGTAAAAAACAATAATCATCTAGACTAACATTTGAAAAAGGTCAACAACATTCAATTTCCCTTTACATCAGTAAAACAGAACCAAAAGTGTACGTTAAGGTACAACTCATTTCTTGAGTAGCACACAAAGTATCTCT
>JAHHFK020002412.1:0-33992 GCA_024533555.2 Aedes koreicus | reverse complement strand
GTTTGCGTTTAGTTGAATCCTAAGGTTATTTGATACTATTGGTTCGATGACGTTCAGCTTATAGACCACATCTTTGATCTTCGGAATTTTGAGAGTGTAGATGACTACTTCTTTACTGTAGATTACGTACACGCTTGCGATGTCCAATACGTTGTCTATGATAATGTGTCCAAGACCGTTATGGGAAAGAAACTGTCTAGCGATGTCCAATTCACCGGGGCTGATGATACGACTGCTGGGGATGTTTCTCCTGGCTAGGGTTATAGCTTCTTCTATTACTTCTAATTGATAAATGAGCTCATCTAAATTGAAAATAAGGTTTACCGAGGTGAATCCATCTATTATTTCTGATGTAAAGTTATCTTGATATTTCAGCAAAGAATTAAGCTTTTGAGTTATATTATTAATTCTGTGTTCAATGGCATTATTAATTTTGATCTGCTTATCGTTTTGATTAATCAAAGAGTTCATTGTAACATTAATAACCCTAAGTCTTTATGCGTCTGGACTCCAGAGCACATACTTCCAGACCTTTCCTATAACTTCCCCATCGTCTATTCCTATTATTAGGCCTAACTTTTGTTATAATAGAGTGCAATTTGTGTAGCTTTATTTTCAATACATTACTTAATGGTTTGTTTTCTTTAATCGTATCTTGCACTATATTGTCAACTTTATCAATGTAATTCTCTAACTGTCCTAAGTTTATAGGGTGCACAATGCGCAAGTAACTATTACTGATTCTAGCCTCTCCTATCGGTATTATCGCAATGGGATTACGGTTTAAGTCATGTATCCGGATGTCGGTGAAGATTGTTGTCATCTGAAGTAAGATACATAGTCTGAAAAGGTAAGTGGAGAAGTTGGTCTCCTGTTATTCTGTCGGTCTTTTTACGTTTTTTTTATGTATTTTAATATGGCTTGAGTCTGTGACAGTCTTTTTTTCTGTTCCTGTACTTCTACCATTCTGTATCTATAATGATATGGAGATGGTTTCGCTTTTGTTTTGACCAATATTTCTTTACTCTTAATATCTTCGTAATCCTTGTTTCCTGGTTTTAACTTAACTATGTCTACCGGCCTCATGAGCAATATGGTCTCTTGCTGTCGTAATTGCCCGTTGCTTAGTCAGGTTTATGTCATTTAAATTTAGTGACGTCGATGTACCAAAAATTATTTGTCTTGGTGTAAGATTTGTCGTCGAATGTTTCGTGTCGTTATAGAGGGCTGTTATTAGCGAAAGCCCTTGGTAAAGTGTCAAGTCACCAATTTTGCTTCGGTTTGCCATATACATCTCTAAAAGAGTATTATGGAACCTTTCGATGATGCCATTACTGTTGCTACTGCTAGCATAGTGAACGGCAACACCTTGCGTTTCCAAAAATGTTCTAAAATTTTGACTCCGAAATGAGGTTGCTTGATCACATGTGACTCAATTTGGTAGCCAAAGACTGTAAAGTATTTAATGAGAGTTTCAATTAACTTTTCTGAGGTTTCGTTGCAAATTTTGTAAATCTGGGAAAACTTTGAGAACGAATCGACGAGTGTTAGAAATTTCTCACTTTCCTTTACATATACATCTATGAAGATGTTTTCTAGAGGTTTTTCATACACTCGCCGGGTTATTCAGCAACACACCCACCCTCCCCCGGGCCGCGACACTGGGGGTCCTATATTATTATGGATTGGGGGCGCTCGTTTACCACCCGCAGTTGGCCCCGGTCCGTGTCATGTCGGTACCGGTACCGATAGTGTATTGGTGTTTCTGCTACTTACACCAGCGTGTTTGTATTTTTTACTTTCAAAATCATAAGGGTGATACGGTCAAAATTTGGTCAAGGGAAAACGCGTGTAAATCGGTGAAATCGTTTATTTAAAAAATCAAATTAAATTTCTTTTTCAAGTTCAATTAGTATAAAATTCAGGAAAAATATTCAGTTAGGCTTCCGCTTTTCCAAATCCGAATTGCCGGGCCTTACGCTTGACCCCTGCCATCAGATTTTGTACAGCCACCTTGTCCACCTTCTTCGCCGCAGAAAGCCAGTTTGCCTTGAACTGCTGCTCGTCCTTAGCAGTTTTTTTGGTCTTCTTTAGGTTCCGCTTGACAATAGCCCAGTATTTCTCAATTGGGCGGAGCTCTGGCGTGTTGGGAGGGTTCTTGTCCTTGGGAACCACCTGCACGTTGTTGGCGGCGTACCACTCCATGGCCTTTTTACCGTAATGGCAAGATGCCAAATCCGGCCAAAACAGTACGGAACAACCGTGTTTCTTCAGGAAAGGCAGCAGACGTTTATTCAAACACTCTTTCACGTAAATTTCTTGGTTGACAGTCCCGGAAGCTATGAAAATGCTGCTTTTCAAGCCACAGGTACAGATGGCTTGCCAAACCAGACATTTCTTTGCGAACTTTGACAGTTTCGTGTGCTTGAAAATATCTGCTACCTTTCCCCTTCCTTTTGCCGTATAAAACTCCTGTCCCGGAAGCTGCTTGTAGTCGGCTTTGACGTAGGTTTCGTCGTCCATTACCACGCAGTCAAACTTCGTCAGCATCGTCGTGTACAGCCTCCGGGATCGCGCTTTGGCCGTCGTATTTTGTTTATCATCGCGATTTGGAGTCACTACCTTCTTGTAAGTCGATAGTCCGGCTCGTTTTTTGGCTCGATGCACGGTTGTAGACGATACACCCAGCTTATTTGCGGCATCTCGGAGAGATAGGTTAGGGTTTCGCTTGAAACTACCGGCAACTCTCTTTGTCGTCTCAGCGGCTTCCGGTTTTCGATTTCCCCCGATCCAGACTTCCTGGCTGTCGACAAACGTTCCCCAAACACTTTAATTACATTTGTAACGGTTGATTTGGCAACTTTTAGCGATTTTGCCAACTTTGCGTGCGAGTAGCTCGGATTTTCGCGATGCGCGAGCAAAATTTTGATACGCTGCTCTTCTTGCTTGGACGGCATTTTGACAACTGAAGAGTGAATTCCAAAATCAAAATAGGAGCAACATTCTACACACACACACCTTCAAAATGAGGGGTGTTCAGGTTTTTTAAATGCAAAATTGAAAGAAATACGTCAAGTTGATATTGACCAAATTTTGACTGTATCGCCCTTTACCCGGGGGTTTTATAATTCTCATGTTTCTGGTTCCCAGGAGCGTATTGAATTGTCCATTCTGGATTTCACTGGAGAGATAGAGGCACGCTTCTTATTTTTTCATTTATACATATTAGTTTATAATAAAAGAATGAAGTAAGCTAGTGACTGCTCTTCACTCGTTTGAAAGGTTTACAAGGCTTTTTTTTTTTTGGCGAAAATAAACCCTGGCTCGAAAGTATCTGTGGGGCCCAAATTCCTTTTTTCCCTTTTTAAAAATTGCCCTTTTTTGTGGTGCAAAATTGGATAAAATTTTTTTTAGGAATTTTGGAATTTAGAAAAGAAGGAATATTTTTTGAAAACCTAAGTTTTGTTATTACAATTTTTTAGTTGGTGTTTTTTGTGTTAACCACTGCATTCATTTTTGAAAGGTTTTCATATCCAATTAATCCGTCAAAGAATTTGTGGAATTTGAAAACGTAGTAGGGTAGTTTTAGTGTAAAAGCTTCGGAGAAAAGATTTGTATGAATGACCTTATCGATGAAAAATTTCCCGTTTTTGTTGGTGACTACGGAAGGGTTAATCACCTTATATTTTCGAACGTGTTCCGGATTGATATACGATTTGTTTCGCTCCCGTATCTATGAGGAAGTTTAAAATTCCTGCACGAAGTCGGAAAGCGAACATATGGGATAAAATTCAAGTTCTCCTCTGTGCCCCCCTGGCTTGGTGAAAATTTACCTCTTCACCGTCAGAATAAACTAACTCGTCAGCATTATCATCAAGGGCCTCAGCCTCTGGTTCATTATCCACCTCCTCTACCTCATTATTATGAGCTTCAGCTCTCGCCCTTGGTACAAACGGTTGCTTTCTGAATGGAGTATTGGCGGGCGCGTTTTTATTCGAGGTGTTGGGTTGCGCACTCGGTCGCGGTTTATAATTGCTATCGTTGCCACTTTTATCGTGGTCGTAGCTGTTGCTGTATTTGTTGGTGTATCTTGGGGGCTGCCGTTGAACGGACTGTGCCAACGTTTTTGGTTTTGAGATGCGTGATTCCGCATTAATGTTAAGCAACACCGCTTGGTGTGCATCTTCCAAAGTTTTGGGTTTGGAATTCCTTATAATGGAACCCAGTGGTTCCCGGATATTATCCAGATATTTTGCGATCGTCAGAATATTGACGATTTCGTGTCCCGAAAGGGGATTTGATTGAAGGTTGGCCTTCAATTTCGTATTCATTTCTTTTACCTCATTGTAAAAGCAAGTGTGCGATTTGTCCCCTTTCCTCACATGGAACAAGGTGGACAGATTGGTGGTGAAATCTTTCTCATCACCATAGTGTTCGAGGAGCACCTTTTTGATGCCCTCAATTGTTTGGGGATTCCCATTTGCGCACAGTAATGTGCGGGCTTCTCCCTTTATCTTATTTTTTATAGCACGTACGTGTGTGCAGCGACCCCCCCCTCTTTTTTTATCACAAAACACGACAACAACCCCTCGCCCCCTCCCAGCCCCCGTCCCTCTTGTTCCCCGAGAACTCCGATAGGAACTTAAACAACCCGGCAGGACAAAACCCCCCCCATTTGTTCCCCCCCGTGGCACCCCCCCCCTCCCGCCACTCCCACTCCCTCTCCGTTTTGGGGGACCCTCTCCCCCCATTTCTTTTCACTGCGTTTTTTAACGCAAAAAAAACCCCAACTCAAAAGTTTAAAATCCCCACAAAGAAATTCCGCATGGGATCTGTCCTGGTGAGGGTGGTTTTTTTTTCCCCGGAACTCGTTCCTGTGGAGCTGCTACGCCGGCACCTTTCTTCACACTCACTTGTCAGAATCCCACTTCTGACACCACTTAACGAAACGTTCTTTCGTTATGACTTTTTAAAAAAGCTAACTTTAATTATGACTGTATTTACTTAAAACCTATCACTACAACCGTTCGAACAAGAAAGAGAGCGAGCCACGTTGCCGTGGCACTTTTATGTTGTGCTTATGCCTAATCAGCAGATTCCTCCTCGTTGCACTTGGCTTGCGCGCCAAGTGTTCCCATTGGCGGTGAGTCGACCAGCTGATTTCCTAACGCTAAAAATCTAAAAATCTAAAAATCTAAAAATCTAAAAATCTAAAAATCTAAAAATCTAAAAATCTAAAAATCTAAAAATCTAAAAATCTAAGGCCGTTTTCAGCTGTCGCGGTCTTTTCTAAATTTTGACATTTAAATAGACCAAACCAAATTTTCCATTTTCACCGGTGCGTTCTAATTTTAATTTTCGAACAGTTTTGTTGTAAAAAAAGTAAAACTGTCATACGCTTTGTTTTATTTTGTGCCGAATTTGGAACGGAATCCAGCGCGTTCTAAATGTTATAAAACAGCTGGAAAAATGGCGTAAAACAACAACAAAGGCAAAGTGCACAAAAGCGTCGATCGCTCGCTCGTTTTTCGGTAACTCTGTTTCCAGCGGTGTTCGTTGTGTTAAACTATTGTTGTGAATGCGACAATTAGCCATTAATTTGATAAAATAATTTCTCGATCAATTAAATCCGAAAGTTACGTGCCGTTATCAATAGTAGGGGAATGTGCTCTAATGTGGGTCGATAGAGCTAGAATTTGGCACATATTGGCACTGATATAAAAGATTGTTTAAACAAGCCTAAAATGCTTTTACAGCTTTGTTTATTTTTATCATGCATGATTTTTGTAACAAATATTGTTTACACTATACTTGAGTCTTCCCCAAAAAGATGTATTTCCCATATATTGAGTTCTGTGCACTAGGGAAGCATATGAAGGCTAGTAAGAGAGATGCTTTAGAAAATTCCAGTCACAAATATGATTTTTCGAAGTATTTGAAGCATTTCAAATAGCAACACAAGTTTGCACTCCTAGAAGTAAGTACACAAAAGGAAGAGTGACACAAGTTTTGCCAAGCTGAAAATCCCAAACATCTCGCTCCTTGCGCAATCAGCTAATAAGCCTAAAAAAGGTTTTTGAAAATTATGCGACCTTTAAGGGGTTGAGCGAGCTTAGATGCGGTATATTTGGAATTTCTCAGCTCCGCAAAACATGTATCACTTCCTCTGCTGAGAAATTACTTCCAAAACCGGGTGTTGATTCACGAGACAGTTATGGGTCAAACAACGTTGAAGATCAAGACGGAAGTTTTGCAAGGTTCCATCCTCTGGATCGGAATGTTCAATAGTGCTAGTGTTGGCGTAGTGATCGTTAGTTTTGCGGATGACATCGTATTGTCGATAACAGGCTAGTGGAAAACGGAGGTACTGTTGGTCGGCAAATGAAAAGTGTCATTGCTCCGAAAGGATTGATGACGAACTGAACATCAATAGCTATGTGAGCTATGCCCAGGAGCAGGTGGCGAAGGCAATCAACGGGGTGGGTAAGACCATGCCAAACAACGGTGGACAAGTTCGTTTCCGTTTAATACTTTCTTCCAGGACAAATGTAGTGCTCGATGACGCGATGCTCAACTGACTGAGAAACGCAAACCTTTTGTAGAGGGGCTTGTAGAAAGTCCTGTCGTAGCAGATCTGTGGGTGTTTGAAATGTAGGCACACCTAAAAGTCGGACCTAACGGCGATCCCGGAAGAGGTACTGGCAATGGAGTTTCAACTCAGGGTTTTCAACCGGTCGGAATGCTTAATTCAGGCCTGAAATCGTTGTCAAAACAGAGTTGAACTGAGGTCGCAGATTACCCAGCACATTACCGATGGTTGGTCAGCTAGTGTCGTACTCTCATCCAGTCAAACATAATAGTTACGCATATGAAAGCTTTATTTTTTGAGCTGTTTCAGCAAGAAGGAAATCCTCCACATCGTTTACCATAAAACGGCACTTAACAGCCGCTCATCTTAATATTCGCCCAACACCAACAAGTATTGGGAGGAATAGATCGCGATAAACTGGCACCTTTTGACGCGGAAAACTCGGAAACTTTTTAGAATCATTTTGAAAACGAGTTTAACACCAACCAAATTCAAACGAAGCAGGCGAAGTTCCAAAACAAAACAAACGAACGGCATCACATAAAATTTAGAACAATGGCGGTGTAACTGGAAAACAGTTGATCTATTTTTGGTGGTCTATATTTTTGGAACTGTTATAAAACTAGACCAAAATAATAGAACACCGCTGAAAACGGCCTAAAAATCTAAAAATCTAAAAATCTTAAAATCAAAAAATCTAAGAATCTAAAAATCTACAAAACCAAAAAATCTAAAAATCTAAAAATCTTAAAATCTTAAAATCTTAAAATCTTAAAATCTTAAAATCTTAAAATCCTATGAAATTAAAAAACTTAAAATCCTAAAATCTTAAAATCTAAAAATCCAAAAATCTAAAAATCTAAAAATATACTAAAAATCTAAAAATCTAAAAATCTAAAAATCTAAAAATCTAAAAATCTAAAAATCTAAAAATCTAAAAATCTAAAAATCTAAAAATCTAAAAATCTAAAAATCTAAAAATCTAAATATCTAAAAATCTAAAAATTTTAAAATCTTAAAATCAAAAAATCTAAAAATCTAAAAACCAAATCTTAAAATCTAAACATCTGTGTATCTTAAAAATCTAAACCATCAATATTTTTACAACATTACTGCAATCACGTGTTAAAATGAATCCACTGTGCACTGATTTTTCGGTTAATTCTAGGGTTTTTTTTTTCATTAGGGCGAATCTACAATTGCGAGATTCTCCCCGGGCTCGCTCTTTTTCATTCATATTCCAATCACCTTTACGTTTTTCATTCTACTATTTGTAGAGTATGCTAGCCAGCACTGTTGTGTTGCGATCTGTACTAAAGAACCCCTCGAAAGTTTTATAATGATGCTGTAATGAATGAAAGAGAGCGAGCCCAGAGAGAATCGCTCAATTATAGATTCGTCTTAATGAAAAAAAAAAAAACCCTAGATATATATTAAATTTAATAAACACCCCTTATTTAAACAGTCTTGACTATTCAATGCAAAATCTGGTATGTGCAATCACTTTTAATTTACACTGATCGTTATGGATTAGTTTGTTTTAGACCCCGTTCAGACTACGAGCTATATTACTTAATGTATCGAATCTTGATATGAGACGTCAGATGCATTATTTCCAGTGAAAACTAGATGCACTAACATTGATGTCAAGCTACTTTACAGGGTGTCTCACAATAGGTGTCACTAAAACAAAATGAGATTACAGCAAAACAAATCAACCAAATCTTAGCATTTATTTTCCAATTCAATTCAATTCATTTCCTCGATAACTTTGCGCAAACGCTTTGTAAACCCATCGTAGCTGGCACGCACGAGTTCCTGAGGAATTTGGTCCCAAATATCAACCAAATGTTTCTTGAATCGATCCTAAGTAAGTCCTTTCGTAGGGTTTATATGTTGAAGCATATAACCCCAAAAAAAATAGTCAAGTGGGTTGAGATCCGGTGAAGATGCAGGCCATTCTTCGCTTGCGATGAAATCGGGCAAATTTTCCGCGCACCACGCTCATGTCTTCTTTGCCTTGTGAGCTGGAGCTGAGTCCTGTTGGAAACAATATGGTGTATTCCCATACAGCGTTGAAGCATGTGTTTCGAATCACCATAGAAACATCTCTTGCATTCAAAAAACCCCGCATGCTAATTGTAATTAGATTTGCTTGATTAGTTCTCAAGTTATGCAGAAATTCGTGTTTCATCTGTAAGACAGCCCTACCCCATTCTAGAGGGGGGAAGGGGTATCAAATAGTCATAAAAACCTTCTCCAGCCCAAAAAACTCCTGCTTACAAATCTTCACGCCGATCCGTCAGACAGACAGACAGTCAGACAGAAATTCATTTTAATATATATAAAAATCCTGCATTCAAAAACCCCGACATGCCAAGTGTGGTTTCATATGTTTGAATAGTTCTTGAGCTATGCAGAAATTTGTGTTTCATGTGTATGAGAGCCTCCCCTCCCCCACTTCAAGAGGAGGTGGGGTCTTGAACTCCCATTTAAACATGTCTTGCCTCCAAAAATCTCCACATGCCAAATTTGGTTTCATTTGCTTGATAAGTTCTCGAGTTATGCAAAATATTGTGTTTCATGTAAATGGGAGACCCCGTTTCAGAAGGCGGAGGAGTCTCAAACTATCATATAAACATTTCATGCCTTTAGAAACCTTCAGCTGCCAAATTTGGTTCCATTTGCTTCATAAGTTCTCGAGTTATGAAGAAATTTGCGTTTTATTTGTATGGGAGCCTCTCCCCCCTTAAAAGAGGGTGAAGGAGTCTCAAAACACTATAGAAACATTTCTCTTCTTCAAAAACCTCCACACGCCAAATTTGGTTTTATTTGCTCGTTTAGTTCTCGACTTGTGCAGAAATTTGTGTATCATTTTTATGGGAGCCCCCTTCCCTTTTCAGAAATGAGAGGTTGAGACCCAAAGAAACACGTTTTGCCCTCAAAAACCTCCACAGGCCAAATTTAATTACATTTGCTTGATTAGTTCTCCAGGTATGTAGAAATTTGTGTTTCATTTGTATGGGTGCTTCCTCGTTCAGGACGGGGAGGGGTTTCAAACTACCATTGAAATATCTCATGCCTTAAAAAACCTCCACATGCCAAACTTGACATATCCATTTTGCACATAGTGATCACATATAAATTATTGAAGAAATGCAGACAAGTTTCTTCCATAAAAGCACTGCCGGTCAGTGGGAGATTGATTGTAAAGACACACACACATAGGGACCACCGTTATGTGACTATCATGAAAACATTGGCCAAAAATTGTATGGAAACTTTTCCGAAGACTCAACATACCTTAAACCACTTGATTAAGTGTAAACATTTTGGTCTTCCTAAGTATGGCTTTAGAACCCTAGTGTATTGTTATCATTGCTATCAAAATACATATTTGTTTTGGAGTTAAGTGAAATAGAAATACCTAACTGAAAAATAATTTCCTTGTATGTTTTTGCTACTATTCCTTATTCATAACTTTCGTATAATTAATAACAGAAGACTAAAATAATGATGAAAGCAGCATTGAACAAAGGAAAATAACAAGCTGGTATCATAAAGGTAACAAGTTCTGTTATCCCAGATATCTTTTTTGATTTCCGCTGTTTTCACATAACAAATTTAGTTAATTTTGTTATCATTTGTAATCATTTTCAATATACATTTTTTTACGAACGTTATCAGTTGAATTGCAAAACTATGGATATTTCCAGCATATTTGAACAAGAAACAATGCTTTTCTCAAAAAAAATCAGTTATTAGCATGAGAATTTGATTTCAATTTGATAACATAATTTCAATAAATTTGTGTACAATACAGGATTTTTTTATCAAGATGTTCGCAATGATAACAAAATTAGTTATTATTACGATATTCAACAAGTATTTTTTTTTTGTTATTCATTCTGTTATTTTGGCTGTTTATTCAGCCTCAATGATAACATATTCAGTGATCAAAAAATGATAACCTGGAATTAGAACTTGTTATCAATTTGGTATAATCCTTTGCTCGGGTTTATTGTACATGTAGTGTCATGAAAAATAAACAAAGCACTAATTGTTTGTGATTTAGTAAAACGATTTTTTTTAAACCATCATTCACCTTTTTTCATACGTGTTGCAAGTAGAACTAGATTATTCCTTGATAAGCGTTCACATCATGAAGCTCGTAAAGGAATGATAGATGATCCAGGTTCAGAAACCCTTGCTAAAAGAACACATTAAATTGTGAACAACATCTATTTATACCTAATAACTATTTATTTGTCTTTATTAGGGTGACGAAAAGTCACCCTAATAAAGACAACAAAAAACTATGTATCACTGTTTAAACTACTCTAATCATATATTTCTGTTTATGCCTCTGCTTCTCATCGACTTCAATTCCAGCAATCCGAATGCCATCATTTTGATTCAAATTCATTGCTCTTCGCAATTCACGCTCTTTGGACTGCAAACTAATCGTATCCTGATCGAAGCTGCTCCCTTCATCTCGTTTCGCATCTCTGGTGACTCTGGGCTTAATTCGTGAATATACTGCCAGCGTATTGCGAAACCAACCCGAGGACGAATCACCTCCGGAAATGGGAACGCTCGGCCGAGGCGTACTGTATCGATTATTGTGAATCAGAAAACGTTGAGCACTGGCATTGGGGCTTGTTGGTGATGATGATGATGATGGAATCGGTTCCACAGGAGCAGTGGCCACATCGCGAGTCGATCGAACTGCATGGAATGAGATCGCAGTCAGTTATCACAGTCAGATGCACTTTGATGTTGACTTACCCTTCGTTGTGTTGATACTACTGAGCACTGCAAGTAGTATAGCTTCACCGATAAGCTGCATGACGAATCGAAGGCTGTTTAATACTTGGCCGGTACTGACTGACTTGCAAGCAGAGAGTTGGATTACTGAACTTGAGCGAAGCAATGGGTGCTAGTAATATTTATACGATCTCGATCGATTTAATTACTCGCCAGACAATGACATGCTCCCTATAGGGTGAGTTGAAAGAAGATTGAATCTGGTAAATCTAGTTTCATAATCATAATAACTTATGGTTAGCTGATCGCTGCAACTGCTGCTAGTGTGAAGATAAGGATGATGCAATAAATTCCTACTGCGTATTGCGCTATTCGTAATTCTCGGATTTTTCAACGAGTTATTTGTGATTGCTGAATATGATCAAAACATGAAACATCCCTTCTTCCTGTACCATTGACATGCAACGAGAGCTAACATTTGCGTTTCTGTGAGCACGCGATTTTAGCATGAAATTCTCATAAAGATAACCTCTTCTTAAAACATAAAATGTATAAATTTCGCGAAGCCTCCCACTGGGTGGTGGTTGACACTCGAATCAAAAAGAAAACCCAAAAACGTCAGAGTTGAGAAGCGAAAGGAGAAGTTATTCTTTTGCCTCCTTCTATTTGGCGTCGTCAGACTACTGAGCGAAAAAAAAACCCTTCGCGCTTGCTACGATCCCCAACAGCGCGATGAAGCGACGGTGTGAAGTTTTGAATAAAACGAAAATGAATGAAAAGCTTCTTGACAGTGCTGGCTGTTGGGTTCCACCCAGCTTGTTCGTAAGACGCTCTCCGGCTCAATTTGTTTTCAGGCGATAATTTCTGTTTCACGATTTAAAAATGCAAATACCATTCGCAGCTGATAGTGAACCCCGAGCAGGCGAGGACGATGGTGTTGACACAGCGATTTCTGACGAATGATTCACCTAACGGAGTGAGACAGTCTGTCGGGGGTTTTAAGGCATTTAGTTTGTGTGTTGGTGGGTACATGCAACGAGCAGCAATAAAATGACTTCTTAATCAAGGTAACAAGATTCAATGGCCTGATAATGTTTCGGGTTGCATCGATGTTATTGCTGTGCTAGAAAGAAAGGTGATCGATGAGAATAGATCACGATGAATGCTCTGGTAATAAAAACTGTATCGAAAATAAAGCTACATATTTTTTTCAAAGCATGAAAAACAATAAATTAAAAACAACTGTGTCATTTAATTGAAGTCTTGTTCTCTTAGTTAAATAAAAATAAATAAATGGAAGCTAATTTATTTCCATAATTTTCTGATTTTGGATTTGACTCCACTCATGAGGTTTTTTGTTTTGTCGCATTTCTGGAAGCCACAGAGGAATTTTTTTTTAACTCTTCCATGGTCTTGCTCCTTACTACACTTCTTGAAGTTGCGCTTGACGATAGGGTTTTTTTTTCATTAGGGCGAATCTAACATTGAGAGACTATCTTTGACTACTTTCTCTTTCATTCATATTTCAATCACGTTTTTCATTCTGCTATTTGTAGAGTATGCTAGCCAGCACTATTGGGTTTCGGTCTGTACTAATGAATGCCTCGAAAGTTTTATAATGGCGCTGTAATGAATGAAAGAGAGAGAGTCCGGAGAGAATCTCTCAATTGTAGATTCGCCCTAATAAAACAAACAAAAACCCAAAACACACAAAAAAAACAAGTGTGGTTTTTTTCTCTTTTTCCCCCCAACAACAATTTCTCCTCCCCCCGTCCCCCACCGTGAACACAAAAAATTTTTTAAAAATTTTATTTTTTTTTTTTATTTAAAAATTTTATTTTTTTTTTTTTATTATCCTATTTTTTTTTTTTTTTTAAAACCTTTTATTAAAAAAAAAAAAAAAAAAAAAAACCCACCTTTTTTCCCATTTAAATTGAACAAAGGGCCAATTTCTTCACCTCCGCTTAGAGCTTAAACCATGTTTAAGCGTATCCCAAGTAACAATTTCAGTTCTATTCCAGCCGTATAGCACTCCTCCTGGCTTTGTTGATGACACTACATTCAAAACTGTTTTATCTACCAACACCTCCTCTATGCATCTTTAAAGCCGAAATGTGTACAAAGTGGCCCACTCTATAGACGGTTGTGAAAACAAATTAATAAAACCTTTCTAAGACCATAAAGATTTTGAAAATGTTCTAGTGAAAGATGTTATGACCACTTGAGAACCATCATAAAACCTATTGGCCGCCATCAAAACCAGCATAGGGCTAAATGGCCACAGCTGTCAAACTTCACGGCGATATCGTGGTTGGTTTTTGTTGTTTTGCTTTGTTGCTCTTCTGATTCATTCAACAGTAAATAATGGCTAAGAAAAAAGTTCTACTGTTGCGGGAAATTATGATTGATAGCAAAATATATAAAACAAATTGAGTTTTTTTATAGCGTATCATGCTCCAAATCATATGCGCATTTAATTTTATGGTGAATATTGGCACGATAAGAGCTGAAAATTAATGCGCCTTGGAAATTATGCGAGTTTACAACAACAAAAACAAAATTGAAAGAAATATATTCCGTAAATTAATCATGAAACTCCTGAAAATTAATGGAATTCAATAAGGTTATCTGAACGAATACCGAAGTTTGTCTTAGATCTACAGTTCAATTGTATTACATTTAAAATTTGGTGTATTTATTTTTCCACATTTCAATTATTTCATATATTTCAATATGGCGATTGCCAGTTTTGCCAAAAAGCCAATTTATCTTAGCAATGGCTACTATAAGACTATCTGGTCGCTTGGTAGCTTTCCTCAATGCCAGTTAGCCGTTTAATGCATTTACTGGAGGCAAAATGGTTTTAAAATGCTTTTTCAACTGACCATAATAAGATAATATGAATGAGTCCTAAAACGGCATTTCAAAACAGCATTTTATGAGTTAATAAAGTCAAAATAAAACCTTTGATAGGAGTAAAAGGAATTTTAGAAGTCAAGGTTTTAAGATCGTTGTAAAGAAGCTGTGTAGGTTCTTATAAACCTGACTAAAATTTGAAACTTATTGGCATCTCTTGCTGCCATAATAAAGCCGAATTGATTTCTAGTGGCTTTCATAAAACTTTAATAAAACTTAATAAAGCTGGATGGTTTTGGCAATGTTACTTGGGATGGCGAAAAAAAAACATTCTACCTCCTCGTTCCCCCCATTTTTTTTTTTTTTTTTTTTTTTTTCCGCCCAACCCCCATAATTTTTCGCGCCCCTTTTACCATTTTCCCTCCCACCCCACCAAACCCCCCAACATCCCCCCCCTCCCCTCTCCCCCCCCCCCCCCAACCCCCCCCCCCCCTCCCATTATTTATTATTTTTACCCACACCACAAACTTTTTTTTCCCCACCCGCCCATTTATTTTATTCATTTAGCCCCCACACCTTGTTTACAACAAACAAACATCATATTTTCTCTCTCTCTTTTCCCCTCTTCCCATTTTTTTTCATTTTACCTATAAAAATACATACTGCAAAGCCCTTTTTGGAATATATTTTTTATTTTTTTTTTTTGTTTAAATTACATTTAAAACCCATTTGTCTCCCATAAAAGCATCTGTTGTGCCCTGAACCGAGTTACCTTCGATGTAGCAGTGGATTGGCTCTTCAGAGCTCCAACACAGAAAATTGATGCACTGGCACGATCGGTTGTTGGCGTGAGTTGACTTCTCACTGTCGCCCCATAAATAATAACACTCCGCTTTTAGACAAGGTTAAACAATCGTTTATTCCTACTTTAAACACTACATTTATTCCACCGAAACATTTAATTTACTCTACACTACACTACACTACACTACACTACACTACACTACACTACATACATCTTGTGCCAAAACTACAATGTGTTATGGTCTGCCCGGTGACCTGTTCGATACTAGCTACTCTTTACGTACAGAAAACCCGTATTAGATCCAGAGAAGCTGATCTGCTGCGAGAGAGAGGGTTGACGTCACGGATACCGACGGTAGATGGTCTGGCGAGCCAGGTCGACACACTGATCGGTCGTGAGCGTAATCTCTTTAATGGTATTAGATCACATTTGAGTCTTTGTTATCTTTATCCTACACACAACTTGCTACATTGTACCTAACACGGCAGAGCGATCCTTCATCGGTGACCAGTGTACAATGGATAATGAACAATAGCCCAGACGTAAACAATCTGGCTGGCGGCGGTTGCTCAGACGACTATAGTAGTGGCTAGCAGCTGACCAGGGTTGTAGTCGCGTGGGGTCCCGCTTCCGAACAGCATTAAACGGCAAATTGGCATTGAAGGAAGTCACCATAAGACATTAGTTTTATAATAGTCATTGCGAAGAAAATTGGCTTTACGGCAAAACTGCGATTTTTTCCAATCGCCATATTGAAATTTAAGAAATAATTGAAATGTGGAAAAATAAATGCATTAAATTTTTCAATGGTATGCAAATAAACTGTAGATCGGAGACTAATTTCGGCATTCTTTTAGATAATTTCATCCAAATCCAAGCGCTTTTCAGGAAATTCATGATTAATTTATCGAATTTATTTGTTTTAATTTGATTTATGTTGTTGTAAATTCGTATTATTTCCGAGGCGCATTAATTTTCGGCTCTTATCGTAACAATATTCACCATAAAAAAAATGCGCCTATAATTTTGAGTAAAATACGCTGTAGAGAACACAATTTGTTTTGGATATTTTGCTATCAAATAAAATTTCCCGCAACACTAGACCTCTTTTTTACTGCTAAATGAATCAGAAGAGCAGAGAATCGAACAAAGCAGAACAACAAAAAAACCAGCCAATAGGTTTTAGGAAGGTTCTCAAGTGGTCATAACATCTTCCACTTGAACATTTACAAAATATTCATGTTCTTATAAAGGTTTTATTAACTTGTTTTCACAACCGTCTATTTCGTGGACCACTTTGTACAAATTTCGGCTTTAAAGAAGCATAGAGGAGGTGTTGGTAGACAAAACAGTCTTGAATGTAGTTTTATCAACAGAGCCGAGAGGAGTGCTGTACGGAAACTAAAATTGTTACTTGGGTATGCTGTATTAGGCTGATGCAAAATTTCGAAATGTTTGCTCCCCTAAGCTTAGTCGACGCCAATTTGGGTCCTGATAGTCCCCAAAAAATTTGAACACATTTGGTGTTAATTTAGCTTTGCACACGCTATTCAAAGTTTGTATGGGATTTAGTATGAAGAATCTCAAACTTACATTTCCAGATCCCTAACATCTTGATATTATGTCCTTAAACCAAATCTAATTAAGATTCATATAGTATAAGCACAGAGAACAGACATTGATGTCCATATACCTTTTCTGGAAAAACGTGTGTAAAATTTCATATGGGCAGCCAGCAAGTACAAAGCAAGTGCAGAGAAAAACAAACAAAAAATTTCAGGTTATGTGCTAAGGTTTTTATCGATAAACATTTACCTGACAGTTATCACACAACTGCAGCGCCGCCTACCAGGAGCATAACTACATACATTTGAAATGTCGGTTTAAAGTTTTACACAAGTAGTAGGCCGAAGATGAACGTCTGTTATCTGTCAAAATGCCGAAGATACCTGACATGTAAATTTTATACAAAAATAGTTATTCAACAAAACATAAAACACAAACTTTAGGTTCATTCTTATTTTTGGCAACACTGCCTGACGGGAATCCCTCTGTTATTTTCTTGTTAATCTAGCTCATAGAAATTGAAGAAAACACATGGTTGAATTTAAAAAAATAACAGAGCGATTCCCGTCAGGCAGTGTTGCCAAACTTAAAAATAAAACATCGTACCTAAATTTTGTATTTTATGTTTTGTTGAATAACTATTTTTGTATAAAATTTACATGTCAGGTATCTTCGGCATTTTGACAGATAACAGACGTTCATCTTCGGCCTACTACTTGTGTAAAACTTTAAACCGACATTTCAAATGTATGTAGTTATGCTCCTGGTAGGCGGCGCTGCAGTTGTGTGATAACTGTCAGGTAAATGTTTATCGATAAAAACCTTAGCACATAACCTGAAATTTTTTGTTTGTTTTTCTCTGCACTTGCTTTGTACTTGCTGGCTGCCCATATGAAATTTTACACACGTTTTTCCAGAAAAGGTATATGGACATCAATGTCTGTTCTCTGTGCTTATACCATATGAATCTTAATTAGATTTGGTTTAAGGACATAATATCAAGATGTTAGGGATCTGGAAATGTAAGTTTGAGATTGATAGTAGCGAAAAATAGGAACACAATCTCACGTTATCACAAATAAAGTTGTATTGTAAATAAAAATATCGCAATGTTGTTGCTGCAATTCAAGAAATCAAGTTACGGGTGCTGAAACCCATTTTTGTACTCTCAAACATTCCTTTTATTTCAGTAAGCGAGTATTGGCGCTGTAACCATAAGTTATATTGGGCTGAGAAAAAAAGTTATGCTTAGGTTCCAACCATTTGAAGAGAAATAGAACATCACTTAACATTCTTAGCCTAGATGCTCCCAACGACCGTTTGAAATATGTTTTTGTTCTGTACACCAAACCGGGCAGTCTATTTAACTATTCTCTCCGACTATTCCTTTCAATTTTCCTTTGATATCTACTGAAGGCTTCGTGGGTTACCTGTATCTTCTTAAGGTAGATACCAAATCCTCTGTAGCTCCAACGCACAGTGGTCCAGAATGCGAATTTAGCTGGAAAGATACGTTTTCAGCCTAAGTTTGAAGCAAAGTTGTCTTCTACAGAGTGGTTTCTAGTAATCAAGCCCTTCTTTTGGTATGAATGAAAACTAGGGTGGTCCTTGTTTTCAGAGATATCGAATATATAACTTTTTTATTTGCAGAAATAAAGGCATATATTCTTGAGAAAAGTTGTAGATAAAAAAAATTAAAGCAACCTTGTTTGAACAAATTTTTCTATAGCTTTTGAAATGACCAAAATAGAGCAATTTTTCCTGCGTAGCTGAGGGTGTCCCTAGAAAAATCAGTTAATTTGCTTTGACTTTTTTATTTCAGCAAAGCTGTGTTGCCATTGATTTAACAACAATAAAAGATACAACTTTTGATGCACTAAAATCGTCGCTATCGTATGTCAAATAAAAGTTATTATGGTTTTTGAAAAAAATAGGACTTTTTCAAATGTTGATCGCTCTGTTTGAAGCACATGAATTTGACTCCGTTTTCTGCAGAAAAACTGATTTTATTATAACTTATAACTTATTATAACTGAATGCATATAAAAGTGTTAAAAGTGACAGTTCTTATTTGAAATGAGATTTTGGAGGGTACCATTTAGACTTTCCCTGCTAACGCAAAATAAAATTGGCAGCAGAAATTCAGGCTTCACCACATGAAAGTAATAAGAAGCACACGCGTCTTCACGTACAAGTTAGTCAACGTTGCCGTAAGAGTTGGAACCACCCGGTACGCAGAGAAGCCAAATCTAGTTAACATTAAAAAATAGAAGCTATGAATACGAAATGGCTTGAGAGTGGCTTTTTTGGTTTCGAAGTGTTTTTCCTTTTTTTTTTTTTAACCATCCTGTGATGATGGTAACTACAGCTAACGTGACACACGAGTAGCATCAATTTGTTCGCGTGTGTTTACGCCCGGTTTGTCGTTGTTGTTTTTTTTTGTCTCCGTTTACTCGTCCTTACCTCTTGGTGGTTCTACTAAATGGATAGCATGGAAGGATGAAAGCACCTAAATCAGATCAACGTCAGAAGAATGCTCACGGGCGCTAATACACCAACGTCACTTTGAAGCAGCGTTGCCAGTTTTTCGGACTTAGCATTTGGCGTAAGATATGACAACCGTCACTGACAGCCAATGCTGTTAAAAGTTTCAAGCACTGAGCGAAAACTATGCCATGTAGGCCATGTGCTTGTGAAAACATGAAAACATCAAAATAATAACAATGGTTTGCAGCTGAGATTTTTTAAACGTAATAGTTCCAGAAATTTGGCAGAATCATCATGAGGTGAACTGATTTTTTCTAGATGTATATTTATTTTACTAGATTTATATATATTTAAGTAATAGTGGTAGGAAATTGACCAAGAGCTCAATTTATTGAGATCACGAATGCACCTTTGGTCGGCATGGCAAAAAGTACGTTTTAATATTTTGTTTGAATGCTATTACTTTTGTGATCTTAACATTGGCTGTCGAACCCAATCTTTGGTCTCACCGATGACTCAGAACAACCGTGAAGGTTATGAAGTTTTTGAAATTGTTCTAAAACTTTTTTTTATTTTTATAAAGTAATTCTAAATGCATCATTTCAGTTCATTTGCTCTTATGATTTGGAAATTTATACTCGAGTAAAGTGGTTAATGAATGCGATCTCAAATTTCTGGAAAAAAAAACTACCCAGAATTCAGAAGACACTTCCTAGAAGGATGAAACTTTGTTGAAGTTCGGAAGCAGACTTCTTAGAAAACGACTACGAAACAATGTCTAATGAATGTTAGAATCAATTTTTTTTTTCAATATTTCATGACGATTGCTATTTGTAATATTTTTTGGTATACTGCTCTTGCCATAAGATTGCGTTTCGGAATAATATGAAGACCGTTTCCCAAGCTGTGTTTGAAATTGTACACAAGATATCAGGTATACGACGAAAGGAAAGCAGAGAATATTTCGGCAAACACTGGCTACCAATTGACAAGAATTTTGAACGATTCTTTTTGAATGGAATTTTGAATAAATTCCAATCAAACAAACTTTTTAGCTGGGAAAATCTAATACGCCGTCCTAAAAAGGACGGATTTTCGATGATTTATGTTTGATCGATTGTCTTATGGTCCATTCACATCTTTATTAATACTGTGCGACAATTCTTTAGCCAGCAATACTAGCGTCATATTTGCAACAGTTATTAGAAGATAATTGGAATCATTTATCTGCTAATTACTGGTAACTGATCACGCTAATGTTGCTAGTTAATGCATTTTCTGCATACATTAGAAAGGATCATGGTGGCTGGGTAATACAGTTCAACCATTCAACGTATCGCCTTGCCAAATGATGGCTGCCAACACACAAGCACCTCGTGGTTGCGCCAACAGGCTGGCTACAAATTCACCACTGGCTTGGTTAAGTGACTGCATAACCAATGGCTGCCTAACAACGGTTGCATAGCCAAAGGCGATAAAGGCATCAGCTGCCTGGCCAATGGTTGCTCGACAGAGCACCCTCCAGAGTACTTGTCACCGCCAACTGCCACCTCAATTCTGACTCATTGCCGCTCCCCATAGCTTCGATACTGCTGAACGAATGGAGCAATTGGTGAAGGTGTATTCCTTTCATATCGTTTATTGCTCCATATGAGACCATTTGAAGTCTGTGATAGGACGTCAGTGATTGATCTAATTTAATCTGCAAAACGTAATTATACTTAAATTTGCGTTATTTTCAATAGTTTAAGGCGTAAAATCAATAGTTTTGTATATTGGAACTGAACCACAGACATATGTTCGATCAATTGGTGCAAAATTTTTGAAATTTTTTGGAGAAACGACGCTCAAAACCTGAACACTTTTCGTGACGGTCGCTATTCGATTATTTAAATTGTACCCCAGTAAAAAAAACAGAGACTAAGTCCTCCATAAAAAAAGCTTCTCCGAGGGTCAGGGTCAGGAAAAAATTTCTCTGAAGTATAGGGAGCACTTCTAGGTAGCGCAAGCAGAAATATCAGAATATTCAGAAGTTTAAGAGAGAACTTCTCCGAAATTCAGGAAGAAGGTTAGGGAGGAAGTATAGGACTTCTTACGATGTTTAGGTGGAACTTTCCAGAGGGTTTGGAGAACTTCTCCGAAATTTAACAGTTCAGGAAAAAGATTCCCCAAAGTGTAGGAAGAAAATTACCAGAGAGCGCAGTACCAATAAGTTCAAGAATTAATTTATCATAAATTCAGGAATAAACTTCCACAATGCACAACATCGGGGGCGTCCCCGGCGTAGTGCTGAGTATCCATACCTCTCACGCCAAAGTCACCAGTTCAAATATCACCCCCGGACAAGTTATGAAAAACATCCAAAGTGGTGTTTCATTAACTACGACGGAAGATGAACCAGCCCGAGGCTAAAAATCTCGATAATACAGAAACAATAAAAAAAAAAATGTACAACATGATACGTCTTAGGAATTCAGGAGAGAACTTTTCTGAAGTTCAGGAGAGAATTGCTCAGAATTTCCGCAAGAAACTTCCCAAAACTTTAGTTGGAACTTCCCAGAAGTTCTAGAAAAGTTCAGAAGAGATTATTACAGAATTTAAGAAAGAAGCTTCCTTGAAGTCGAAGAATAGAAATAAAACTATCCAGAAGGGTAGGAACCAAGTTCCCCGAAGTTCAGAAGAGGTATTCTCAGAAGTTCAGAGGGAAACTTCCAAGAGAAGACTTCCATCTTTTAAGGGCATTTTCCTACAAATTCTTGAGAGGACTTTCCTAATGTTTCAGAAAAAAATTTCATCAATGCTCAGGATGGGCATTATCAGAAGATTGGAAAGAAACTAAGTTCAGGAAATAACTTACCAAAGGAGTTCGTTTCTCAGAAAGTCTGGAATTTGAGGTTGGGCTGTGTGTAAATTTCCAAGCAATTTTGGAGCTATTGCCAAGAAGTTCAAAATGAAACTAGCCAAAATTTCTGGAGGAAACTTCCCAGAAGTTTAGGAGGGAGCTTTGCAGAAGATTAGGAGAGAACTTCCCTGAAATTTAAAAGATGATCTTCTGGAAATACCGAAATAGGAAATAGGAAGTACGATTTTACATGCGCTGATATTTACTACATAATGGAAACTCAGATTTATTTTTTTCTGTGTAGCCTCCCGGGTATTTTAAAGGCTAGAGAAATTCTACAAATTCTGTCAAATTGCCGGAAGGCTCAGAGGGCGCAGGAAAAAATAAAAAATCTTATTCCAAAACGTTCAACTTTGTGAAAGTCCGCAGAACTTCTAAAAAGCTCATAATCTCTTATGTAGATTGTTAGAGCGTCTAGATACTTTGTGAGCTCGTGGTGGGAATTTCTGAGAAGCCTGCTGAACGTTTTTTTGTTCGCAAGACTAGTAAGTAGCACAAAGAGCAACAGGAAAGTTCATGCTAGTTTGTTACTTAAACTCAGAGACATCACAAAATTTTACAAATTTGTTATTTTTTTTACAAAAGTTCTAGTATTTCAGCGGTCTACCTGAGAGTACTTGAAGTTCGATTAACTTGCCGTTCTCTGGGCTTTAAGACTATCGAAAAATTTCAACAGCTTCATGGATCTAACATACTTTTGCTGGTCTTGTTAAAGGAGCAACGTTCGTCCAATTAATTATGCACCAGCCTAATGTGTGTATCACTGTACCAGTCTATACCGCTTGCTACCAGCCACTGAGCGCGGTACGCCATTTTTTTTCACTCCGCAAAGTGAACTCTTTGCGTGTGCATCGTTAGTTTTAAAATTCAATAAAGTTAATTTACGTTTGTATACTTAACTCGTGGCCTTTCATTCCGCTGTAACCGAATTCCAATAGGTCTAACGTCCCTTCAGGCCTGACAAATAAAAACGGGAGAAATTCATCGAGATTCATTGCCCAGGATGCCATTTTAAAATATGGTAAACACCATCTTCCCAACCGTTCGCATTGTACGATGAGCGAGGATACAAACTCATGTAGGAATTACTAGTCGTTTGATAGATTTGATTGGTGAGAAAACCTCCCTGAACTACAGCAGTGAGGCTCAGGAAAGTTCAAGAAGTTAATAAATACTTCAAAGAAGTTTTTGAAAAATCTTCCAAAGTTCAGAAAATCCTCCAAAAATTCCAAAAAATTATTCTCAATTCTGAAAAACTTCCCACTTAAGGATCCAGAAGCTCAGGAAAAAGTGTAAAGGCTTTACCAGAGAGTCGTAGAACTTCGAGAAAAAACCGTTGAAGAGAGATCGATCACTGCATCTACGTTCTTATGGTAGGAAGTGCGAGAATTATCAATCAGAAAAAGTCTTAACACACTTAGATTTTTTTTTTTCGGAACAGCTGAACGTTCGGTAATCCGATTAAATGGATTTCGGTGAACTTTTACAGTTATCTGTAAAAAAATTACCGGAATTAGTCAAATTTTACTGAAATCCGTTAAATCAAATTACCGAACTGTTGAGAAATCGGTAGAATTCTACAGATTTCTGTAAAAAATCTAAATATGTAAGTTAGGCTAGCAACATGTCATACTTTAGTCTGGTTGGTTAAGGTAAATTCAACAGTCACCGTAAATCGCATTCCTTTAGAATACTTACCGGGACTTCACATGGAGCAACGCCAACAAACACATCATCTTAACCGGACTACGGAAAATCTTCATTGGAATCTTTGGATGGCTATCCTTTGGCGGAATATTCACAATCTCTATATTCTTGGCAAGCATTAATTTGCTCTAGTTAACTAAAACACTCATACCGCAAAAATCAACGCTGGCCATTTCCAAGGCGACGCATCAACAACAACTATATCATCCAACAATCCAAGAGTCGCATCAACGCATGATCAGATTTCCCAAAACACCGTTCATACCACAGAAGTAAGACGTGAACCTTAGATCAACACGGGCAGCTTTTCATCAAAAAGGGGAGTCGTTAGGAAACACTGCTGATTTCCGCGGGGCTCGCTTTTTCCTTCTTCATGCGGTCCGGTGGCGGGAGGGTTCAGTCCGGCTAATCTATAAAATGTTAAGCAGTAAGTTAAAGTTAATAAAATGCTTAGCAGTAAAGTATTTAAAAAGTGAGCCGAAATTCTTTACTCAAATTTCGTGTTATTTTTCAGAACCTCGACTACTGGCCCAGATTCCATCGAAAGTCCCTTGGCAACGCGGCACTGACATCAGATTGTCTACCCATTCTAGCGCCATTCGTCAGTTCTGCACCACAACAGCCGCGCCAGGCAAGCCGGATATGGAACGGCACCAGCACCAGAGTGTTATCTGTCAAATCAAATCTTTATCGCTAATGAAAATCGGAACTGCCACCACACCGTCACCCACCGCAACGCAGCAACATATATCAGCCTACTGCTTCGGCGGCGGTTGAGTTGTGTTTTCTTTATTCTTCTGCCGTCTTGCGATTTTTCGAACGGGAAGGGCTCCTTTCACGGTGGGGTAAAATTAAAATCGTGTTAAATTTATGCTCTGATGATCGTGTATGCGGCGGCGGAGGGAACTCACAGGAACGAGCAGGGGGCGGTTGGTTTTGATTAAATTGCTAAATCTGGTCGTGTCGTTTCTTGTGCGATAATCTTCTCCTCATATATGCACTCAATCGGATTGATCTGGATTAGGCAGGCATACGTTAACGTAAAATGGGTTTGTTTTTTGATTTATGACGTTGTTGGTGGTTTGGCATAGATAAGAAAATGGTTATTTTTGAGATTTTTTTTTTATGTTAGGAAATTTTAAAGTGTTCTAATGGCATTCATTTTGAACTTCTAACTAACTCCCATTCACAATTCAAGCAGCAATAAAGAATGCATTAGGTAACTCAAAATCCCGCCAACCCTCCCCATCGATATTTGCATGTAAATTCCGTCTGCAGAAAACCTCGACGTCGATTGAGAACTCTATTTTCCCACCCACACATGTACAACTATCCGTCATACGATGTGAATGCATTCACTCCCGTTCGGATTAGAAATTTAAACATTATCGGTGAAAGTTTGCTCAGATCAGTGGTGATTTGGAGGGGTGGATCGGAGTGGCAAAAGTGGTTTAGCTTTATCGGTGCCTCTCGTAGGAAAATACCAGTTGGCAGCTCGGGAAGCCATGTGTGCACACAGAGCAGACATTCCGGTGAATGTTTCAATACAGAAAATAAGGTGGATTGAGGAGAAAAGTAGAGTTTTAGATCATCTTAATGCGATCATCAATTCGAGAGTGATTTCAAATGCGGAAGAGTTGTTTCTAGACTTGTTCGTTCGCTGTGGAAGAAGGAAGGTGCGGAAGAATGTCGAGAGGTTAGAGCAGTGGTTTGCAGTTGAAGCGTTGGAGGGGAAAATTTACCTCCCTCGAGGGAAAGGGAGAGAGAGAATGAAAGAGATAAACCGCAGAGTGCAGTGTATCTCTTTGTGGTGCGATGGTAATTTCTGGAGAAAAGTTTTCAATCCAAAAGTGATCCTCAGTTTGTGATACCGGAATTGCCAAAGTTTTGAGAAGGGTTAAAGTTTGGCTGAGACGCATTTGAAATGCTGTTGCTAACGAGGGCAGATGTGTTTGTTGAACTTTCTGAAGAAGATTGAGATTTGAATGGTTTGATGTTGGAGGAGTGTTTCAATTCTCGAAATTTAAATTGTTGCAAAAGCTGAGACGCTGAGTGCTTTAAATGCTTATTTGGCTGCTCCAAATGGAATGAGTTATCAAGTGAAACCGAATGATGCTTTTCACAACAAAACCTCGTGATTTCAAATGCGCATTTCCTAACATGGAAGCTACAAACAACCGTGAACTACTTTTGCATACATAAATTAAAGGTAGCAGTAGTGTTGGTGCAATATTTATTGAGATTGTTCTCTTTCAAACCTGAGATTAAGAGAAAAAATTGGAAGAAATGCTTTGATGCATGCTTCATTTATATACATTTTTTAGATGTCTCTACCTCTCATGGATCATGCTTGAAATTTGTCGAAAAATAAAGTTTTTCGAAAAATGAAGATGAACTGTGATAAACTGGTTGAGATTTCGATCACGAGACGCTTTGGAACGACCAAATAAGAAAGTATTTCATATTGTATAAAAAAGCATTGCTGAAAAAAATTCAGGGTGAAAATATAAATTGAAAATGAAAACCATAGACGAAGCCCTAGTGGCCTATTAAAATAAATAATTCAAAAAATTTAGATTGAAAATAAGGGATAACATTTGATAGTTCCCTTATCCCTATTCTCTTATTCACTCGATTATCCAAATAATAGAACAGGAAATAAACAAAAAGCTATTGAATGAAAATTTGAAAATATTAAAATAAAAATAACCTGTTAAATATATTTTATCAAGAAATATGATAAAAAGAATAACAAAAACGAAATTGGGCTCTACAAATCTTTTAGCTAAGAATTCAGGTATTTAAAAAAACAAAAGAAGAAGAGCAAAAGAAAGCATAAGAGTAAATAAGACAATGAAAGAATAAAGCTGTTGGAAATGTGATAAAATAAAAATATTACATTAAAAAAAGAAAGAAGAAAATATCAAAAAAAAATTAAAAAGGGATATGGCTTTCAAAGTCCTAAAATGGGAAACACATAATAACACAATTCAAAATAAATTAACATAAAAATAAAATTTAAGAAGATAAACAATAAACGGAAGAAAATGGTGAAAACAAGAATTCATAATGAAAATGAGAGCATTAATATGAAAAAATAAAAAAAAAGCATGAAATAACATTATGTAAAAAGATTGAAAGGTAAGAAATAACACAAACACACAAAAACTTGTGAGAAGGAAGTATAAAATATTAAAACAAAAAAGAAAAAGAAAATAAATTGATGGAAAATCAAAACTTTAGACTAGTACCCATTCAGAGTAAATTCTTTTAACAAAATAAAATTAAAAAATACTGAATTTTAAGAGAATCCGAGAAGACAGGTCCTCCCTGAGGATAGTCAGTGGCTGAGTTAGATCTCCGATCTGGCTTAGAAACATTCCGTAGAAAAATATTGAATTCCTGTGCTTAGGGGATAATTGTACTTGGTACACTAATCATACTAATGCAAAATGGTACTGGCATAAAAGTTCTCAATCCAGAATTCTGGAACCACATCTAGAACACTAAGTTTAAAGCAAGCTAGAGGTTACCTGTGCAAGCATGCATGAAAAAATAATAAATATAAAAGAATAAACAATAGAAGAATACAGAAGAAATGACAAAAAATAATTACAAGATAACCATGAAATGAATATGAATATATCATTCAAATGGAACTGTAAATTAAAAACTGTCACGAAATACAATTAAAAAAAAAACAAATTTATAAGTAACAATAAATTTGAACTAAGAACTTACAAAAAAGTAAATAAATAAAAATTATGAAAGAGCAAGAGAACAGAAGCGGAAATATCACTATGAGGAAATAAGGCTTTGAAAAATAGAGTAAAAATATAACATTAAAATAAAAAATTAACAATTGAAACAATTGAAAAAAGTTTCAATAAAAACAAGCAGAAAATTAAAAGAAAAAAACGAAGATACTAATTGTGATTTCATTTTGATAAAATCTGCATGAAAACGAGAAACTCAATAAAAAAAAATTAAAAAAGGGATGACGATCCAAGCAATAAATAAAAGCAAATAGAGAAAAATATATTTTTAAGCTAAAAAAAACTTTTATATAAGAAGATTAAAATGAAACAATGCATAACTATAGAGATCATAGCATGAAAAAATAATAGAAAAAAAATATGAAAAAAAAATTTAAATGAAAATTTACAAATTAGACACACCTAAAACAAGTAATTAATTAACTAAATAAAAAGAATATTGAGAATTTATCAAAACAATAGATGTTTATAATGAGAGCTTTGAGCTAGACGGGCAACAAGAAATAATGAGGCAAAACAGAAATTTGATTTCGACTAATAATTTTCTTTGCGATTTTCAGCCTGCTAATTCCAACTCGATAAAACTAAAAAAAAGAAACTCAAAGCTCAGAAATCATGGAAAAAAAGTAAACGAAAATAAATTTTCCTAAAATAGAGATAAAAAGGAGAAAGGATGTGAAAATCATACAGAAAAACTTAACGTTTTGAAATAATAGAATAGAATCTATTTCTGAGTAAGCTTTAAGAAAATCAGAATATCAGAAAATAAGTAAATCAGAAAATGAGAAAATCAGAAAATCAGAAAATCAGAAAATCAGAAAATCAGAAAATCAGAAAATCAGAAAATCAGAAAATCAGAAAATCAGAAAATCAGAAAATCAGAAAATCAGAAAATCAGAAAATCAGAAAATCAGAAAATCAGAAAATCAGAAAATCAGAAAATCAGAAAATCAGAAAATCAGAAAATCAGAAAATCAGAAAATCAGAAAATCAGAAAATCAGAAAATCAGAAAATCAGAAAATCAGAAAATCAGAAAATCAGAAAATCAGAAAATCAGAAAATCAGAAAATCAGAAAATCAGAAAATCAGAAAATCAGAAAATCAGAAAATCAGAAAATTCTTAAAAAATTCAGAAAATCAAAAAATTCTTAAATTCTTAAATTCTTAAATTCTGAAATTCTTAAATTCTTAAATTCTTAAAATCTGAAATTCTTAAATTCTTAAATTCTTAAATTCTTAAATTCTTAATTCTTAAATTCTTAAATTCTTAAATTCTTAAATTCTTAAATTCTTAAATTCTTAAATTCTTAAATTCTTAAATTCTTAAATTCTTAAATTCTTAAATTCTTAAATTCTTAAATTCTTAAATTCTTAAATTCTTAAATTCTTAAATTCTTAAATTCTTAAATTCTTAAATTCTTAAATTCTTAAATTCTTAAATTCTTAAATTCTTAAATTCTTAAAAATTCTTAAATTCTTAAATTCTTAAATTCTTAAATTCTTAAATTCTTAAATTCTTAAATTCTTAAATTCTTAAATTCTTAAATTCTTAAATTCTTAAATTCTTAAATTCTTAAATTCTTAAATTCTTAAATTCTTAAATTCTTAAATTCTTAAATTCTTAAATTCTTAAATTCTTAAATTCTTAAATTCTTAAATTCTTAAATTCTTAAATTCTTAAATTCTTAAATTCTTAAATTCTTAAATTCTTAAATTCTTAAATTCTTAAATTCTTAAATTCTTAAATTCTTAAATTCTTAAATTCTTAAATTCTTAAATTCTTAAATTCTTAAATTCTTAAATTCTTAAATTCTTAAATTCTTAAATTCTTAAATTCTTAAATTCTTAAATTCTTAAATTCTTAAATTCTTAAATTCTTAAATTCTTAAATTCTTAAATTCTTAAATTCTTAAATTCTTAAATTCTTAAATTCTTAAATTCTTAAATTCTTAAATTCTTAAATTCTTCAATTCATATTTTGGTAAATTCTTAAATTCTTAAAATCTAACATTCTTAGATTCTCAAATTCTTAAATTCTTAAATTCTTAAATTCTTAAATTCTTAAATTCTTAAATTCTTAAATTCTTAAATTCTTAAAAATTCTTAAATTCTTAAATTCTTAAATTCTTAAATTCTTAAATTCTTAAATTCTTAAATTCTTAAATTCTTAAATTCTTAAATTCTTAAATTCTTAAATTCTTAAATTCTTAAATTCTTAAATTCTTAAATTCTTAAATTCTTAAATTCTTAAATTCTTAAATTCTTAAATTCTTAAATTCTTAAATTCTTAAATTCTTAAATTCTTAAATTCTTAAATTCTTAAATTCTTAAATTCTTAAATTCTTAAATTCTTAAATTCTTAAATTCTTAAATTCTTAAATTCTTAAATTCTTAAAATTCTTAAATTCTTAAATTCTTAAATTCTTAAATTCTTAAATTCTTAAATTCTTAAATTCTTAAATTCTTAAATTCTTAAATTCTTAAATTCTTAAATTCTTAAATTCTTAAATTCTTAAACTCTTAAACTCTTAAATTCTTAAATTCTTAAATTCTTTAATTCATTAATTCTTAATTTTTTTCTATTTAAATTCTTTCATATTTGTTATTTTCTAACTCTTGAATTCTCAAAATAATTTAGTTTCTCAATTTTTGTCCAATATTTGAATTTCTTAATTCCTAACTTTGAAATTCGAAATTTTTTGAATTCTTCCATTTTCTATTTGCTCAGTTTTAAAGTTTTTAATTGATCAGTTTCTCATATTCTTCCATTTCAAGGGACTTTGTTCATTAGGGCGAATCTAACTTTGAGAGACTCTTTTTGGTTACCTTCTCTTTCATTAATATTTCAATCACCTTTACGTTTTTCATTCTATTATTTGAAGAGTATGCTATCCAGCACTGTTTTGTTTCGATCTGTTCTAAAGAATCCCTGAGAAGTTTTATAATGGCGCTGTAGTAAATGAAAGAGAGCAAGCGAGGGAGAATCTCTCACTTTAAGATTCGCCCTATTGAAAAAGTTCCTAGATTTTTTTCCTTTTATCTGATTTTCTTGAAATCTCAAATTGTAAAATTCCAAAAAGTTAAAATTTTTTGATCTTTGAATTTCTGTTGACTATAGCAAATTTGTAACTTCTTAAATTTATATTCCCTTGTTATCAATTTTTTTGGTATTGAAATTCCTATAATTTTAAATCATTTAACTTTATAATTCTTTCAGTCTTTAGATTCTTAATGCTGAAATTTAAATTTTCATTTCAATTTCAATTCAAATTTTAAAATTCTAAGATTCCTTCATACCATCCATCCTTATTTCTTCAATTCTCCCTTTTCCATAATTCCCCCCCTTCCTCTATTTCCTGATAACTTTCCGCGGGAACCCCTCCCCAAAATGATAGATAAAAACTTTATCTGACCCTAGAATGGGATCTCCGAATAAATCGGAAACACTCAGTGGACTAAATCCACGAGTACTTTTGCCTAAGTTTATTTCAAGTTGTTTATAAAACAAAGTCGTGGTTCAAACCTCATACAAACCAGTAGGACAGCCCTTCAAACTGGCAAATTGTTCATTAACGGTTCAAGATAGTACTCAACCACAATCATATCGCCCAAAGACCAACCACCCGACAGTTGTGCAGTGGGGTCTTAGGGTCTTTGCCCGGAACGCACTACATACTGCACCAGGTGAACAATCAACTTCTGGACGGCGGCAGCAAATGGTTTCACCGTTCTTATTTATTCAATAACCCTTCCGGCACTGCGGATGTCGTAATGATGATAATTCTCGCAGTAGCTCTAGCCGTAACTACGATGCTCCTTCTTCAACCGACAAAGCTATGTGCATATTGCGAAACTCACACCGAGTCAACAGATGCAGTTCGCTTTCAGGTGCAATCCCAATGCTGAAGCAGAGAGAAAACGAGAGCCCATGGGCCTATTGAAGAACCACATCAGTTACCAACCAACCAACATTCCACCCATCCGTGTCCCCCCGAGCAATGCTGGCCGGCCAGGAACTTGCCATTATTACCTACCCGACGCTTTTCGAACCGTGAAGCCCGGGAAACGGAAATGCGTCCCAAGCATCTAAAGTAACAAAGCCACATGTGAATGTGTTCATTCGCTCGCACGTCTCCGCCATTCATTCATACATGGGGTGCCCCGGGAGCAGCAGAAACGGCGGATGTTTTACGAGAACCGAGGGAAATATGCGAACGATGATTGTAAATTCGAGCCCCGCCTGGCACCGGAGCTGAAAGTGACTAGAACAAAAACTTATGTCCAGCTTCGGAAAATGACTGCAGATGGGATGGGCCATGGTTGGAGCGCTGTTTGATTCGACTTTTGCTGCACGCATGAAATCCTGTGAAATTCGGATGGGTTGGGTATTGAACATTCGCACAGCATTTAAGACGTCATAGTAAATTTGGGATGGCCACTTGACAAATTAGATAGTCCCGAACAGGCTGGATGGTGAAGTAAAGTTTCGACATTTTTTTTATTTACAACTGCTTTCGTAATTGAACGGAATTTGCATTCGGAGTTTTAGCCAGATTTGCAATCTACCACCGTCATCATCTTCTGCAGCAGTAGGCAATTACAGTTGAATTATTTGTCAATATATCTTTGGGAGCAATTCTATTTTATAGAAACTTGCTAAACGAAACTGGTAAATGTCAAGGCTGCCGTCATTCTTGGCATCGACGACGACACTCAATTGCGAATAACGAAAATATTGGAAGCTACTGTTTTACCATGACGTTCATGTGACAATCATTTTCTAGTTAGCGATGGAATGATGTAACCATGCTGACATCTCTCGTGGAGCTCAAGTTCAGATGTATCGTTTCATGATCAAGTTATTGTCTTCTGCTGGTACATGAGAGCAGTGGTGGTAAATGTGCATTTTTTTTTTGCAAAACAGTCTCCTGCTGCGAAATGCCCTGCCCTTCGGTTCAGAAAGGGATTTGGACGCAATCTGCCAACTTCGTTTTGCAGATTTCAACACCACACAACACAAAATCAACAAAAAGTGATCACCAACACTTTTTTTCAATTTTTTTATCAAAAGTAAACATATAAATTAAGAAAACTTCAAAGTTTTAAGCCTCTAGCACTTTTCATTCCTGAGATATTAGATGTCAAAGTTGTAAGTTTGCGAAAAAACGTACTTTTTGCCGAAAAAATACGCTTTATCTCAAGTTAAATGTTGACCTGTTTTAATGAGATAACCCCTAGCTCACTATACATGATTGAAAAGGTAACAAAACTAGCTTTAAAAAATAATAATACAATAGGTTGTCATTCAGAAATAAAATAAAAAAAATCTTTAAGAGAAGAAAAAACATTAAAAAATTAGAAATTTCAACTTTGTTGATCAGCAACTTTTTTCCCCGCATATCCCCGCATAACCCAGCAGCTCTGAATCAAGTGTGGGATGTATAATAACAAATTACGAAGGAAAACTCTGCGCAAACTTGCGCCATTTTGAAATCCGGCGGTTTAAAAATATGACCACTTTGGTGCAATTCCATTATTTTAGGTTGATGAAAACGTATTTACTTTTTTGGGCGATTTTGGTAATTTCTGGCGATGGTTTAACCAAAATAAGTTATAAATTAACACTTTACAGAAAATTTCGACCATTTTTTTGAAAAGGGCTGAACCTTTTTTAAATTTAAAATTATTAAATATATGTTTAAAACAGTTTCTGCTATAATTGGTTATAAATAATAAAATCGGTATTATTATCATCGCATACAAGGGCTTCTTCATGTTAACATGTTTTCCAATGTAAGTTTAAAGTTTACGTTTGTGTTTCCTGAATTTTTGCTGGTGTTGCTTTATTAATTTTCGTAAATTCGTTAATTCGTACCTACGTGTATGTGGACCTTGCTGCCATCGACTCGCTTAGGTACTCAATGTTTGAGGCTCATGGTAAGTACCTAGAGTACGATTTATTACCAGGAGTGGTATTTATACTGACAGTGTATTATTTGAAATCCCATAAACTACGGTTGAGTGCAAGTGTAAAAATGGATAATAGAGTTATAATTTCGTTGTTTGATTCTAAATTGACGCATAATGCGAATGTTGAAAGAGCTTTTAAATAGATTTGTGAAAACTATCCTATATCGGAGGAAAAACGTGAACGTCTCCAGGATTAACTCTATAGGACCGCTTGTAAATACAAGCTAAAGTGGAATGAAGCTCAACGAAAACAGGAAAGATTCGAGGCATATTCTCGGGATTGGATAAATGGAGACTTCGGCATTGCGGAGTTCATCGAACAAGAACAAGATGCTCCTTCAACCTCGGCGTCATCTGCAAATCGTGGGAGACCCTCAAAACCTTTTGCTGATCTGAGCGAAAGAGGAAAACGACGTGTCATTGACAACGAAAGCTTGGATCCCAAAGTAGACAGCATCGAAAAGGCTCTAGTAATGGCGAGAAGGACAACTTACAATTTAGTTAAAGCAGATAAGTTTAGTTAAAGTCATCGGCCTTATTCTAAGCAATCGAGGAGATTCTAGAAA
>JAHHFK020002411.1:0-77393 GCA_024533555.2 Aedes koreicus | reverse complement strand
GGTAATGTATGAGTTTGCGTTTGTATATTTTTCAAATGCCTCAACCAAAGGAACAAAATCTGTGTAGAGTAAATTATAATGTTTTCATTATCGAATAACCGGTAAATTATATGTGAAAATAAATTAAATGTTTCAAATTAAGTTTAGTTTAGTTTGTTTGTGAAATTATGTGTTGGATAGAGTGAATACAGGTGGCAATGCCTTTAATCAGAAAATAAGGAAAAAAAACCGTACGAAATTAGCATTTAATAGTAAATCTCTCGAATGAGACGAAGTTGCATCCACGAATAGACCCAATTTGATGTCTATGGACCGACATTACATCCATATCCCTCGATAGTTTCTGACTTAATAAAATGAGTTGTGTAACTTTTTGTGATACATACTACCAAACGTCTTATTAAACGTACTTAAGCAAGTGTAAATCTAGTTCAATATTGCTCACAGCTACCATACTTCATAAGTTATGATAAAAAATGTAATCGATCGTTGCATATTAGGCTGAGTTAAGGGACACATACCCTATTTGTGTTTTATATGATATATTACTCTCGTTTAATCAAAATATTTAATAATAGCCAAGACTCCTAACTTTTCCTCGAACATGACCCATTAGCTTCTGCACAGTGGTACTTCCCACCATTTGACCACTTTTGGCCAATGTTTTTTTTTAATTTTTGCATGTCGTCCGTTGGTTTTATGAATTTTCGAAGATTTGCTTTGGTTAAAGCCCAAAAAGTCTCGATTGGCCGTGCCTCCGGGCAGTTCGGCGGATTCATGTCTTTCGGCACGAAACATACATTTTGACTTTTGTACCATTCTAAAGTGTCCTTTGCGTAATGACATGACGCCAAATCAGGCCAAAACACTACTTGACCTTCGTGCTGCCTGATCATCGGAAATAATCGCTTCTGGAGACATTCCTTAACGTATTTCTGAGTTTTCATCGTCTCCATTGTGATGTACGGACTAGATGTTTTACCACACTCGCGTATTGCGTGCCAAACCATAACCTTCTTACTGAATTTTTCGGTAAAAATTGCCTTCTCCGTTTTGGGGATGTCTTTGTCTTCGCTTACAGTATAGTACTGTGGTCCGGGAAGATTTTGGTAATCTAGTTTCACATACGTTTCATCGTCCATTATTATACACCCAGAATTTCCACACAATAACGAATCGTAGAGTTTGCGGGCCCGTGGTTTCACGGACGCGGCCTGTTTTGGGTTCCTTTTGGGTTTTTTCCTGCTTTTGGTATGTTTTTAGCCCAAGTTTTCTTTGGCACGCATGACGTTACTAGACGAGGTCCCTAGTTTTTTCGCAACATCCCGAACGGAAGTCGCTGGTTTTCACTTGTAGGCATCCCTGATCTTTTTATCGATGGACTAACAGGACCGGATTTCCGACCACTCTTCGGTGCATCTTCAAACGTACACTGTTCTCTATATTTTCGAATCGCAGATCGTACCGCTCCGACGCTTACACCCTCTTCCTTGGCCAATTTTCTCAAGGAGAGTCCACTCACAGTGCACCATTTGTGCACGATACTTTTTCGTTGTTCCGGAGTAAGACCACGCATTTTGATAGGTAACACAAAACTGAGCACTTTTTTGATGCTATGTCATTCAGAAATGTGCAAACAAAAGGACGCAGCCAAAACATGTTGAAATATTTCATTATATTCAAAGTGACCGTTAAAATAAGGTGTGCTTATACTTTCTGGAACAGTCGTTAAATAACTTTTTTTTTGCATGAGTAAAGATTGAAGAAATTTTGCGTAAAACTAGTTTAGAATATAATTTTTACATGTGTAAGATTTCGTCACAATCTGTCAAGTGGTTATTGAGATGGCTTCCAAGCAAGAAGTGCTTCGACAAAAAATATGGGCGCTGCCGTGGAAAATCCAGGCCACTCCCACTGGTGGATCGCGAAACAGTTGGGAATCGACAATTTAGCCGTGTCCCGTGTGGTACAATCGTTCAAGGAGACCTAGACAAAATGTGAAGAAAAGTGTAGACGACCAACCCCGTGGACGCACGGAAGGTGAGGGATTACTTCAAGCGCAATCCGAACCATTCGATTCGGGACGTTGCCAAGAAGGTCAATTTTTCCGTCTGGTTCGTCGAGCAGACAATAAAGCGGGCAGGACTTCATGTCTTCAAGGTAAGGAAGGCGCCTAACAGAATTGATAAATAGAATTCCGTGGCCAAATCCCGCGCCAGGATGCTGGACCGTGAGTGATTGGTGCAGCCGAAATGCATCATAATGGACGACGAGACGTCTGGAGTTTTTCGTCGACAAGTCCCACCTGGATTTTCCGGAGAAGTTCCGGAAGAAGAATGTCGACAAATTTGCCAAGAATTCTTGGTGTGGCAGGCAATCTGTGGGTGCAGCAAATTCAGAAAGCCGTACATGATGACCGGCACAATCAACGGCCAAATAAAAAGAAGAATGCCTCCGAAGCGCCTGCTGCCCTTCCTTCGATCCCTTGAAGGTGACACTCAGTTTTGGCCGGATCTTGCATCGTGGTACGAAGCTAACGATATTGTTTTTGTGCCGAAGGAGGTAAATCCGCCAAACTCACCAGAACTTCACCCAATTCTGGGCGATTATGAAGGGCAAAAGGAAGGTCTTCGAAAAAGACAAGGATGTGAAGAAAGAGTGGATGAAAGTGTGTAAAGGTGCCGCCACACGATGGCTTTTTCTAGTATATAGTGAGCTATAAGCTAGAAAACTATGTAATAGTTCATAGGAACACCTAAACTATGTAGTGATAGCTCATAGTTTCGACTTGCAAGCGATAGTTTTACGCTCTGATATAGAAGCATGTCCGTTGTTGTGTGTACACTCTAGCGATAGTTTCTATGTTATAGTAGCAGGCTATGAACTATTCCATCCGGACGGAATAGTTCATAGTTCGTTGGTCGAAATTTTTTGACAGTTCGTTTGATTTTTTTGCTAGTTTGTGTTTTCGCGGTACTTTTAAAGCAAAAATGAACCAGGAAAAGAAATTCTACTTGATTGAGCTGTGGGAGCAACATCTGGTGTTGTGGGACCCAACTAATCCCGATCACCTGTGGAAGTGTATACTTCTAAGTAAGTGTATTAGTCTGCTTTGCAGTTCCTCATCCTAAGAAAGTCTAGACCAGAGGATATTGATGCCTAGTCAAGTACTAAGTAGTTTCAATATGATAACGTTGAAAGGCAGATTACGATTCTACCAGTTCCGAAGTTCAACCTTTGATTTTGATCCCTGACTCCAACGTACAATCACCCGTTTTTTAAACTTAAAAATCCGAGTGGATCGAAATCAAAGCCAGCAGTGCGCATTTTGAAGCGTAAAAAGTCATATGATGAGATGGCGCTGGTTGAAGATGGCCGAAATCGTGTCCAAACCCACGGAACTTAACAAAAAACAAAAAACGAACCACTATTCTGGGTAAATCGACCAACTCGTTGCTGGAGACGTTTTGGGCTGAAGACTGCCTTGTATAACAAATATTCGATGGCTTTAAGGAATTTGAATAACAAATTTGAGCAGTCCTATGAAGAAAAAATAATTTTCAGAATGTCTCAAGAGCTGCTGATTTTCCCGCGTCAGATGAGCCATACAATTTGCTCACCATTGGAGCCGAAACAAGCATCTCAGGAGCTAAAGATCCTGCATCAGATTCCCCAACAGCAATCGGCATCACTGATCCTTTCTTTTGCTCCTTAGTTGACATACGTAAACTTGTATTCAGCATCCACCACACCCATTAGAACAATGCTGAACTGCTTTTTATAATTTAAATAATCCCTGACGCTCTTTGCAGGGCCGTCTAACGTTCCTACACTATTGGAAAACTACCATTTTGCTTCAAAACACGTGAAATTGACAGCCGTTCCTCTTGTGAATAGTATTCGTATTTTAAATAAAGCTGTCATTTCAATTTCATTTAATTTTTGCTGCTCTAAGTACCGGTACGAATAATTTGAAACCTTTCTCTTAAGAACTTCCTTGAACTTCTCTGAAGAATTTCCAAGAAGTTCTCTGAAAAAAATCCCCGAAGATCACTGAAGAACTTTTCTGACGTTCTCTGAAGAACTTCCCCAAAGTTTTGTGCAAAATTCCACCAAAATTCTCTGAAGAACTTCCCCGAAATTACTTTCCTGTAATTCCCTGAATAATTTTCCCAAACTTCTCTGAAGAATTATCTGATGTTCTCTGAAGAATTTTCCTGAACTTCTCTCAAGAACTTCCGCAAAGTTCTCTGCAGTACTTCACCGAAGTTTTCCGAAGAACTTTTCCGAAGTTCTCTGAAAAACATTCCCGAAAAAGAACTTCTCTGAATTTTCGCGAAGAACTTCCTTGAAGTTCCTCTGAAGAACTTTCCTGTAGTTTCTCTGAAAAACTTCCCTGAAAATCCAATGAACAAATTCCCTAACATTACTTTCCTAAATTCTTCTGAAGAATTTCCCTGAACTCCTCTGAAAAATTATCTGAAGTTCCCTGAAGTTCTCTGAATTTCTCCCAAGAACTTCTCTAAAATTCCTTTGAAGAACTTCCTTGAAGTTTCTCTGAAGCACTTCCCTGTAGTTCCTCTGAATAACTTCTCTGAAATTACTTTCCTAAAATTCTCTGAAGAAATTTCCCAAACTTCTCTAAAGAATTATCTAAAGTTCTCTGAACAACTTCCCTGAACTCCTATGAAGAAATTCTCCGGACTTCTCTGAAGAACTTCCCTATATTTCTCTGAAGAACTTCCATGAACTTCTCTAATGAACTTCCCTTAATTTCTCTTAACTTTTCTGAGGAACTCCTCTGAGCTTCTCTGAAGAATTTCACTGAAACAGTGAGCCGGATCTTCATAACCCAGCTCCTTCAGCAGATTAGCTTAAATTCCATAGCCTTCAAGACCTGCAATACACGGCTTTGTCCAGACTTTGCGAGTTTTTCGTTTTATCCGCCTTTCCAATGTGATGTACGCAGCAACTGCGTTTCATTCTTTGTCCATAGCTGCCGAATGTGCCCATGATTACTTCCCAAATTTATTTTTTAAAGGCTTGCAACTGAATATATGCGACCACAAAGAAAATCAATCGTGTGTACACCGAAAAAAGTTAAGTGATAGCGCTGCGGCAAAAATTTCTACTACATAGCTTCTATTACTTCATAGCTCATATTTTTTGCAAAACCGTTTCTTGAATCTCATAGAACTATAAAATAGTTATCTATAACGGCTATATCATAGTAAACCATAGCAAATATTTCAAGCGCCGTGTGGCGGCACCTTATGTAAGATGGCACAAGTGTTGAACAAGAGTGGTCATTTAGTCTAGGAGAGGAGTTTGAATAAACCAACTTTGCAAAAACATTGCTAATATGTGTTTATTTATTTTCTGAGAGTTTCAAAAATATGTAACCGACGGTTACAAAAGTCTTACTTGCCGGCTCCACCGCAAGTGAAAAACACAAATAGTAATTCTTCCGTGTACCAATTAAAGCCAATAATGAGTGTCAGTTTTCACTTGTCAAAGACAAGTGGGACACTCACGGTCCGTTCCCATCCCATCCTCTTACAGTTGTTTGCTGGCAAGGTGGTTTGAGCAAAAAAAATATACGACCATCCAAACGCATGCCCATATTTAAAAAAAAAAATGACAAATAGATGGCACTTGGGCAGTTGCCATAAGAATGAACATGCATGGTTGGAGGTATCCTGTCAATGTGAAATGTAAATCTTCGTAATTTTATCCGAAGTTTGCACTCCGTTTAGATACTCTTTAACATATATATACACTCAGCAATTTCTAAGAAACCTTCTTTCAGTTAAACCCTCCGAATAAATTGTTAGTGCGCGACGTGTGTAGAAGTTAATTACCGAGGGTAGCAATGTGGTTTAAAAATTGGAATTATACCTTTATATACTAAATTTTGCATTCTAGCTAAAAGTTTCGAATAGGTAAAACCAGAGTGAAAAAGTTATGTTTCTGGTTATTATAAAAAGAGTACGGATATGGTGTGTCAAAAATAGCACGGTTAGTTGTGAAATAGTGTACATTTTATCGAACCTAGAAAACTACATTTGTTTTTTTTTGTACTCAACGTGCTATGTAAATGTTAAAAACTTAGATCCTAATCCACATCGATAAGAACAAAATTGTCCTACAAGAAAAAGGTAATTTACATAAAGAAAACTATCAAACATTGAATGAAGGAGTAAAAGAGATGTCATGGTTATGGGGTACTAATGCCAAGTGGCAGGTCCATCAAGGGCCTTTTTTCTTTTGGTGTAAAATATACTCCGCAGGAATTGCCATCGAAGAAAGGGCCTAAACAACGCGCACCCCTCAACCACGAAAGATTACGGCCCACCTCCGTGTAGTTCCTGTGTGTGATTTGGTAGATTGATGACCGTTTACTGAGCAACCAACCGCTTATTTTGCCATTGTCTGTCGACTTGGAGATCGAGACTTTAACATCCACTATTTTGTCTAGACTCGACTTGGAGGTCGAGACGCAAGCATCCACTATTTTGTACCGACTTGACTTGGAGGTTGAGATACAAGCCAAGCACCTGTATAACTTGCTTTCCCCGAAGGTGTACCGTTCAATAAGCCGGAGTACCTGTTTATGACAATCCTCACCACCACCCATCGTTGTCGACCATATACCGAAGCACGAGAGCCACCACGGATCCGGATCCCGGGCGAAGACCCGTCATGCAAGTACCCCTAATCGAAAATGACATAATTGTTAGGATAGGGCCTATAAAAGGCAAATAAAACGATAGCATGCTAAATTGAATTAGTCGTTAGCGAATCTTTTTTCAAGAGTGCGTCCCTGGTGTAATAAGGTTTCACTTGCGTTTTGGGAGATTTCGTCTGTGTTCGGGTTCACAAAGAAGCCATCAGGCCTCGTCTTCAGAAGGTTCTACAAAAAAAATTGGTTTCTAGAAGGCTTTTGAGCCATTTGAGTACTAGACTGTGCAATTTCGTTCTTTCCTGCACGTGCAAAACCAATGGGCACGTGTTCCTTTTCAACATTGTTCCCCTGATTTGGTGAGCATCGGTGATAGTCTGGTTTGGGAGGGGACCACTGGTTAGTTGGCAAAAACGACCCTGTAGAATAGCTCATTCGACGAGCTCGTAGTTTCAAATATCTGACTTAAAATGAATTATTGGTGATCATTTTTGTCTGTTGCAATTTTTTCGAGTACAATCTTCAACCTATCAGGTTTAATTTTTTAATATTTTGACATTTTTGTGTTTATCTAATTAAATTGAAGTATTGCTTTAGTTTTGTTTTAGTCATGGAGCCCATATTTTCTCAATGGTTATTGTAAGTTGCCATCATCTGATTTAGAGTTACAGATTTGGCGTAATTTGTGTGATGATGGTTTGTAATAAATAAATTATTATTTCGTAGTTGCGGCGACGGTATGTAAAAATAACGTTTCATTAAAGGTTCTACTAAAACAACGCGTTGCGAAACAGTATAATTTAAGATTGAGACTAATGCAAATTCACGGCGTTCCTTTAATGAGTGGATGCTGATGAGCATACAGCGTGCTTCATAAGATAGAAGATGTAAACTTCTCCAACCTAACTTACGAAGGGCAAACAGTTAAAACTGCTTCTGTACCGATTCTATTCGTTCTTCTTGTATGACTAAAAGTAACAAACTGTAACTGTTGGTTCCATGTTTTTACTTGGTGGCTCCACCACAAGACCTCAATATCCCATCCTTTAACACCTTCTTTCCACAACATACAAACAAATATAAAAAAAACTAGCCCCCCTGGAACTCATTAGTAGGCTTGGCAAATGAGTGAGCCTGTTCCAACCTCATGATTTGACACCTAGTGCTTCAACGTGCGAGTAATGGATCTTTACAGTTATTAACTGGAGCGAGAATGAACTTCCCCGTCCAGTTTCAAAACTCGCACACAGACTCAGACCTACAGTATCAAGACCAGATGAACCAACAGAGTGAGATCCTCAAACGTCAACCTTCGGGAATGTTCGGCATATGCTTGATTCCTAAAGGCTTGACTTTTCTGCGATGCCGAGCCAAGGCTCTTCTAGTGGTGACTCCGAGACGGAGTTGTAGTGCGCGTGGTGTCCGTAAATTTTACTAGGAAATTAGTGAAGTTGAACTGTTTTAGTTCTTGGTTGTACTTTGTATGCCGGTAAATCCGTGTATAGGCAGATTGGTTGTAGTAGAACGGTTAGTGATACCACCGTGTTAAGTTAGGCAAAATATAATCTTTTGTAATTTGTAGTGAGTGTTGAGGCACCGAAAACAACAGTACCGAAGATAAGCTTCGAAGAACAGAAGAAGAAAAAGAAGGTGATTAATTCTTAAACTTTTGTAACCGGTTGGTGAGTCTAGAAAGTTTTAGTGACATCACATGGGTGTACTAATTATGGCAAAGGTCCCAAGAAAGGGCCTTCTTTCTTGCTCTTTTTTCTATTTCGGCAGGTGTTCACGGCTGAGGACAGAAGTGCTGTATGGTTCGGCGTGGTTTCGGGTGCGTCGACCGCCATTTTTTGCACTTCCTCACCAGCGCAAATCCGCATCCAGCATCATCCGCCATTTTCCGGATACGTTTTCGTCGCCATCATCCAAACGCCATAGCGACACCAAAGAAAGCCACCGCCTCAGCTATCTCCACCGCCACTGCTACATCTACCTACACGGCTACAGAGTCTGTCACAGCTATCGCTACATCCACAGCAACAGCAACCACTACCGCCACGACGATCTGCTACGCCCCGGCGACATCAACCGCCCCAGCCACGACGTTCTACTACAGCCCCGCGACATCAACCGCCCCAGCCACGACTATCTGCGATAGCCACAGCGACAGCAACCGCAACAGCTACAGCGAAAGCAACCGCAACTACAACACCTTCACCAACATTAGCAACATGAACGGACTGCAACATCAACAGCATGCAACACCAAAACAGCAAGTACCCCATAGTGTGACGTCACAGTGAATGAATATGTTTAGTTAAGAAATGGAAGGGTAATAAAACACCAAATAAAATGAAAACAAATAGCAATATAAATATGTGAAATCGCCATTAAATTATTAAACACTGTGCCAACAGAAAAATAACAATTCGCACTATCAAAACTTAAAATATCAATAAAAAATTGATAATTCACTTTCAATAATTCAAAAGTGACCGGTAAAACTTTCAAATAAAGCAATGGCAATTAGTATAAAAAATAAGCTATAATATTTTGATTTTTTATTGCGATTTGTTTGATTTCAATTGGAAAGATTTGAAAGATTTAAAGACTTTGTCACATATATAGTGCTAGAACTTATTATTATGACGGAAAACTATCAGCTTATTACTGTGTCAACGTGTTTAGTAATTTCGTGGCAATTTTGTGAATTTTGAATGCTAAATGTTCATTGATTAGTGCCAGTATATATTTTAGTCGTTAATAAATTGGTTGCAGGCATAATTACTTACCGAGCATAGCCCTACAGTAAAGCATTTCTACATCTATTTGTTTTGTTCGCTTTGTTTCGGGCTCATAACGGAGCCATCAGTCCTCGCCTTTCTGGAGTATCCCCAAAATAGTTCAGAAACATTGATGGTTTTCGGTTTTGTCTACTTTCGGCTTGTCTGTGGAATGATTTCAAACAAGAATCCGATGCTGCTCGTAATGTCAGGTCCTTGGTGCGTGATGTGAATGACGGAAACAAGCCGTTCAACGACCCAGCTCGCCCATTCCTGGAGTTACCGAGTAACATAACTACGCTATAATATTCCATTATTGACCTGACATATGCAATGTGCAATGTTTTTATTGTGTACGGGTCCAGAAAATTGTAACAAAAACATTTTATAAATCTTAGCGTATTATTTGCTCTGTTGATGATAGTATTGAAATGTTCAATGAATGTAAGTTTCGAATCCAAGATAACTCCTAGGTCCCATACTCTTTTACAGTTTTCAACTGGCTGATTCCCTAAATCGATAGTTATGTCTGGGGTACTTTGTTTCCTACGAAAAGCTATCGAATTAGATTTTTAAACGTTCAGCTGTAAAAGACTTTTGTTACACCAAACATAGAAAACGTTTGTTTCTTGTATTTATGACATTCCATGATCTCTTCTTTATGCCTTATTTTAAAAAATAGAGAAAAAAAAGAGCTTCTACATAGTTACCGTTGTCCATTGCTGTCAGTGAGTAGTTAACGAATTCCAGTAAATTCGTGCTAGTTGATCGTCCTTTGGGAAATCCATGTGGCTTGTTAGCCAGTCTGTTTGAGAAAACAATTTTTCATTGATAATTGCTTAAAAAAGTTTAGGAATGCAAGAAATAATGGCAATTCACGATAGTAATGTATGTCAGTTTTTTTTCCACTTTTCAAAACAGGTAGGAATTTGTCCATAGTTTGGGGAAAATCCCAGATTTCAAAATAAAGGTGCTGTACCTTCGAATGCTAAGTTTTTATAAATACAGGTGGTATTCCATCAGAGCCAAAATTCATAATATGGTCATGATCATATTCATAATCGCGATCTTCTTCAGGTTACGTGGTATAGATTTCTTGGAAGAATGTAGCAAATAGATTGCACGTTATTATCAACATTTGAGTTATGATGCATTCTAGATGGGAAATTGTTAGATTTCAATTTAGTTTTCCTCTCCCACCCCCTCCTACCCCCATCTCCCCCCCCCCCCCCCCTCTTCCCTACTCTTCTTCCTCCCCCCCCCCCCACACATTTTCCTTTTCCTTTCACTTCCATGTACACTCCATATTTTTTTTTTTCTTTTTTTCTTTCCCGCCCTTTTTCCCGTAAAATTATAATACCTCCTTTCCCTCCTACTCCCCTCTTTTTCTTCCCCTCTCCCCCCCCTATATCCTTCCCTTAATTCCCCCATTCTGCATCATCCTTCCATACAACACACGTTCCCTATTCTCTAACATTATTCTCTTCCTCTTTTTGACATTCCGTTTTTGAATTGTGATCATCGAATGCATTTTTAATGGTTAGATTCAGTTCATCGCAAATACTCAGGTACTCAGCATTAGCAATAATGCTCCTTGACAGTCCCACCGCTTCGTCGAAATCACAGCTTTGAAAATGCCCAGTATTTTTCGATTGGTCGAAATTCCGGGCAATTCGGAGGATTAATTTGCTGCAGGTGTGGTGGCTGCAGGGAAAATCGGGTCAAAAGATGACTATGCCCCTATGCTTGCGGATGAACGGCAATACACGCTTTTTCAGGCATTCTTCAAAGTACACTTGGGATGTCATGGTCGAGGATGTGACGAATGGTTCCGTTTTCTGGCCGAAACTGCAAATCGCTTTCCAAATCATGGCCTTCTTCGCGAACTTGTCACGAACTTGAATCTTCCCGGCACATCCCCACGTCCAGTCGCGATGTAAAACTTTTGCCCGGGAAGCTGCTTAAAATCGAGTCTGATGTATGTTTCCCTTGTGTTTTGTCAAAACACGGTCGTACAAGAGCCTTGCACGCTTTTTGGCCACGGAATTCTGCTTCATGTACCGGTTCGGATGTTTGTTGGCTTACGACTTGTATCCTTCTCTGGCAAGTATGTTCCGCATCGTTTGAAAGTTGGCGTTATACCTTCTGACCACATCTTAGATCGAAAGACCGGGGTTGGCTTTAACGCACCTCAGCACTTTGCTGACGATCACTGGTTCCAGTTTTTTCGTAGGTCCGCTGATTTCTTTCCACACTCGGAGTTTTCTTGTAGGTTTTGATCACTCGACAAACTGTTGTTTTCGGCATGTTCTTTTTCTTTTTTCGAGTTCCATTTGACGTCATTTCTGAACGCGATCGACTATTTTGATCAAACTTCCACCAGTTGTTCTCTGTAGAAGTTTAAACAAACCACTGCCGAAGATTTTCGATTCCCAACACTAGAAGCGTGGCGGCGCGCGAGGGGCCTACCCATTTACTTTTAGTCAACCTTTATTAGCACACAAAATTCAGTCGTCAATTGAATTATATGATACGGAATTTAGATCTTTTATCAATTTCAGCTCATGTAATTATCATAATTATCAAGATAGTCCCTTATGCGGAAACGGGTGATGTGAACCTCGTGAATAACGGACACGATGTCAATAGACACCCAAAAGGGGAGAGCATAGATGTTTTGGTTAGGGTAAGGTAGTTTGGAGAACCATGTACACCTGAGGATGACTGGACAGGTGCGATATTTTTCAAAGTAACAGTTTTCAGTTTTATGTATATTTACATAGCACCCCAAACAGTGTGCTGATATTTTTTTCCAACAAACAACATCCTGAAAGTTTTGTTTTAATGGAGTTAAACAACATTTTAATTGAAACAAAGTAAAAAGTTTTTAATGTTTGTCTTTTTTGTCGATTCTTTCCAATAAAATATATAATAAACTTGAACCAAATTAAACCACACAATGCATTCTGTGATTCGTTCTATCTCTTTTTTCTGCAATTTCATTCACATATACATATGGCTACCGAAATAAACGACAAATGATCATTTGTTAAGCTGCTAATTTAATATAAGCGAGAAACATCACTTCAAACGATGCTAACTGCTGAGCACTACAATTTCAGTTTTTTTTTTCAGCATCCCCGCGGTTATTTCCATTCTATCCACCTCATTATAGCTACCTACTTCCACCATGTGGATCTAAACGCAAAGGTGGCCAAGTACGATTCACCCCTCAGCAGACACAGAGCCTTGAGCGACGATTTTCCAACCACAAGTACCTCTCACCCGAGGATCGTAGACATTTGGCCGTACAATTGAAACTTAGCGATCGACAGGTTGGTTGACAATTAAATTTTAAGGTATTGTTTATAAATTTTTATATGACTCAACAGGTAAAGACATGGTTCCAGAACCGGCGCGCCAAATGGAGACGAGCAAACAATGGAGGCCAAACTTCAGATTCACCAATCGACTTGGGACCGGAAAATGTGGGCAAAACATTTAACCCGGCAAATGTTACGTCATCCGCTACTTCACCCATAGATCCGATGAAGAAATACTCGAATGATTATCGTACCAGTTCGAATAGCAAACCTACTGATCAACACGATTGTAAGAGTTCCGAAAATTATTCGGAACATGAAACCTCTAGCGAGGGTGAGGACAGTAGCTATGAGGATGGGGAAGCTTCACCCATCAATGTTATTTAGCTAAATTTTAATCTATCGAAATTCAAATAAATTATTTAACTTCTCACGGCCAGACACTTTGTCGTCTTATTTCGCTCTGAATCGATGACTTGCCACACATATCATCGAGACTCCACTTAGTCTAACAAATTGGCAAAGTAACCTTTGGTCAGCAACGGTCGCTAGGATTGATAAGCTGAATAGCACCGCAAATACACACGCAGCAGGCCCTGCACCTTGCTTTTCGAACATCAAGCAATTAATCACAGCCAATTGCTCATACCTTTTCCACCATCCTTCGCTACACCGTTTATTCATTATTTTGTCACTGTGATAACGCAAAATTTACCCTATGAAATAGTCATTCCTTCCATGGATTTGATAGGTTTTTCGAAACCAATCGATATCAGGCCAGCTACATGACATTCCTCCCATACTTAATTGATCATCCAATATTGATATAGCGAGCGACTGCGCTGTTTTCAGGTGACCGCATATCTCGCAGCTTATTTAGGGTGTATCGGTTTTTCGATTGCGTCAAATCAGGCAGCTCCATCATCATCATCTAGATTATATATGAGCGATTCGAGAAGGAAGTTGTTTTCTACAAAGCACACCCATTGCCCAACGGCGAGATTACGTGGGTGATTGCACTTGTTCACAGTGGCCTTAATATTTGAAAAGAGAGCTTATCTGTCAATTTAATTAGATTGGCCCAACTAATACGATTGTGAAATAATATTGTAATTGTTGGCTAGCTTAGGATTTTCTCTACTTACTCAAAATCGGCGCATATCGCTTGATTCGAAGGACTCACGTGTACCCAACTAACAATGAGAACGATAGACGTTCTGGACAAAGGTAACCCAGAGGGTCTTTCAGGAAACAAAATTGTATACACTATACACAAATTAGTCTTACCCGACCAGAAGGATACAACAAAATTATTACAAGTTGTGTTTTTCAGTTACGCTTTTTTTATAACAGAGGTTGTTAGAATTTAGATCGTGAATGTAGTTAAAATAACAGAAATTGTAACAAAAAATCCTCAAGATGTAACAAAATTATAGCAAACTATGATATAGATATAACATAAACAAAACAAACTTTGCAACCGTTTTGTTACGATGTAGCAAAATCATATCAGAACTTATTAGAATTATTGTATTTCTTTACGCAGATTGTGCCTCCCCAGGGCATTATATCTTATTTTTTATAAGTATGTTATACAATTATTTAGATGAAAACGTCTTTAACAAATTTATTTCATAATCATTAAGTCGCAACAAAGTTTGTTAAAATTTTGTTATTTTTATGTTATACCCTTCTGGTCGGGTAATCATATATTTTATTTGAGGTATGCATCGGTCGTTGTTCGTTGCGGCCGTTCAGGAACAGATGGAGCTCATAGTGGAGTTCGTTGCGACCGTTCAGGAACAGATGGAGGTCATAGTGGCGCATGCATGCCGAGGAGAGAGAGAGAGAGAGGGAGAGAGAGATTGAGGTTACCTAGTCTGGTTTGTCGGTTTCGATTCTTTGTTCCGATTCTGAGCAAGAGGACCGCCCGAGGTTGCTACTCCGTTATCGCCAGATCAGCTATTATTACCCATATGATCAAAATATGATGATTGGGCCTAACATACATCATCAATCAAGCTGGTGATCCCAAACTAAGGCAATACTGGCACCGGCCCCGCCCTAATGTAGGTCAAATTAAGAAAGGATAGGAATGTGTTTGCGTTATGCTCGCTTTGTTGAAAGCCGAGAACAACTCTTCACTTCCACAGGATTGAAAAGCAACAGGCTTCGTTTTGGTAAACGATACGCTGAACTCACGCAACATGTAGTAAAGTATTTAAATATTAGTACCAATTTCCAATATGAACCGATTTAAGGATATTATCGTGGCCACTCACAAGGTGTGATGGGGTTTTTTCTAGTTAGGATTGAAAAGCTTATATTAACGCTTATTTCATTAGGATCAAAATATTTATATAAATGCTTAGCTACTGAATACTTATAAAATATAGTAATGAATTAAAATGATAATCATCAGCAGTGCTATTCATTTTATTCAACTACATCATTAATCTTTGATTATATATTTATAAAAAAAACCAACACCCCCCCCAAAAAACTTTTTAATTTTACCTCCCCCCCCTCAAACACAAAAAATATTAATATTACCCGCTTTTCCCACAAAAAAATAACAAAAAAGCAAAAAAAAAAAGGGGGGCCCCCCCCACCACACACCAACCCCAAACCCCCCGCAAAAAAAAAAACCTCCCCCCCCAAAGGGGTTTTCTCCCCACCCATTGGGTTTCTCCGGTTTCTCGATATAGCTCAATGTTAGGTCACGTTGTCCACATTCGACGCATGTTTTGAGCACGATACTGCAACATACTGCAACTGATTCGAATCTACAGTATTGGACAAAACATTTGCAACCAGTCAATCCCAATCATGAAACTCTACATTGAAGGTTTATAAAAAGTCAATTGGGAGAAAAATGTTTTTTAGTTTGTAGAAACAGCACTTTTCATGTTTATTATAACAAAAAAAAATCATTATTCATACATAACAATTCACAAAAAAATAAAAAAAATTAAAAGTCAATGTTTTTCTCCTGGACAAAACAAATGCAACTTCGCGTGTTGTTTACCAAATTCACTTTGGCTTTCAATATTTCGTAGCGAATCCTTTATTTTCAATTACGGCCTTGCATTGGCGAGGCATAGACTCGATCAGGTGGTCAATGAAGTGTTGTGGAATTGCTGCCCAAGCCTTTTGGATTTGTGCAACCAACTGATCCTTATTTCGAACACCTTCACGATCAATTCGTTGATTCACGATCTCCCACAGGTTCTCGATAGGGTTCAGATCCGGAGATTGGGGCGGCCAGTCCATCACCATTATTTAGTTATCCTTAAACCACTGTTTGACCACTTTGGCGGTGTGCTTGGGGTCGTTATCTTGTTGGAATATCCATTTTAATGGCATATTCCATTCAGCATAAGGCAGCATAACATCTTTCAGGATGTTATTGTACATGAAACGGTCCATGATTCCATCGATTCGATTAATTGGACCAAGGCCGTTCGCAGAAAAACATCCCCAGACCATCACATTGCCTCCGCCATGCTTCACCGTCTTCTGGCAGTACCGTGAATCTAAGCGTTTTCCAGTCGCTCGACGTACACGGCAAATCCTGTCGCTTCCGAAGATGTTGAACTTCGACTCATCAGTGAACAGAACCGTTCGCCATTTCTGCACATCCCAGCCAATATGAGATTGAGCAAAAAGGAGTCTTTTCTTCTGGTTCCTAAGTGAAATCAGAGGTTTCTTCGCAGGGCGTCAAGAGAATAATCCGGCTTCAACGGCACGTCGTCTGATTGTCCGGTCCGATACAGATAACTGTGAATCCGTTTGAATCTTGAAGGAAGATTTTGAAGGATCATTCTTAATGTATCTGAAGATCATAAAGTCCTCTCTTGACGGTTTTCCACCTCTATTGTCCACAGAAATCTTCCCGGTTGAACGAAATTTTGAGCACAGTCTTAAAACGATCCATTTTTTCACCTGGTATTTGTCACAAATCATTTTTTGTGACATTCCGCTCTAGTAATCATCGATTATTTTCTTTCGTAGTCCCAATCCAAGGCGGCCATGAGCCATTTTGATGTCTTATAACATAAATATAAGGAAAACATGAGTATTGACCTTTCTCAATGTTTATCATGCCATATTTACCTTGTTATGGTACAATAACGCAAGTAAGAACACTTTTGTCAACAAACGAAACCTTTTCCACCTTTTTTTAAACACCTCTAGAGGAATAAGTCCGAGAAAGCGAGAAATTGCACTTGTTTTGACCAGCGCAAAATAGCTCTTGTCAACAAAACACTGCTGGTGCACTGTCAGCTGACAGCTGATGGCTGCAATAATCATGTAGCAACCATCTAGACTCCAGAACCGTCAACTGCAGTAACTTGCTCGATTTCGATTTCGAAACATTGAAGTTTACTGATGCTTTTTATGATTGCTCGATTTGAGTTGCACATGTTTTGTCCAATACTGTATATTCGCACTGCGGCAGGTGCGAACGTTGATGATATCTTAGAAGAATTTACCGTCGAGTAGAACAGTGTAGATTTGATTCTCTGTTCGTTGGACAGGTAACCTTAAAGAAGCTTTATGAATAACTTTACGGGAAAAAAAAGTAGTGGGAACTAATATACTACGGGAGGCCGCTAAGTTCACCCATCGTTTATCGTTGTCGTTCGATGTGGCATGGAGGCTGTTCGATTCGACGAACCCGCCCTACCTGTGCGTTCATGTCATCAATGATGATAGCCGTCGTACACTTGTTCTAGCTGCGCGTAGAACGCTTCTTTCTAGTCATCTAGTCTCCCTTCGTATGGGCAGTGTATGTTGATGACGCTGTAGTAGAAGAAACGGTCATTGATCATCAGCGTGCACATTCTCTCATCGGAAACCATCCAATCACGCAATGTCGTATTTTGTCCAGCACTACAAAGCCGATGAAGAAACGGTTGATGGTGGTGTTGGTGGTGCCACAGCTGTGGTTGGAAGAGCCACTCGATGCCCGCTTTACCATACCTTCTGTCTTGTTCAGCAAGGTTCCAGCTATTTTCTACGCGAGTAAGTGATCGTTACTAATAATTTGCAAAGTAAGAGATTTGCGGAAATTAACTCCGAAAATTTAGCAATTCAGACCACATGAACTCCATGGGAAGGAACAAGGATAAGTTATGGCGGGTGGTTAGAGGTTTTGGACCGGTAAAAAAATATTGCAAAAAGAAGACCCTAAAATTCCGCACTACAACGAAATAGGGCATATCCCGAAAAGAGAGAGTAAGATCGTGAATTCTTAAATCACACTTAATATAAAGTCATTATTTTGATCTTTCTGCAATAATACAAGAAACTACTAAAACAGAAAAGATTCAAAAGTGATGTTTGGATCTTACAAACACGTTAAATTTCACTGTCGCAATTTTTTCAGTTGTGACTCTGGGTTATTATTTTTATGACTTTTATTCAAGAGACTATTGAAGCAAAACTAACCGATATAGGGAAGAATTATTCTATGACCTCAAGGCTACTCCCTAATAGGAACCTCCGCGTTCTACTCTTTTCATAAAACATTTAGCCTTTAATTCTTTGTCAGCATCTGTCTTAAGTAACACTTTTTGATGACCTTTCTTCAATTCGAAAGGTCTAATCCCTAGCTAAATTATATGTTAGTGTTAGAGTTAGTGCTTTGATTAGACAGTCCTATAGAACGCACATTTAAATTATAAAATATATTTGAATGTAGAATGTTCTGCAACTGAAACATCAGGACATACTATTAGTTGCTCTCAATCATGATCAAAACACTCACCCTTTTCGATAATGAAGCGAACAATAAGATTATTAATGATACCAACAGTAAAGGTATATTTGATACTTAATCAATGACAATTAAAGAATAAACAACAATGAAAGAATTGTTAAGCAAATGATAAGTGCACTTTTAGTCGTTTCCCTAAATTATTTGATATCAGGTATTTGTAGATTGTGCCTAGCTTCGTCTAATAGTTGTAACGGAATACATTCGCGTTGGACCGACTCTCGGACTTTTTTCCCACAACTTCCTTCACGCCAAGCAAGCAAATAAAAATCGCTTGCATGTGAAGCAGCAAGATACGTTACCCAGCGAGACTCAGGGAGAGTCCTTCAAATCTAGGGAAAAAAACTGAATACAATCCTGACAAATTAATGTACACTCCTGACCCCAGAACTCAACCCAAGTGTATTGATTCTCCAACAGGAACCAGAAAACGAACAAACCAACAAAAACCAATAAATGAATCTTTTCCTCATCCAGATAGCATCTAACAAACATTATTTTAAAGTTTTTTTTTATTCCGGCTTTTAAATTGTTACTACTAGCTACCTACTAATTCCAATTGGAATTTATGATCGCACGGCCGTGCCTGACTCTATACGATCCAGTGCATTCCTAACTTTGTTTACTCTTTTTATTTTAGACATACATACAGGGTGACTGGTAATTGGTGTTACACCCGAAAAGAGGTGATAGTAGACCTCATTTGCAACAGAAAATTGTATGGCTAGGTGGGTCGTAAGATCATTCCTTACCGGTTTATTGAACATTTAACTCTGCATTGCTGAGCGACAAAACCACTTTTTGCTCGGGTACTCATAAGAATCCCAAAACGTTGCACGCCCGTAGAAGCACAGCAATTCGCCTTGACGGTGCCGCGGTGCTACTTTTGTATGCAAAGAAGCGAGCAAAACGATGTTTGTGTGCTTCACGCACACGATGACAGATACAAATGGGATTTTGCATTGTAGTGACTACACGCGCGGTGCCGTCATGGCCTATGACAACAATCAATGTAATCGTAGTAGTCGATATCAAGTTTGGCTGATCGTCATACTGTGTGAACATGATTTGTGAAGCAAAAGATGCTGTTTTCGAACAGCGAGTTCGCCGATATGATTTATTGTTATGGTTTTGCTGACGGCAATGCAGCAGGTGCTAGAAGGGAGTATGAACAACGATTCCCGCAACGAACGCTTCCCAGCGCACCCGCTGCAAATGAGGTCTACTATCACCTCCCTTCGGGTGTAACACCAATTACCAGTCACCCTGTATATACAAAGACCTGACCTTGAATCGCTCTACTCGAGCTCAGGCAAAGTCCATCGATGGGTGTGTTGGTGGTAGTGACGGTGGTACTGCTTCTCGGTGCGATTGATGGTAGTGATGATGACGATGATGTTCTTGGTGGTATCGGACTGCTCGACAGTGCCATCGATGCTGTTGATGGTGGTTGTCCTGGCTAAACCGCAGTGCGCGCCCGCACTGTTTCATACGTGCTCGAGATTCCAATAACTATTAGGTCTCGAGGCCTATTTTTAGAACGAACGTTTTCCGGCGATTGGCTTCCGGAGTCGGTTCGTAGGAGTCGTAGTGTTTCTCCTCTGGCCCGTAGGTGCGACGGGAACCACTGGCTGGACGACGAGGGCGAGCCTACAAGCCGCCAAGCTTCTGGGCCCCCAGAGAAAACGAAGCGATTCGCAATCTCCTGCAACCTACAATCCGGCTCTAGAAACCGACAGGAACACCTTCGCGGGAAGGATAAATTCCTTCACGAACGGAAGAGACAAAGACGGATTAGCATATCACATAACTGGCATAATTAGCACAAGACCGGACGCATAATTCTCACACCAAAATCCCATTCAATCCCCAATACATACCTGATCCTCGAGCAGCAGATTCTCGGTCAACGTTTATTTCTACCTACAGCAATGGTAAGCAAACTAAATAACAAAATCGTAAATTAACCTAAACTAATTTCAGAACAGTAATATTTTTAACTAAATTAGGAAATTCTGGTTTCCACGCAATGGGCCTTCTAATTGATCAAACCACTTTTTTTTATTTGAAATTATTCCAAGTTGACACAACTGTTTAAGCTAGGCACTAGATCTTGCCCCTATTTAAAAACCACGTCTGCTCTATTAGCGACTTGGAAAAGACCTATTGATTGGGATATCTATTCTGCTTACAGTCACGTTACAAAGCACAGTCATGCTACAAAGGATATTCATGTTACAAAATATTTGCGCGAGTTCCCTGATCCTTTGTACAAATTTACTTTGTTATATTTCCCTATTGGCCACCAGAGGCGCTAGTGATTAAAAACAGTGCTTGAATCTTCTTCTCATTGCATTGCAACCAATTTGACCTTTTTTTTTCTGACGCAGTGAAATGTGGGGAAAAATTATAATTTTGAAAGCATATTCTTGTAACCACGTTACAGAATGAATTGCGACTAAACCCACCAGTATTACACCTCTTTCAGTGCCTTCAAACAAGCGTACTACGACGTGGAAATTTAAAGAAAGCAGAGTGTAACATTATCACTGCTGATCGTGTTCTTGGTCTCCAATGACGGACTTTTGCATGAGATAAGCCCTCTCACCTACGATGGGGGAGTTTGCTCATTTACACTTCCGGTCCGGTTCCTTGCATCTTGCTATAAAGTACCTGGGGGTCAGTCACCCACCGATTACCTGTCGATCTACCAAATGTTGGTGAACCGACTGCTTAGAATTATCTCAAATTGTAATATTCCGCCCACTATATCACAAAATATTGCGAGTAGTTGAACGGATTGGAGATAAGGAAAGCATTGGGTATAGGACGAAGTCTTGCCCGGTTGGTACCAAATTAATGAGCGTAGGAATCAATAGAATCAATATCAGTTACTAGTGATGGGTGATGAGTCAACAATCGGAGGGGTGGCCCAACTTGTCTTATCTCTATTTGCAGGATATCCACAGAAAAGAGGGCATGCCGCTGCTCATACCTAACTATTACCCGCACAAGCAGAAAAAGCTATCACCATTATTTACGAGTTTACGGTGATTAGGTCATGCCGGACTATTCGGGGTGCGATGCAACTGGCGTTCGATGTTCTGTTGCTTAAAAGAGCCGTCCCATGCTTTTGGCGGATAGTGCTAGTTACTTTCAGCGTATCGTTAACCAAAACGAACCCTGCTGCTGACCTTTTCCCAACTATCCAACATCCCAGTGATTTCTCGTGGAAGTGCAGAGGATTTCTCGGCTTCCTTCAAAGTGAGTATCTCGTCAACACGGTCCTTTCCATTCCCTACTTGACCAGCATTCGGACACGGCCAGCGCCGGTATTGCTTCATAGTGGGTAACCAGTTTTTACACATTGAGGATGTATGTTAGTCCCATACATTATCTATTGGTTATTAGTGTAAATACAGCTGATCTGGCAATAACGGAGTATCATCCGTGGGCGGTCAATCATGCTCATGCTCATGCTCATAAGCCCTCTCACCTACGACAAGGTAATAACCATAATCATCGAGAGGGTTAACAGAAGCTGATAACACGTAGAGCAAAATATGCTCGTTTTGACTCAGATTCTGACAGCTCTCGCTGCTCGATTGGCTGCGGATGGCTGCTTCCACATATCTCGTACTCCGAGGATCACTACCCGAGTAAGGTCTGACATCATAAAGTTAGCATTTCGGAAACTAACTTGATGTTGCAAATAAGATTACAGACGTCAAATTTGATATTAAATTTATTTCTATTCTTGCTGTAATTTTGCGTTGACGCTTCTTAGAGAAAAGTACTTTTTTTCAATGCCTTGGCTGAACATCAAGTAAAATTCACATTTAACAGGAAAAAAACTACAGTAAGTTGTATTTTCAGTTTACTCTTACTGATAGCAGGATGAGATTTGAATTTGATGTCACAGGAATAAATTTTTGCTCTCAGTTATGAATTTTTAAACCGTTAAAATGACCAACGTGACAGCTACCTGATAATTATTGTCAGCAACATCATAACATCATCATTAGTTTTCAATTTGATTTTAGACTCTACTCGGGTGAATTCCAGTTGGATTTAGCATTTCAAGCTTATTGTTTTCACAATTCGCTTTTGCTTGCTCTCAACTTAGTGTTCTATCTATGGAAACTGAATCAAATGCGCCCTTAATATCCAGAAATACTGAAGCCAATTGCTCCTTGTGTGCAAAGGCCAGTTGTATATCAGATGAAAGCAACGCTAAACAATCGTTTGTTCCTTTACTCTTTCGGAAACCAAACTGATTGTTTGATTCAACCCAACGGTCAAGTCTTGATAGGATCATTTTTTCTAACAATTTCCTTAAACATGATAGCATAGAGATCGGACGGTATGAACGCTGGTTTCCCAGGCTTTTGAATAGCTATTACTTTAACCTGTCTCCATGTGGGTGGAACTATGTTTAATTCCATGAGAGTTAAATAATCGTCTTTTAGCGATATCGGGGAGATATTTCAGAAGGTTGAATTTAAACATATCGCTTCCCGGAGCAAAGTTGGTCGATGAAAGAAGTGCCATTGAAAATTCCAATATTGTGAATGGTTCGTCCAGAGAACCTTTACTTCGGGATGTATCCCGTAAATTCGGTTGTGTTGGGGCAGAGTCTGGACAAACCTTTTTAGCGAAGTCGAATATCCACTGCATTGAATATTCTTCACTCTCATTGGAGGATGAGCGGTTTCGCATCGAGGTTTCTCTAGATAGTCCCTCTACAAACGAACGCCAGTAATTGCCTGGAATTGAGCAATGTGAGGGGACCCATGCAAAGGTAATTCTAAATGATCTTTCGACCAACGCACACATCTGCTCCCTTATTTTTGAAAGAAACTAAGATGAGTGCCTCACTGTTTTCATCGACCGGAGGGCCTTAATAGAACGGAGACTATCCGAGAAGATGAAATAATGGTCTATGGGCATGTCGGAAATTATCCCCAATGCGAAATTGATTGCTGCCAGCTCAGCAACATATACGGAACAAGGTTCCTGAAGTTTCCGGAAGGCAGATGAGTATTCATTATAAACACCGAAACCAGTGGATCCATCAATGCGTGACCCATCAGTGAAAATTCTTCTATTGCAATTGACATGTTGGTACTTTTTAATAAAAATATGGGGAATTAAAATAAGTCGAAGTTGATCTGGAACTCCTTGAATAGCCTGTTTCATGGAGAGATCATAGTCAATGGAGGAACTGTGATAAGGGAAGCGTACACTAGGAGAATTATAGCATGGAAGACTATTATCGGATGACATATAGTTAATATAGATTCGTAAGAATCTAGACTGGGTACTCAATTCGAGCATTTCTTCGAAGTTTTCAATCACAAGGTTGTTACTGATTCCACATTTGATCAGTATTCTAGATGAGAGCTCCCAGAAGCGGTTCTGTAAGGGTTTTACTCCTGCCAGAACATCCAGGCTCATATTATGCGTTGAATGCATACAGCCAAGGGCAATATGTAAACAACGATATTGAATGCGTTCCAATTTGATGAGGTGGCTGTTTCTCGCCGAGAGGAAGCAAAAAGAACCATATTCGAGAACTGTAAGAATAGTTGTTTTGTAGAGTTTAATGAGGTCTTCCGGGTGAGCACCCCACCATGTCCCGGAAATTGATCTTAGAAAATTGATCCTTTGTTGACATTTCTGTTTCAGATACGCAATGTGAGTACGCCAAGTGCATTTTGAATCAAACATGACTCAAAGGTATTTGAAGGTCAAAGATTGGGTAATGTCTCTTCCCAACAGCTTGAGACGCGGTTGGGCAGGGAACCGCTTTCTAGTAAACACTACCAATTCGGTTTTATGCGGTGAAAACTCGATCCCCAAATTTCTGGCCCAAATGGACAGATTATCTAGGGAATTTTGCAATGGTCTTTGCAAGATTTCCGCACGTGGACCTCTGAAGGAGATCACAGCATCATCTGCAAGTTGTCTTACCGTGCATCTATTTTCCAAGCAGTTATCAATATCTTTAGCATAAAAATTATAAAGTAAGGGACTTAAACATGAGCCATGGGGTAGCTAATTCTGGAAGTTGTGGAAGCCCATGTAGCTAATTCTGGAAGTTGTCAGTTGGCCTAGATTAAAGGTCATTTGTTTTTCTGACAGTAAATTATACAAAAAAATATTTAAAATTCCTGGCAAACCACTACTGTGCAGGCTATCAGCCAGTATATCTATGGAAACTGAATCAAATGCGCCCTTAGTATCCAGAAATACTGAAGCCAATTGCTCCTTGTGTGCAAAGGCCAGTTGTATATCAGATGAAAGCAACGCTAAACAATCGTTGGTCCTTTGCTCTTTCGGAAACCAAATTGCGTATTTGATAGTAGGTTGTTTGATTCAACCCAACGGTCAAGTCTTGATAGGATCATTTTTTCTAACAATTTCCTTAAACATGATAGCATAGAGATCGGACGGTAAGAATTGTAATCAGACGCTGGTTTCCCAGGCTTTTGAATAGCTATTACTCGAACCTGCCTCCATGTGGGTGGAACTATATTTAATTCCATGAGAGTGTTATACAGGTTAAGTAATCGTCTTTTGGCGATATCGGGAAGATTTTTTAGAAGGTCGAATTTAATCATATCGCTTCCCGGAGCAGAGTTATTCGATGAAAGAAGTGCCATTGAAAATTCCAACATTGTGAATGGTTCGTCCAGAGAACCGTTATTTCGGGTAGTATCTCGTAAATTCGGTTGTGTTGGGACAGAGTCTGGACAAACCTTTTTAGCGAAGTTGAATATCCACTGCATGGAGTATTCTTCACTCTCATTGGAGGATGAGCGGTTTCGCATGTAACGAGCCTTTGTCATCGAGGTTTCTCTAGATAGTCCCTCTACAAACGAATGCCAGTAATTGCGTTTCTTTGCTTTGAGTAAGTTTTTAAGCTTTTTTTCAAGCTTGAGGTACTTATCAAAAAGCTCACATGTTTCATGTCTACGATAATCTTTAAGCGCATCGGATTTCTCAAGATACAACTTATTGCATTCGTCATCCCACCCAGGGGTGGCGGGTCTTCTTTTGAGGGATGCATTTGGAACACGTCGTTTCTGAGCTTCTAATTCACTTTTGTACATCAGTTCGGAAACGAAACGATACTCTTCTAATGGTGGAAGAGGATCGGTAGAATCAATACCAAGGATTACCGCCGATGCAAAATGTTGCCAGTCGATATGCCTCGTGAGGTCATAAGGAACATGGATTGACTGGTCTGTTTTTTGAAAACTATTTGTGATTGAGATAATTATTGGTAAGTGATCACTACCATGGGGATCATTGATTACCTTCCACAGACAATCTAATGATAGTGAATTAGAACACAAAGATATGTCAAGTCGACTCTCCTTGGCAGGAGGTTTTGCTATTCGTGTCGCTTCCCCAGTGTTCAAGATGGTCAAGTTGAAATCGTCGCATAAGTCATAGAAAATACCCGCTCTGTTGTCATCGTATTGTTCGCCCCAAGCAGTACCGTGGGAGTTCAGATCGCCCAGAATAAGAACTGGAGATGGAAGTAATGTAATTGAACTCCAAAGTTGACGGCGGTTTATTGATGCCCTCGGAGGGACATAGACGGAAGCTATGCAAAGATCTTTATTCTTTACATTTATTTGGCAAGCGACGATTTCAATGCCTGAGATTATTGGGAGTGCGATTTTATAGAAGGGGTAGCCCTTTTTGATCCCCAAAAGTACTCTACCATAAGAATCATCTCGATCCAGGCGAATAATGTTAAAATCGTGGAAGTTTAATTCATCTTCAGAAGAAAGCCATGTTTCACAGAGAGCAAATATATCACAATCAGAATTGTGAATCAAATACTTGAACGAGTCTAATTTAGGTATTAGACTGCGACAGTTCCATTGTAATACGGTGATCATATCTTGATCCTCACTCGACGAATTATTCATCCAAAGATATGAATTCACCAATAAGGGGCCATGATACAGTCAATTGCTTGAAGTAGTTTCCAACTATAGGAATAAGCAGGTCAATAATTCCTCGGAGCGGTGAAGCATCCGACAGGCCAAGAGCATTTAAAATGTTATCCACAATGTCCCTAAAATTAATCTTACCTCGCTTGGACGGAATATTCTTAGAATTGCGAGAAGACTTAGTTTTTAGTTTTGTCAACCTCTTACGGTTACTGTTATTAGGCAGCGGCGGGTTGGTATAGCTACAGCTAGGAACGGATGCATCAGCTATTACCGGTTTATTCGGTTTTTTTAATTGACCCCCGCTACCTCCAATTTTTTGCAAGCTTTTGAGAGTAGATTTTATTTGTTTCCGGCGCACACCCGGAGAACTAGTAGGCTTTCTTTTACCGGGGGCGTGTAACTCCACAAATTCGCTCTCATCGGCTACGTCAGAGTCCAGTTCATCGGAAGATAAAATCAAAAAAGGATTTTCATTTTGAGCGGCTGATACAGGCGATGCAGACGCTCCGTTTTGCGACTTTAACATTTCTGCATACGTCTGCTTGGAACGTTCTTGTATGGAACGTCTCACGTTACCAGTGCGCTTCTTGTACACGGGGCAGTTCTACAAATCGTGGAGAGGCTCTTTGCCACAGTAAGCACACTTTGTTGCTTCCTGTTGGCAAGCATCCTCTAGATGCCTTTGGCTGCATTTGCCACAACGGGGCTTGTTGTCACAAGAAGTAGCCGTATGACCCAACTGTTTGCACTTGGTACAATTAAATACCCTTGGTACAAAAAGGCGCATTGGGAAATTTTTTTTATCAATTTCAACAAATTTTGGAAAAATTGATCCGGCGAAGGTTACTTGTAGCGAGTCCGACGGTGAATACGTCCTTTTTCCATCTACCATTGATCCTGCATGCAATTGTTTGCATTCCAGAATCTCAATGGCAGACGAAACAGAATCTGGATGTCGCCCCTTACCTTCCATAACGTCTTAACACGTCAGGCTCGCTGCAGAAATCACACCGTCTATCTCCACATCTCGAGATGGGATGTAGACGTAGTACTCAACATTATAACCTCCGTCACTAGCAATTTCATTTGCAATTTTATACGTAGGTGCAGTGACACGCAGTTTGTTTCGGTTGACCTGATGAAATTCGGTCCCCGGATAACGACGCGTCAAGTTTCTTTTTATGCCCAAAAAGTCTAGGGCTTTCACTTTCTGCCGAAAGTAGACAACCCAAGGAGAGGCAGAAGACGACTGATAACAGTTGTATGAGTTTTGGTTGTATTTTTTCCAAATGGCTCACCTAAACACAAACCGAGGGAACAATACCTGTGCAGAGTGAATTATAATGTTTTCACTATCGGAGGGCCAGTAAATCATATGTGAAAATCTTTTAAGTGTTTCAAAGCAGTTTAGTTTGTTTTATGAAATTATATGTTCGATAAAGCAAATACAGCTGGCAATGTCTTAAATCATAAAATCAAGAAATAAAAACCATACGAAGCTGCATTTAATAAAAAATTGATCGAATGAGAGGAAGTTGCATCCATGAATAGGCCCAATTTGACGCTTGTTGACCGACATTACATCCATATCCCTCGAAAATTTCTGACTTTATAAAATGAGTTTAAAAGCTTTTCATGATACATACTACCAAAAGTCTTATCTAAGCAACTGTTAAAAGTCGTATCTAAGCAATTGTATAACTAGTTAAATATTGCTTTAAGCTAAAATAGTTTATGAGTTATAGTAAAAAATGTAATCAATCGATGCTTATTAGGCTGAGTTAAGGGACACATACCCTAGATGAACTGTTGCCAAAATAAAATATATGCTAAACAGGAGATGGACAATAAACTTATAGGCAAAGATTATGAAGTAGCGCATAAATATCAGGGTTCCTTTTTGAAAAAAATTTCCCCTTCTCGTCGATACATTTAAGATACTTAAGATTCAATTAACTTCGGTGCATTTTCAAAAAAGTGCCAAAAGATGCAAAACGAACGCGTCATTTTGTGTAGAATTTAAAGTGGAACAGAATGACGTGAGCTTTTAGCGATCTAAAATTATGCGTTGACAAAAACTGCTCTCGAAATTTCCGAAAATACTTAAAAAATATTAAATACTTAGTAAATTAAGCCTCGAGGCTATAGATAGCCATATTTGAAAAAAATAAAAATATTTTTACGCAAATGACAACGCAATGACTTTCTTAACGTGAAAACCTATATGCTGTTTTAGCGTCGTTGAATTAGACAAGGCAAAACTCATGTGTATGTAACGACTGTTCCAGAAAGTATAAGCACACCTTATTTTAACGGTCACCTTGAATATAATGAAATATTTCAACATGTTTTGGCTGCGTCCCTGAATGACATAGCATTAAAAAAGTGCTCAGTTTTGTGTTACCTATCAAAATGCGCGGTCTTACTCCGGAACAACGAAAAAGTATCGTGCACAAATGGTGCACTGTGAGCGGACTCTCCTTGAGAAAATTTTCCAAGGAAGAGGGTGTAAGCGTCGGAGCGGTACGATCTGCGATTCGAAAATATAGAGAACAGTGTACGTTTGAAGATGCGCCGAGGAGTGGTCGGAAATCCGGTCCTGTTAGTCCATCGATAAAAAGATCTGGGATTCCTACAAGCGAAAACCAGCGACTTCCGTTCGGGATGTTGCGAAAAAACTAGGGACCTCGTCGAGTAACGTCTTGCGTGCCAAAAAAAGACTTGGGCTAAAAACATACCAAAAGCAGAAAAAACCCAAAAGGAACCCAAAACAGGCCGCGTCCGTGAAACCACGGGCCCGCAAACTCCACGATTCGTTATTGTGTGGAAATTCTGGGTGTATAATAATGGACGATGAAACGTATGTGAAACTAGATTACCAAAATCTTCCCGGACCACAGTACTATACTGTAAGCGAAGACAAAGACATCCCCGAAACGGAGAAGGCAATTTTTACCGAAAAATTCAGTAAGAAGGTTATGGTTTGGCACGCAATATGCGAGTGTGGTAAAACATCTAGTCCGTACATCACAACGGAGACGATGAACACTCAGAAATACATTAAGGAATGTCTCCAGAAGCGATTATTGCCGATGATCAGGCAGCACGAAGGTCAAGTAGTGTTGTGGCCTGATTTGGCGTCATGTCATTACGCAAAGGACACTTTAGAATGGCACAAAAGTCAAAATGTATGTTTCGTGCCGAAAGACATGAATCCGCCGAACTGCCAGGAGGCACGGCCAATCGAGACTTTTTGGGCTTTAACCAAAGCAAATCTTCGAAAATTCATAAAACAAGCGGACGACATCAAAAAATTTAAAAAAAACATTGGCCAAAAGTGGTCAAAATGGTGGGAAGTACCACTGTGCAGAAGCTAATGGCTCATGTTCGAGGAAATTTTAGGAGTCTTGGCTATTATTAAATATTTCGATTAAACGAGAGTAATATATCATATAAAACACAAATGCAAATATGATTTGCCAAATAAAATTATTAAAACTAAAAAAACATGACTCTTTTGTTATTTTGAAAGTGTGCTTATACTTTCTGGAACAGTCTATATGTATGGTACCAACCACCACCACCTACCAACCAGCTCCACTTAATAGCAAGATCAAATTGAGCCATGTTCGCATACGAAGAAATGTACCGTCACGACATCTACATGAGGATTTTCGCCGATCGTCAGCACCATTAGCACCAACTACAGAATCATCATTCATCATGGCGCTAATCTGCAAATTGCGATAGGAATCTTCCGGCAACAAAATAAGATGGAGAAACCATCTATAAAACCGACGCTCTCTTCTTTGTCCACACGACGCCTGCCGTCATCATCGCCTACCGTCATCAGCACCCGCAGTCATCATCAGCTGCAATCATCGTTGTGAAAATTAAACGAAATCTTAATTTGAAAATTGTGAATTAAAGTTAAGTTAGTTGAAATAGAAAGTTAGTGCAAATGAATAAATTGGACTTTACGTTGTTATTAAGCCAGTTCCGCGTGTGATTGAAATTGCTAAAACCTAAAGAAAACAATAGAAAATTTAACTGATCGTCTCGTCGCCGTTGTGCAAACCTACAGAAAAGAAATTCAGCACAGAATCACTTTTCTGTGAAGCTCATTGGTGTGCTATCGTAACATCGGGTCCTTCGAGCCAGATTCGGACGCCGATTCTCCGTCTGGTCTGGATCTTTGCGCCTGGTGAGACGAGTCACCATCACGAGAAACGTTCAACGCACGCAAAACGCCATATCACTTTGTTTAGTGGCGCCAAACTCCGCCATTGCTAGGATTGCTAATTCAAAATTGATAAAAGGAATCCTGTTTTATTCTCGCTAAGAGACTCCATTGCTTTGCCACCATGCCTCCGGAACGCCGTGTCAAGACGCTGAAGCTAAGACAACGGAGCATTTTAAAATCTTTTGCCCACATCCAGACCTTCGCGGAGAACTACCCAACAAACATCGGTGTTGAATTAGAGCTTGTTCAAGCAAATTTGGAGAAGCTATTCAGCTGTTTCTTCTATAATAGCTGAATAGCTCCTCCAAATTTGTTTGAACAAGCTCCAATTCAACACCGATGTTTGTTGGGTACGATGCTGAAAAGGATGCATGTGAAATCTCAGTGCGCTTGGAAAATTTGAACACACTCTGGATAGAGTTCCAAAAGGTCCAATCGGAGCTCGAAACATCCGATGAGGACTCCGTCGACGAAAAACTTAAACAGCGGGCAGAATATGAAACGGTCTACTATAATGTGAAGGGATTTCTTCTTGCCCATAATAAAGATCTTCTTACACCATCAACCAACCCTTCTTCATTGACCTCGCACTCTTCTGCTCCGTCATCGCATGTGCGATTACCCGACGTAAAACTACCGACCTTTAACGGAATCATCGAAAATTGGCTTAATTTCCATGACCTGTTCGTTTCACTAGTTCATGCTTCGTAGGAATTGTCGTCGATCCAGAAATTCTATTATCTCCGTTCTTCGCTGTCTGGTGTAGCTTTGAAATTGATCCATACCATCGAGCTCAGTGCGAACAATCATCCAATTGCTTGGAATCTACTCGTCGATTATTACAAGAACATCACCCGATTGAAGTAAACGTATCCCGACGCTCCATTTGAATTTGACACACTTAAACGTGAATCTGCAGCCGATCTTCATTGTCTAGTAGAGAAAGTTGAATCTAACGTTAAAGTTCTGAAACAACTCGGTGAGTGCACCGAATTCTGGGATATTATTCTCATTCACATGCTCTGTGTCTGCTTAGATCCCACAACTCGGAGGGATTGCGAGGAGTTTTCGTCTTCCAAAGCAGATGTGTCGTTCAACGACTTGACGTCATTTGTTCAGCGTAAAGTCAGCGTGCTACAAACTATTCAGGGTAAAACTGTGGATACTTCAACATTCAACCAGCAAAACAAAAAACCTTCCCAACGTTTAGTTGCCTGCCATGGCGCCAACCAAGTTCCTTCTAGTCGGAAATGCATCGTGTGTTTAGAGCATCACCCATTATACCTTTGCCAAATGTTTTCGAAACTCAGCGTAGAAGGGAAGGAAAAGGAGGTACGTCAGCATCAACTGTGCCGCAACTGCCTTCGGAAGGGACATCAAGTTCGAGAATGTTTGTCATCAAGCACCTGCCGGAAATGCCGCGGTTATACCATTCCCAGCTTTGCACCGAAGACAACTCTACTACTGTGAACTCCAGAGCAATTGAACCTACCACCTCTCGACCCAGTACATCTCGCGAAGGGACAAAGGCATACATTTCTGCAACCCCTGGACAAGTACAAAATCGCGTATGCCTAGCCACCGCTGTCGTCAAACTGGTTGACGATAACGGTACCGAGCATGCAGTGAGAGCACTTCTCGATTCTGGTAGTGAATGCTGCTTCATCACTGAATCCCTCTCACAGCTTGTCAGGGCACAGCGCAAGAAAATCGTTATTCCAATTTCTGGTATTGGACAGTCGGCAACGTATGCAAGGTACAAGGTTTTCGTTTCAATCCGCTCAAGAATCGGAAACTTTTCTACCACTGCCGAATGTTCAGTTCTGCCTAAGGTCACCATCGAGCTTCCATCTGCTTCATTTGATGTCTCCACTTGGCACATTTCTCATGACGTATAACTCGCCGACCCATCATTCCACCAAGCGAAACCAATCGACATGATCATCGGTGCAGATATCTTCTTCGATCTTTTCAAGGTGCCTGGTCGCATCCACTTTGGCGAATCTCTTCCCACTTTAGTCAATTCTACCCTCGGTTGGGTAGTCTCCGGAAAGGCATCGCATGGAACTCCGAAGCCTCCAATTGTCGCAAATGTCGCAACGATCACCGATATTCACCACTTCATCGAACGATTCTGGAAAATTTAAGAAGACGAAAATGCTCAAAACTATTCCGTGGAAGAAGCAGCCGCTGAGGATCACTTTTGTCGCAGCGTAAAGCGCAACTCCCAAGGGCGATACATTGTTCGCTTACCTATAAAGGATTACGTCATTAACCAACTTGGCGACAACCGTCGCACCGCTGTCCATCGTTTTCGTATGCTGGAAAACCGTCTTGGGCGCAATGCCGATCTTGCTCAGGAATAATTGGCATTCATCGACGAGTACCTTACCTTGGGTCACATGAAGCAAGTATACGATTACCAATATCCTCCGTCGCCCTGTTACCATTTGCCTCATCATGCTGTTATCCGAGAAGATAGCACTACCACGAAACTGCGAGTCGTATTTGATGCGTCTTGCAAGACAGTAGATAGACCATCACTCAATGACGCACTCATGGTTGGCCCGACCGTGCAACAAGACATCTGATCCATCATTATACGCTCGTGCATCCGCCGAGTCATGATAATTGCCGACGCCAAACAGATGTACCGGCAAGTTTTCGTTGACGAGCGAGACACTCCGCTTCAACGAATCGTCTGGAGACAATCACCAGATTCTCCTCTCAACACGTACGAATTGCTGACGGTTACTTACGGTACTGCTAGTGCCCCTTTTCTCGCCACCCGAGTTCTCCTACAGTTAGCAGTTGACGAACAAGAGCATTTCCCGGCGGCTTCCCAGGTCCTACGTAAAGACTTTTACGTACATGACCTTTTCTCAGGAGCAAGCACAATCGAAGAAGCCACTGCCCTCCGCCAACAACTTGAAGCAATTCTCATAAAGGGTGGTTTTCAGCTTCGCAAGTGGGCATCTAACGAAGAAACTGTCTTGGAAAACTTACCAGCGGAATTTCGTGCCCTTCAAACGTCCATTGATCTTGACCGCAATCAAACAATCAAATCGCTAGGTCTGCACTGAGAACCTGCGTCTGACCAACTTAAATACAAAATCCAGATACCCATCAGCTATCCTGAAACTCCATTGACTAAACGGATCGCCCTGTCACAGATTGCACGTCTCTTCGATCCTCTCGGTTTGTTAGGTCTGGTCGTCATTGTCGCCAAATTATTTATGCAAGCGCCCTGGACTCTAACAAACAACAATGGAAAAGCCTGAGGCTGGGATGAGGAACTACCATCGGAAATGAAAGAACGCTGGCAAACCTACATGTCAGAACTACCGTTGCTTAACAACTTCGAATCGACCGCTACATTCTTTCGGACAACCCTGCTTTCTACCGGTATCACTTTTTTTCGGATGCTTCTCAAACAGCATATGGTGCTTGTTGCTATGTTCGATCTGCAGATACCAGTGGATCGTATAAAGTCGCCCTTCTAACAGCCAAATCAAAAGTTGCACCGTTGAAACAACAAAGCATTCCTCGGCTCGAATTATGTGGAGCACTCCTAGCTGCTGAGTTGTACCAAAAGGTTTAGAAATCACACGAACTTCCAGGACCAATATTTTTTTGGGTCGATTCAACAACAGTTCTCAGCTGGATAAAAGCTACACCGCCAACGTGGACCACTTTCGTCGCCAACCGGGTATCGAAAATACAGCAGGCTACTCAATCCTGTTCTTGGCACCACGTATCAGGGCAAGAAAATCCAGCTGATGTACTTTCACGTGGAACTACGGCAGACAACATTCTCAACAATCAACGCTGGTGGCATGGACCGAAATGGTAACAACTCGCTCAAACCTCTTGGCCAATCGAGCGTCCCAAATCTACAACTAGCTCCGAAGCACTCACGGAAATCGGAAGCCGATCAAAGACCGTATGCACTGCAAGTTCCGAGCCAACTTTCATCGACCAATTTGTATCGAAGTTTTCCCGATTTGACCGCATGCTCAGGGTAACCGCATACTGTCGACGCTTCATCCAGAATTGTCACCACGAACCACAAACGAACTGCAAAACAACTTACATCACAACGGAGGAAATGAACGCAGCAGAATCGATTCGTATTCGTCAGGTGCAGCGGCAAGTTTTGGCCGAAGAGTGGAAACAATTGGAAAAATCATCACCAGTGTCATCGAAATCGCGTCTACGCTGGTTCCATCCATTCCTTTCGGAAAATCAACTCATTCGCATCGGAGGTCGTCTTAAACATTCGCTTCAACCTTACGACAGCAAGCACCAGCTGATTTTTCCTGCTTCGCATCCGTTTTTGAAATTGCTGGTGCGGTCCTACCACGAAAAACATCTTCATGTAGCTCAACAACTCCTTATCACCATTTTGCGCCTACGATACTGGATCACAGGGGCCAGAAATCTTGCTAAATTTGTTGCTCGCAACTGTGTAACTTGCGCCAGAGTACAGCCACAGCTTCTCAAGCAGTTTATGGCGGAATTACCGAGTTCACGTGTCACCGCCTCTCGACCGTTCTCCGTAACCGACGTCGACTACTGGGGTCCCATCTCGCTAAAACCCATTCATCGTCGAGCATCACCTGGAAAAGCCTACGTAGCGGTTTTTGTTTGCTATTCCACCCGCGCTGTACACCTTGAGCTGGTTAGCGACCTCAGCACGGCAAAATTTCTACAGGCACTACGTCGATTCGTCTCTCGAAGAGGACTTTGCAGTGACCTATACAGCGACAACGGTCGCAATTTCATCGGAGCATCGAATGAACTACGCAGCCTGGTCCGGAGCCAGGCGTATCACCAATCCATCGTCGAAGAGTGTGCAAATAATGGTATTCGTTGGCATTTCAACCCACCAAAAGCGTCGTACTTCGGTGGTCTCTGGGAGGTGGCCATTCGTTAGGCTCAAAAACATTTCTTTCGGACACTCGGGACCCACACTCTGGCTTCTGATGACATGGAAACATTCCTGATACCACTAGAGTGTTGCCTCAACTCACGGCCTCTAATTCCTCTCAGCGATGATCCGTCAGATTTTGAGGTACTCACGCCCGGTCACTTCCTCGTCGGGTCTGCACTAAAGGCCGTTCCAGACACACAACTTGATCGTAATTCCGTTCAACCGTCTCAGGCAATATCAGCAGGTACAAAAGCTGTTTCAATAGATTTGGAAGCGGTGGCATCTAGAATATTTCTGCACACTCCAACCACGCACGAAGTGGTGCAACACTCCGGTTGTCATCCAGAAAGGTCAACTTGTTCATTTGAAGGACGAAAACAATCCACCAATGCGTTGACCCACAGCCAGAATAATCACCGTGCATCCAGGTCTTGATGGAATCATCCGGGTGGTAACCGTTCGAACTGCCTCTGGACAATCCACTCGTCCGGTATCAAAAATCAGTTTATGACCAATTCCATTGTTTCAAGCATCAACAAAGTTTTCGTCCACCGCCGGAGACGCAGCAAACGAAGCAGATGGGATCAACTTTTCTACCACCGAAACACAAATTGCCAATAATTTTCCACAGTCCACTGATGATTCACGTCCGGAGCACCTGGAATAAAGAATAAAATAAAATACTGTAACCCTCTACCGGGTCTCCTTTGTTTCATTTCTGCTTATCATCGTCACGCCGAGAGCCGAGTCAACTGCGAGTAAACGTCTGTTATCTGTCATCATAACAATGATAGTTCAAGAAAAGTATGTAAAGGTGTTCGGGTTGTCTCAGAAATGTGATTTCTGAAGGGGCCAGTATGTTCGCATACGAAGAAATGTACCGTCACGACATCTACATGAGGATTTTCGCCGTTCGTCAGCACCATTAGCACCAACTACAGAATCATCATTCATCATGGCGCTAATCTGCAAATTGCGATAGGAATCTTCCGGCAACAAAATAAGATGGAGAAACCATCTATAAAAACCGACGCTCTTTTTTTTTGTCCACACGACGCCTGCCGTCATCATCGCCTACCGTCAAGAGCACCCGCAGTCATCGTTGTGAAAATTAAACGAAATCTTAATTTGAAAATTGTGAATTAAAGTTAAGTTAGTTGAAATAGAAAGTTAGTGCAAATGAATAAATTGGACTTTACGTTGTTATTAAGCCAGTTCCGCGTGCGATTGAAATTGCTAAAACCTGAAGAAAACAATAGACAATTTAACTGATCGTCTCGTTCCCGTTGTGCAAACCTGCAGAAGAGAAATTCAGCACAGAATCACTTTTCTGTTAAGCTCATTGGTGTGCTATCGAAACAAGCCACTTATCTGAATTCACAATATCGCTGAATGACCAAAAACGCCTAAAACGGAGGGGTGGACCGATAAGCAGAGACACCCTCGTGAAATCCACGGGAAATTAAGAATCTCCTTCCAACGATACGATCCAACAAATCGAATAACCCAATTCACAATACTTATTAAGCTTTCTTCAGAATGGCTTGCGCGTCACTCTCACTGAAACTATTGGAGTAGAACTCGCAGCATCACAATCGCATCAGTAGGATAAAGAAAATGACAAAATTCCCTCCTACTCAGGCATTCATTCAAACCATCGTCCAGTTTCAGCTTGAATGATACCCTAATGCTCCCTCCCAACCCAGTAATTATTATATATAACATAGGCGTAGCCAGAGGGGGGCAGGGTGGGGCCGTTGCCCCCCCCCCCCCTAACTTTTGATTTTATTTTTAGATTTTAAATGTTTTTTTCAATTTTTTATTATTAATTTTTAATGTTTTGTAAGATTGTCCCTTTACCTCAATGAAAAAAAGCAAAAAAGCGCAAAAAACGGACATCCATGAGATTTTTTTAAAATTGTAAACCCAACCTAGCTAACCTAGCGTATCTAAAAAAATATCTCTAGTAATGTTGACTATGATTCAAGCATTGATTGGTTTTTTCTCGCTAGCTGAAAGTGGAAAAAGCTAAGCTCAGTTCAATTTTCAGTTCTTGGCAATCAAAAAACGTAATATTTTAACCAATGTCATAGCTTTCGGAAGTCAAATAACACCAGATTGAGAAACATAATTCATAATTCATAGTTAGGAAGTGTATCAGCGGAAAATGTATATTTGAACTATTCATGATATGGGCCAAACCGATCAATGTTACCCCGCTGATCAATAATATCCCGCTTTACGGTACTGTAGTTTCGTATTATTGAGAATATATGTTAATCATATCTTACAGTTTGATTCGATATTTTGAAATATTGTTTCTGTATCCAAGAGATATTAATGGAGCACATGCTACGATATAATCCAGGTGAAACGAGACGAATCGTATCCGATTTTCAGACCAGTAATTTGATAAGCGTGTGAGAAAGCAAGACAGCATGCTAATCAGTGCGAGAAGTTGCAGTGGTCTTATCCTATTCAAAGATTTTATCCCTTTCTATGAGCATGAGCAAGATAATGAGCATGATTGACCGCCCAATGTGCCTTCTCCGTTGCTGCCAGATCAGCTGTTATGACACAGAGAACCAACAGATGATGGTTGAGACTAGCATACATCCTCAATGTGTAAAAACTGGTCATCCCAAACTAAACCAATCCTGGCGCCTGCTTCACCCAAATGCATGTCAAATAAGAAAAGGGTAGGAATGTGTCGACGTGATACTCGTTTTATTGGAAGCCGAGACCGCCTCTGCACTTTCACTGGGATGTTGGATAACTGGATTGGGTGGCAGCAGGATTCTTTTTGGTAAACGATAAGCTGAATTCACGCGGCGTTTAGTGAAATATTTAAATGCGAGTACCGATTTCTGATTTGAACCTATTTAAACCAACAGTGAGGATGCTATTGAGGCCACTCACAAAGTGTGGTAGTGGTTTTTCATTGGAAAAACAAAAAGATTCTCTATAATGCTGGAAATCCAATTTAAACCAATAGTAAGGATGGTATTGGAGCCACTCACAAAAAGGTATACTGGCTTAATTTCTCCAATTGACACGGCGAGTATGGCAAACCAATATTATGGATGAAAATTAATTGTGCGCCTCACCACCGGTCCACCAGCCCGGCGAACCACCACATCTCACCATGAAGCATTTTTATAGTTTTTTTTTCTATGCTCACTCGATCACTCGCATCGCTGAATTATAGATAACCGAAACAATACGAAACGCGCCATGCCCGATAACAAAATAGTGCGTAATTAAGCATCGACACAACCTATCTCAGCCGATGCTCGAAGCATACTCTTTTTCATAAACTTTCAATTATTACAACTGTATCAATCAAGTAGAGGCTTCTTAAGAACAATCTATGCTAATCCATTTAAATTTGCGATTGAGGAATTTGGAAAAAAATAAGAGTGCGTAGATGCACTTCGTGCCTTGTGGCAACTTTATGCTTCTATTGATGTCCAGGCTCATCGGTTCAGCACCAACCGGGGGAGACTGGTTCCTATACTCAATGATTTCATTATCTCCAATCTGCTCAACCAATCCCAATATAGTGTGATATAGTGGACGGATTATTATAATTTGAGTTAACTCAATGTAGACGTCTTCCAACTTTGGCAGATCGACAGGCAGTCCACCAGTGGAGACCCACCTGGTTCCTCATAGCAAGATGCTTAGAGGCGGACCGGAAGATTCGAGAGCTACCTCCCTTCAAAGATTTTATCCGTTTCTATGGGGAAAAAAACGCGCTGAATTTATGTGCGATGGTTCGGCGCGTGTCCATAAATAGAAGAATGTTTGTAACAAAACGGATCACCGGATAGAATACATACATAAGCACTCGGTAAGCACTCGGTTTTAAAACAATACTAAGTTGAATAGGTTCATTGGTAGGAAATTCATCAATCAAATACATACCACAACAAGTCGAGAACACTCGCATGAACCCAGAAGAAAGCTACTATTAAAGTCGATGTTCATTACTTCTCATTCTAAATTTGATTTCGGAAAAGTGTGCTGCTGGTGAGTGCACATTGTGTGAATTGCGCAATGATTTTTGTAAATTATTAGCAGTTCTTTGATTTATTGTTGTCTAGTAGTACCATAAATGCAATTAAAAGAAACAAACGAACAAAACTAAATAATTGCCGCTGCAATAACCACGAAGAGAAAATTATGCAAAATGATGGTTTTTCTCAAATTTGAACAAAATTTTTAATAAAATTCAATAATACACCGTTTTTGTTTTATACTACTCAGATACACTCCACTTGATACGACGACACTATACCATTGACACTATACCGTTTCGACAGATCGTGTTTCACTTGGATCATCTAAGATAAATCGGTTCAAATTTCAAAACGCAGATGTACCAGTGTATCTGAACTATTTTAAAAATATTGAGCAGTAGCGGATAGAACGCATATGAATTCCTTTTCGTCATTGATGAATAAAACTTCCTAAATTATTTCTTATTAGTCGTGTATTAAGAATACAAGTAGCAACAATTTATCACAAAAATCACAGCTTGCTTACAAACGCAACTTACGTCGGTTTGTAAAGTTATGCATGATTTTCCCGTTTAGATACAACAGAGAAAATAATTAAACTGAAAGTAAGTTAAGAGGACACAAACCATAAGCTATAGACCACCAAAACTCTAAATGTATGTATGTTAAAAGCTAACCACTTATTATTTGAACAACCATTAAAAAAAATTCCATTGAAACGGTGTTAGCACGGTGAGTAAAAAAACGATGTTTTTGCGGTGTTGCCTTGTCAATATATGCACTGAAAATTTATTTTCGTCAATTAGTTTTCCCTCGTTTCGTAAACATGGATTTTGTACAAAGAACAGATGTCTCATAAATTTTATGATACATTCTTAATGCTTGTCATCTGGTGAAATGCTATCATTACACCTTTTTGTACAATGCACGAAATGAATTTCGTGAAGACCAACTAGTTGCTGCTTCTCTTCAATCGTACTCCCACATGTTGGTTTTGCTGCTTGGGTGGGCTGGAATCATTGATTTTTCCCAAAATAAAAATTAAAGCGCTATCGAGAGTTATCAGTTCATACTCATTAACCAAAAAACTTCTAACGAGTCACCATGGCTTAGTGAGATCAACCACGGATTCAATAACAAGTCTTCCCAAAAATACAGGTTCGAACCTCATTTCAAAAATATTAAATATAAAAATTCTAAACAACTCCTTGTGGTTTGCGCTTTTTTTTTCAATTACATACTGAGTCGATAAAGAAGTTCTGTCAGTCAATCATGTAACCATGAATTCTTATTGATAACAAAATATTCGTAGCATTTTGTATTGTTTTTGTACAATGAACGAGTGTTCTTTCTGTATCAATTAACGCTTCGTGCTATTAACAGTTATGTAACAGCATTGTGGCATTGAATACGAAGGTAGTTTCTTGAAAAGTACAAATCAGTTTCGGTGTAGAAAACAACGAATAGATTTGTTAGTTCTACATTCGATCTCGTAATAAAAACGAAATTTAATTTTCAGTGTGGGCGAGCGGGATTTCAGTAAAAACTGTTAACAAACTCCGTGGTTGTCGTATACAAAAATCCAACATGACTGTAGAATGAATATTTTGACACATTACAGTACCCGTTAGATTTCAGCATGGTTCCTATTTAATGGGATTCGATTTTGAAACTTGGGGAAAATCGAGAGTTTTAAAAATCTTTTTGTTTTTTCATTCCAGATCAACTCTAGAATAATTTAATCTTGTTGCCAAAATCGGACGGGTATTGCAAAATACTTTGGGTGAGAGCAGGAAAGTTAATCCACCCGTCGTTCAGGTGGATTGTCACAAAGTGAGGACGGAACTCGATAATGTCCCTACTATATGGGTCCACCGGGCGTTGTGTTGTTCGTTGTATAATGTTAAGTGTTCAGTCTGTGCAGCAACTGGTTGAAGACGGTGTAATTCTCTCTCCCTATCCCCCCCCCCTCTCTCTCTCTCTCTCTCTCTCTCTCTCTCTCTCTCTCTCTTCTCTCTCTCTCTCTCTCTCTGTCTCTAAAAAAAACTAAGCTTGCCCCCCCCCCCCCCCTATTCGAAATCCTGGCTACGCCTATGATATATAATGTAAATATTATGTAATAAAATGCAATATATGTAGTATATAATACTTAAAGAAATGAAATTAACAAGAATATTCATTGATGAAATTTGTCAGAAGCAGATACTTTCCCATCAACATGAGAGGCTCTAGGAGTGGACAGTAATTTATTGCTAGAACTAAGAGAATTGATGAGAAAGCATTGATAGTTCCGTTTAGAGTAACGGCAGGTTATGAAAATTGAAAGATGCAAGTTGAAAACGAGCGGAGGGCATATGAAGGTAGTATACAATCGGGCGCATAATCTTTTATTTTCAATTATTCAATTAAGAATATTCAATTAATTTATTATTTTTAATTATTATTAAATAATTAATATTAAATTTTTAATAATTATTAATTCGACTAGGCAAAACTCAAGAACACATAATTTACGTATGAGTTTTGCGGATTTGAGTTTTGTTGTGAACCCTATTTTGTTTGCAGAATCCATCTCCATCTCTATTGTACTTATTGTATTATTGTATAATGATGAAATATGGTAGTGCATGTTTTCTCTTCCTATAATAGACGTCTCCATAATCAGCCTCTTTTACTGATCGACCGTTAAACAGTATACTTCAAACATTTCTTAATAAATGGTAAGTTCGTTTAATGTAAAATCCGTCGTGTTTTCCTCTATCCACCACAACAATTTTTGGCAACCAAGTAAACGGAAAACTCGTCTAGTAATCCGCTTATCGTAAAAATCGGTAGAGAGTGCACGTGAGTGGAGCTTGAGTCTAACCTCACTTTTGAACAAAATTGATTCGAAATACGTGGTTGTGGTCAGTTAGATCTCGTGTCCGGGATTTAAAGTGAAATTAAATTTTCAGTGTAGAATTTGAGGAACGAAAATCGAAAAATGGGGACCATCAGTGATCAAGATGCAATTGTTTGGACATCTGGAACCGTTTGTGGTAGGAAAAAAGTTCGCAAGTATGTCAGTCATATCAAACCGTTCTACCTGGTCAATGCAGTCCCAGACGAAAAGAAGTGCCGATGCTAGTGAACATGGCTGGTCCTAGCCTTTACTCTATCACGTCACGAGTCTGTTCACCCGATGATCCATGTACGCAAGCATACACAGAGTTGATCGAAATACTGAAAAAGCATTTAGCCCATACCGTCACTGTGGTGACTGAACGCTATAAATTTAGAAAATGTGGTCGTCAGGTCAATCCATTTCGGAATTCATAATGGTACTCAAGGCTCAGTTGTGGTCCTGCGAGTGCAAAACGTTTCTGAAAAAAGCTTAGCGGGATCAGTTCGCCGCCGGGGTCCACAGTTCGAATCACGTTCGAAAAAGCTTGCAGTCTCGCGCGCAGTTGGGAAGTTGCTTAACAGGAACTGCAATGCAAGGTCCAGGGAAGATCGCAACCTTCAACCGGAAGCCACCGAAAGAGCAGCTCAAGCAAGAAACCTCGAAGCCCAAGCAATTAACGAAACCCAGCAAGAAACCGTCGGGGTCGCAAAGGTAATGTTCCCGTTGTGGAAAGTCCCACGATTCAGATACGTGTCCTGCAAAGCAGTGAACATATTTCTAATGTGGCAAAATCGACCACGTATCATCGATGTGTTACTCGTCAAAATATTAGTCACGCAGCCAGAATCTAGTAGCAGGGCTATCCAACGTCGTCGAAGAATGAAAGTTGAACCACTTGTCGTCGTGGGGTGAGCATACCGCCGAAGCAGGGGCAGAGTCAGTGCCGAGTTCGTGATACGGGAGCTTGTGATTCAGTGATATCGAAAGATACGTATCAGAAGAAGCTTTCACATGTCATGTTGCGATAGACTAACAAGTGTTTTCAAACTGACTAACCAACTTTCGGTGACGATCGAAAGCGGGATCGATTTGTCGGCAAGGTTGGGCTGTGATGAAACATCGCGTTATCTTGGGTTTGGCTAGTGAACTAGATTGTTTCTACGTATTATAGCAATCCTGTGCTTTTGTATACCTTGAACATAGTCTTTTCTTTAAGAAATAATTATCCGACCCACCCGTTCCCTGATAGAGTCTCAGGCGGGACAAGCTTACAACAGGTGAATAATCTCCTCACGGAGTTGCGCTTAAGCCATCCACAAACAAGGCGGGATGCAAATAGGGTGGTAGGTTACATCTCATGGTACTCTTCAATCCAGTCTTAGGTCTGAAATTCAGCAAAAAATTCCTTTTCTGACTGCTGGTGAAGCAGTCAGTCTATTTCGGGTTACACTGTTGATATTGTTATGAAACAAGATGCAGAACCTATTTTTCATAAGCCATACACTATTCTGTTCAAATATCGTGAGAAAGTCGATCTTACGCTTGATCAAATGATGGATCACTCATCCACATGGGCAAGTCCCATTGTAGTCACCTGTAGTCATTTGAATTTGTTTGGCCGGAAAAGCTACCTTGAACCGCTTTATTTCAACCGAACACTATGCGTTACCCTTTATTGCTGACCTTCTAACAAGTTTGTCTAGCTTCAATTTTCTTTGTAAAATTGACCTCACAGGAGAGTATTTGCAGGTGAAGGTGTCAGAGGCTTCGCAAGAACTTCGTACAATAAACAGCCATAGGGGGTCACTGACGACATGGCCATTGTCGGCAGAATGTTTCAGGTGGTAGCTGATTAGTACACCAAGCTGAAACGTGAAGCGGAAAAGGTTGGATTGAAGGTTGATGCATCGAAGACTAAGTATTTGTAGGCTGGAGGAACCGATCGTGATAGAGCTCGCCGAACTGTGACAATCGACGAAGATGAGTTCGAGGTGGTGGATGAGTTTGTGTACCTCGGATCATTGGTTACTGCAGCAGAAAAATTCGAAGACACATTATTACCGGAAGTCGTGCCTACTATCCACTCCACAAGACCTTGAAGTCTGGTAAACTTCACCCCCGTACAAAGTGTACCATGTACAAAACGCTGATAAGACCGGTAGTTCTCTACGGGCATGAGACGTGGACAATGCTCGAAGAGGACCGGTAAGCACTTGGAGTTTTCGAACGACGCGCACTTAGGACCATCTTGGTGGTGTATGTGAAAAAGGCGTATGGAGGAGAAAGATGAACCAAGAGCCGGCGCAGCTCTATGGCGAACACAGTATCCCGAAAGTCGCTAAAGCTGGAAGGGTAAAATGGACGGGACATGTTGTAAGAATGTCGGACAACAACCCCGCAAAAATGGTGTTTGCCTCGAATCCGACCGGTACAAGACGCAGAGGAGCAAAGCGAGCTAGGTGGTTAAACCAAGTGGAACAAGACCTTGCAAGTGTCATTCATAGAACTGGAGACAAGCAGCCCTCAACCGAGTTTGATGGAGAAGTTAGTAAGTAAGTAAGTAAATAAGTAAGTAAGGGGTTGCTTAAGTATACGCGGATACCATTCGGAACAAGTTCAGCACCATTATTATTTCAGTCCAGAAACGATCAGATTCTGCTTGGACTATTTGGATAATTATTGTGGTAGGTTGGAAAATCTTCTAAGAGTGTAAAAAGAACCTGTTCACGGTTCTGAAAAAGCTTAATCAGCATAGGGTGCAAATTAATTGGTCAAAGTCGTGCTTCTTTGAAGAGGAAATCGAATATCTCAGTTTCAGACTGACATCCGAAGGGTTTCGACATAGTGCTTCGGAAGTGGGAGCCATTTGTCATGTTCCAGCACCGCCAAATGTAAGTCAGTACCATCGGTTTTTGCCAAATCTGTCTTCCGAACATCGAGTATTGTACGATTTGCTAGGAAAAGATAGGTAATTTGGGTGGTCAACTGCGTGCCCGGTTTCATTTGAAAACAGCAAAAAGATGTTGATTACTAATGATGTGTAAGAATCATTCGATCCGTCAAAAACAGTTGGTTCTCACTACCGACGCGAGACCCTATAATATTATCGTTTAATATTATCGCACCAAGAAGGTCAAATCGAGAAACCCGTGTGTTTTGTATCATCGACGTTAACTTCCGCGCAAGTTAATTACGGTCAAATTCATAAAGAAGCTCTAGCGGTCATGTTTGGGGTCGCGAAATCTCATGAATCACTGTATGGTTCAGAATTTAGAATTTCAATTCACAGAAGGTATCAACAGCGGTCGCAATATCTCGTTTGCATCGCTAGGCAGTAATTATTATTGTCGAACTATGCGTATTGCGTTGTTGATCGACCCGGTAAATTTATTAGTAACGCCAATGCGCTGTCTCGGCTATCCTTACCCATTCAAAATCGTATTGAACACATGTCGGTTACCAAACGTGTTGATAAGGTTATGTTATGGTTATGAGAAAATACGTCCTCAAATCTGTTTGATAAATCCTGATGGAAATCTACGCATGGTTTATGGGAATCAAACCCGTACTTCTGACCTGTCATACAAACTCTACTCCTTCCTTCTCAAAATTTGTCCTAACCCTTATTCTGAAATTCCAAGGCCCGAGGTTCCTGGTCCTTCATCAGAATTACCGCCACAAAAGCCGGTAAAGAAAAAGAACAGTCCGAAAAAAAGAAGTCTGCGAATAAGCGAGGGCGCAGCGAATCTACATCACCGAGACCCCGTCGTTCCAAGCGATTCAAAAATAAAGCCTTGAAACGTTAGTATGGTGTCGATGGTCGGATGCTTTTCCTAGTTAAGTTTTGAAAGCATTTGAAGTCATTAGAATGGTAGATGTTAGTATTTGTACTATAAAGTATGTTTCGCGTTTCCGATATATCTGAATTGTAAATTCTGGAATTGCATTTTGAGTAAATAGTTGTTGCTCTATAGTCTCATCTAAAGCTGGGAGAAGAGTTGTGAGCCCTATTAAAAGAATCCATCTCCATCTCTATTGTACTTATTGTATTATTATATAAGGCCTGTACTCGAAAAAAAATGCACCAGGCAAAAGTGTTCGCAAAAAATTTATTTTATGTCGGATTTTCTTGAAACTTTCAGGGAATTAACTAATACATATGGATTACGTTTCGGCATAATTACTTTATTCAATTTCACTCCTAACAAGTTATACCCATCAATTTTTACCCACGGACAAAAAAGTTACACACGGATAAAAATGGTGCATTTTTTTCGAGTACAGGCCTCAATGATGAAATATTGTAGTGTATATTTTCTCTCCCTATAAAAGGCCATGCGCCGCCATGGTCAGCCTATTTTGCTGGTCGACCGTTAAACAGTGTACTTTAAACATCACTTAATACATATTTAGTTAGTTTAATGTAAAGTCCGTCGTGTTTTCTTCTGTCCACCACTACAAGTTTTTTCGAAAACTGCCGCTGATTAAGTCGTTCCTTACCCTATCGTCTCCCCCATCGCTCCTCTTTTATTGATTTAGACAAAGTCAGAAGTTTTCATATCACTGTATTGTAGTAATATCATAATATTTTAATTTAAACCAGTTAATTATATGGAGGAAAATTTCTTGCTTATTAGTTTTATGAATTTGTCATTAATTTGTAATAATAGCTGATTAAAATACCTTTATACATGCAAGGATAATCAGAAATAGTTAACGTGGAACTGAAAATAAAATTAAATTTTCAAATCATTATCAGCTGAGAACTGCCTTATCTTCTAGAATCGAACAACGGACTAAGTTTGTAAATAATTCCAATTGAATCAATTCATCACCTATCAAACAGGTAATACACACTTGTTTGCAAAGTATTTCAACTGTGACAAGTGAGCAGAGCGGTTCGTTGTGATAAGATCCAACCGCTTTCTGAATCCAGCGTTGCGCGCATCAATTCGCTTAAAACTTGATAGTTTTATCGGTACATACTTGTAATGACATGCAGGACATGCTTAAAACTATGATAAAACTACCACAAGTTTTAGTAGTTTTATGATTTTCTTCTTTAAGAACACTTCCAGTCCGTCACAAACATGTTTCGAAGATTTCATTTTTGGATTCGTTCTGCTGAATGGGGACTTTTTTAAGAGAAAAAAAAAACATCGATATACATATGATGTTTCTTTTCCAAAGTGGATAAGTATGTAAATTAATTGTAAAATTGACCATAAATGCATGAGTTTTTTGCCTGCAATTGATAAATTTTTCATGCGACGTTCAGTTTATTGGTGTTTTATAACATAAAAAATCGAAAATTTTAATGCGCCACGGAATCATTGCTAGAACATTGATTTATTTGAATAATAAAAAATACTTGACAATTCAACAATTAGATGACATGGCTGATAAATTGATAGATCTTGAATACATTGTGTCTACAATCCATTTTAAGTTTCAAAATGTATTTTAAACAGCAGAAATTGTTCGTAGCATTGGAAAAACGAGAGTTTTTATGCATATATTTGAAAAAGGCTACCATTCGGAGAGAATCCAGAATAGCCACGCTCGCCATTTTTTCAATGGTTTTATCTAAAACTACCATAAAACGCATATAAAACTAATATTTCTTGCACAAGACTAACAAGATTTTTTTAGGAGCGCGATAAGTTCATCTTTACTTGTTCTATTCTTGAAAAAGAGGAGTAACGCTTGAATAAAACTTGTTTGAATTGCTCAAGGTAAACAAGTCTTTCGTAAGATAGCCATAAAATCATTGTGGAGAAGGCACATCATAAACAAAGAAAATGTGAACGTTCAAATCAAAAGTGCCTATGTATAGTTGTTGTTCATAATTACAGCTTATAATACGGAGCTTATAATGTTACCAACGCCTTGGCAACAATAGTTCGACCCAAGGCAGGGCACTCGAGGAGGTGATTAAGGTTAGGGCGAGATTTGTATATATGTAAATATTTCTAATAGGTTAGTTTGTAAAGGTAGATTTGTAAATAATTAATAAATTTTGGTTTGGCACTTTTGGTTAGAATAGTACATATTACAAGAAAGTTAAAACTTCCTATTAGATAGCCCCTCGGAAACGCCTTGCATCTCTCAGCCGATGACAACCACTGTCAAGAAGGTTGTCATTCGTGTGAGATACCGGAAAGGATGAAATGGAGAAAAGAGAGAGAAAAGAGAGAGAAAAGAGAGTAGAAGGGTGGAACAATGAAGCCAAGAACGGAGGAGGATGGGGAGAACGTGATAGACCAGAGGATCGAGCGGACGTGGCACCAAGTTGGAGGGTTTTTTTTTTTGTCGCCGAGAAAGTCTGGATCGGAAAAGTGTTGAGGAGTCAACGAAGTGACTGCCTGGGAGTGGACAATCGACGGAATCGAGAACGGACGGCGTCGTGTCCCAAAAAGGAACCAACCGACCCTGTGGAAAGCGTCCCCGGCACCCCATAAGTTTATTCGAGGATCCCCGGAGCGGCGAGTCCCGTGCTGGTGGCCGGTGAGTCATCCGCCATTGCCGCGCCACACGCCACGTGCCCCAGTGACGGAAGTTCTGGAGGTGAGGGTTGGGCGAGGTCCGGCAGGGTTCGCCCCCGCTTTCTCAACCCAACATCCGATGGGTTACTGGGCCGTTTGCGAGCGCGTGGAACGTCGCAGCGAAACCGGGTTCAAGATGGACGAGTTCCCGACCTGTTGAAAGAATTTCAAGGTAACCACAGCCTTTCCAATCTCTCTCTCTCTCACACACCGCATGTGCATCCGCAGCAGAACGGCCGCAACGACCCCCCCCCCCCCCCCCCTTTTATTCAATGTATCTTCTCTAGAAATATAAGATGAAAACCTATTTACTGTTGTGTTTGTGCCATTCTTTAGTATTGATGACCTTCTCAAGTGGTGTTTCCTTGGTTCGCTATTTTTTCTGGGGTTGTTGGTGAAGTAAGTGACGTCGCCCTAAGCAAGTAGAAAGCCGGCCCTGAGTGGGTATCGACTGAGCTAGAGCTGATTATAATTGGCGAGCCAACCAAACGAAAAAAAAAAAAATTTTTTGAAAGAACTTTTTTTTTCTGCTTGCTCCGGGTGACTCACGATTCGTTCCTCTATTCATCGTGAAGGTTTCGTTGTGTCACGTTGACATAGTTGCTCTACCACAAGACAAACTCTGTTTGATCCACATTAGGTTATATTATCAAATCATAGATACTATCCGGAAGATATACGGGTGTATTTATCATAGTTGTACTTTTTTTCTATTGAATTCTACTGATTAAGTTAGGCTTAGTGAATTGAATTGAAAGTAGGTTTAATTAATAGATTTGGAAACTAGGATTGAATGAATTGATATGAAAAGTGAATTGAAACTAGGATTAAATGAATTAAATGAAAAAGTGAATTAGAAACTAGGGTTAAATTAATTGAATTAATAAGTTTTGAATTGTTTGGTTTTTGAGGTGCTTTAACAGCTATAATCGGTCAAAATGGCAAGCGTGATAGACTTAGTAGTTGAAAAATTGAATAAACTCTATTATGATATGCGGGTTGACTACCTCAATGAAGATGAGTTAGATTTTGAACTGGACGTTAGGGATATTTTGTTTAATAATAATGAATCAATCTCAAGAAAACGAAGAGCACTACGAGAGACGTTGAAAACGGAAAAAACGCAAGAGAACCCAAGAATGTTCCTCAAACAAAATCCTATTATAGATTATCAAATTTGCTTAGCGAAATTATTTAAAATTGGGGAATTTATCAACATTTCAACCAAGAAAAAAACACCAAGATGTCAGTCGAGACTCTTGCATTTAGGTAATCGATAGGTAATCGAGGAGGTTGATTAAGGTTAGGGCGAGATTTGTATATATGTAAATATTTCTTAATAGGTTAGTTTTGTTAATAGGTTAGATTTGTAAATAATTAATAAATTTTGGTTTGGCACTTTTGGTTAGAATAGTACATATTACATAAGAAAGTTAAAACTTCCTATTAGATAGCCCCTCGGAAACGCCTTGCATCTCTCAGCCGATGACAACCACTGTCAAGAAGGTTGTCATTCGTGTGAGATACCGGAAAGGATGAAATGGAGAAAAGAGAGAGAAAAGAGAGAAAAAAAAAGAGAAAAGAAAAGAGAGAGAGAGAAAAGAAAGAGAAAAGAGAGAGAAAAGAGAGTAGAAGGGTGGAACAATGAAGCCAAGAACGGAGGAGGATGGGGAGAACGTGATAGACCAGAGGATCGAGCGGACGTGGCACCAAGTTGGAGGGTTTTTTTTTTTTTTGTCGCCGAGAAAGTCTGGATCGGAAAAGTGTTGAGGAGTCAACGAAGTGACTGCCTGGGAGTGGACAATCGACGGAATCGAGAACGGACGGCGTCGTGTCCCAAAAAGGAACCAACCGACCCTGTGGAAAGCGTCCCCGGCACCCCATAAGTTTATTCGAGGATCCCCGGAGCGGCGAGTCCCGTGCTGGTGGCCGGTGAGTCATCCGCCATTGCCGCGCCACACGCCACGTGCCCCAGTGACGGAAGTTCTGGAGGTGAGGGTTGGGCGAGGTCCGGCAGGGTTCGCCCCCGCTTTCTCAACCCAACATCCGATGGGTTACTGGGCCGTTTGCGAGCGCGTGGAACGTCGCAGCGAAACCGGGTTCAAGATGGACGAGTTCCCGACCTGTTGAAAGAATTTCAAGGTAACCACAGCCTTTCCAATCTCTCTCTCTCACACACCGCATGTGCATCCGCAGCAGAACGGCCGCAACGACCCCCCCCCCCCCCCCCCCCCCTTTTATTCAATGTATCTTCTCTAGAAATATAAGATGAAAACCTATTTACTGTTGTGTTTGTGCCATTCTTTAGTATTGATGACCTTCTCAAGTGGTGTTTCCTTGGTTCGCTATTTTTTCTGGGGTTGTTGGTGAAGTAAGTGACGTCGCCCTAAGCAAGTAGAAAGCCGGCCCTGAGTGGGTATCGACTGAGCTAGAGCTGATTATAATTGGCGATCCAACTAAACGAAAAAAAAAAAATTCTTTTCTGAAAGAACTTTTTTTTTCTGCTTGCTCCGGGTGACTCACGATTCGTTCCTCTATTCATCGTGAAGGTTTCGTTGTGTCACGTTGACATAGTTGCTCTACCACAAGACAAACTCTGTTTGATCCACATTAGGTTATATTATCAAATCATAGATACTATCCGGAAGATATACGGGTGTATTTATCATAGTTGTACTTTTTTTTTCTATTGAATTCTACTGATTAAGTTAGGCTTAGTGAATTGAATTGAAAGTAGGTTTAATTAATAGATTTGGAAACTAGGATTGAATGAATTGATATGAAAAGTGAATTGAAACTAGGATTAAATGAATTAAATGAAAAAGTGAATTAGAAACTAGGGTTAAATTAATTGAATTAATAAGTTTTGAATTGTTTGGTTTTTGAGGTGCTTTAACAGCTATAATCGGTCAAAATGGCAAGCGTGATAGACTTAGTAGTTGAAAAATTGAATAAACTCTATTATGATATGCGGGTTGACTACCTCAATGAAGATGAGTTAGATTTTGAACTGGACGTTAGGGATATTTTGTTTAATAATAATGAATCAATCTCAAGAAAACGAAGAGCACTACGAGAGACGTTGAAAACGGAAAAAACGCAAGAGAACCCAAGAATGTTCCTCAAACAAAATCCTATTATAGATTATCAAATTTGCTTAGCGAAATTTAATGAAATTGGGGAATCTATCAACATTTCAAGCAAGAATATACCACCAAGATGTCAGTCGAGACTCTTGCATTTAGGTAATCGATTAATGCTTCTTGAACATAATGTGAGTCCGGAAGAGAGAGAGGAAATTGACAAAATGCTAGATACTATCTTGGCGCTGTTGAATAGATACTTTTATGGTAAACGTCCCGCTATACCGGACGAATTCGAAGGACATGAGTTGTTAAACCTTTTTGACGAACCGGGTTATCCTTCAGACGTAACTACTATCCCCTTTTCGGGTCCTACAGTAACTCATTCAGATTCACCTTCGGTTGGAAATACAATAAATAATCAACCGGAAGGAGAGGAAGCCGATTTAGTGGGTTCTTTGATCAGATTAGGCTTATTAAATCCAGATAGTCCAGAACATTCAGAACAGAGAGACGTCAAAAATGCACTATTACAGCTAGAACACGAGCTTTATCTACTTCGGAGGTTCAAAGCGGTTCATTCCACTGTTCCACGAAATCAAATTTCCAGTCAAGCTTCGGAGGTCACAACCAGCGCGAATCTGACAATTCCTAGTTGTACCACCACTTACACGGGTACCATACCGAAAAGTTCGCTAGCAACTGAAGTTAACTCGAGCTGGGGTCCTCTGAAAACAGGAGCTCCCTCAGTTCCACAGGTCTCTGCGCCTTTTCCTAGGATCAGTTTCTCCACTAGTCCAACCCCAAGTAGATGGCAGTCAAGCGTCATGACTTCCAACAATCCAATATCAAGCTTAGGGCCAGTATCAGTACCGTATGTCTCGCCGTCGGAACCACTTCCAACAGCGTATCCTTCCGCCCCGACCGCTCCAGTGATGCCACATGAACAGTATCCGGGTTATTACCCTTGGCTTCCAGTCAATCATAGGAATACGGTGCCTATTATGACGACTGCTCAGTATATTCCTCCCATAGGGCATCAGAGTTACTCAATACCAGAACCAATTCCGCGGAGTATTCCGCATTCCCGGGCAGGCTCGAACTTTTCAGCACCAGCATATGCTCAAGTCGCACCGCCTTCGGGGTACCCTTACCAGTTTGAAGGTCCACGTGGAGGCTACAATCACAAATCATTACCGGTCTCTAAGTGGAAACTGGAGAAGTATGCTGGTACGGATCAGGGTCTAAAATTAAACGAATTTCTTGTATTAGTGTCCCAGTTAGCGCTATCGGAGCGAACCCCCGAAGCTGAACTATTTGATTCTGCGTTTCATTTGTTTACTGGACCAGCACTTAACTGGTATATGACGATGCGTTCGTCTGGGAGACTTACAAGCTGGTCACACTTACTGAGTGAACTACGAAAAACCTTTGCTCACCCAGAATTGGACTCCTTAGTATGAATTAGGATTTACCAAAGGCGCCAGCAGAGAAACGAGACTTTCCAGGACTACTATTATGATATGGAGAAGTTGTTTAGGTCCATGATCACACCGATGAGCGATGCTGAACAGCTGGATATCCTCAAAAGGAACATGAGAGCCGACTATAAGAAAACACTTCTTTGGAAACCGATCTTTAGTCTTCCAGAACTCTTAGAAGCTGGGCATGTAATTGATGCCTCAAACATTTCATTGTATGCAAAGTTTTTTGGAAGTGAGAAGTCTACCAATATGGTTTCTGAATCTAAACCTGGAAAGGAAGATTTCAGGAATTACAACAATCGTCCTGCTTCCAAGCCAAACCAGCAGGGTTTTGCTGGTAATAAAAATAAGGAAGACAACACGAAGAAGAAGGATAATACTGGGGAAAAAAGCCCGACCGTACTCCACCTGCAGGCCTGCCGAAACAACCCGATCCGAAAGAGGGTCCTTCTAAACCGACTAGGACATTGGACACGCTCATTGAAGCACATCGTCCCCCCCCGTAGTTATGAATGCCTTTATTGTCGGCAAACCAATCATTCATTAGACCAATGTAGGAGTTATAGAGGTTCACTGTGCCTGGTGTGTTGATTCAAAGGATTTGAAACCCACAATTGCCCCTACTGCCGAAAAAACGGTTTGCAGACGGCCCAAAATCGCCGACCGTCGAGCCCATTCGCGTAAATTCGATGCCGCTAGATTATACCCCTGCCGAGTATTGGGAGCCTGTACAAGCAGACTTTTATAAGACCGAATACTCGCAGGTTCTCAATATCTCCCTTGTCGATACCCACGATAACCGACCTTATGCCGAAATTAAAATCTACGGCTTACCAACTAAAGGACTACTAGACTCGGGTAGTCAAATAACTCTTATCAGCGAAAATGTGTTTCACAAGTTGAAGAAAGCGAAACTAAAAGCTCTAACCCAACCGACGGTGATCCGGTCCGCCAATGGGTCCATACTAGAGGTTTTAGGTCAATTATCTGTCCCTTTCAATTTTGCTGGGCGTATTAAAATAGTTCCAACCCTAGTCGTTAGAACTTTGTCTGTGGACTGTATCCTTGGCATGGACTTTTGGCAGAAATTTCGGATCTGGCCAACCTTTCAGGAGTGTGCAGCGTTAGAGGACGAAACCAGAAGGATCCAGCAGGACCAAGTAACGTTTAGCGATTTTGAACTTGCTCAACTAGATAAAGTTAAGGAGCTCTTTCAAGGGGCTCGCTCAGATATGCTGACTACGACGCCTCTAATCAAACACCGTATCGAAATAGCCGATGAATGGAAAGGAAAACCTCCGGCTCGGCAATATCCGTACACCCTTTCTCCGAAAATACAACAAAAAGTCGGAGCGGAGTTAGAGCGAATGCTATCGATTGGCATAATCGAAAGAGCTCACTCTGATTGGTCTTCGAATGTTGTCCCGGTTATAAAACCATCGGGGAAGGTGCGCCTCTGTCTAGACGCCCGTAAAATAAACGAGAGAACCATTCGTGATGCATATCCCTTGCCACATCCAGGACGAATCCTCGGTCAACTCCCCAGGGCTAAATATTTGAGTACCATTGACCTGTCCGAAGCTTTCCTACAAATTCCTTTAGAGGAAAGCTCGAGGCGATACACTGCGTTTAGTGTCCAGGGCAAGGGAATGTTTCAGTTTACGAGGTTGCCGTTCGGGTTGGTAAATAGCCCGGCAACTTTGTCACGGCTGATGGACCGGGTCCTAGGGCATGGCGAGTTAGAGCCGAACGTCTTTGTATACCTAGACGATATCGTCATCGTATCAGAGACGTTCGAGCATCACCTGCAACTCCTCCGCGAAGTAGCGAGGCGATTATCTGCGGCCAACCTTTCCATTAACATCGAGAAGTCTAAGTTCGGGGTTAATGAATTGCCATTCCTAGGGTATCTCTTATCAACAGAAGGTCTCCGGGCAAATCCGGACAAAGTTCAGGCAATCGTGGACTACGAAAGGCCAACCACAGTCACGAAACTTCGCAGATTCCTAGGGATGGCAAATTATTATCGACGGTTCATCGATGATTTCAGCGGGGTTACCTCGACGTTAACCGACCTTCTAAAAACCAAGTCGAAAATCTTAGGGTGGAATGAGGCAGCTGAAGAAAGCTTCAACCTCATCAAGGAGAAATTAATTTCTGCCCCCATACTAGCTTGCCCTGATTTTTCGAAGGAATTTACCATACAAACTGATGCTAGCGACGTAGCAGTAGCAGGGATCCTAACTCAGGTTCAGGGCGGATACGAGAGAGTAATAGCTTTTTATTCTCACAAGCTAACAACTCCACAAAGGAGCTATCATGCTTGTGAAAAAGAAGCGCTAGCGGTTCTTCTTTCGATCGAAGCCTTCAGGGGCTATATTGAGGGCTCGCATTTTACTGTCATCACTGATTCCTCCGCTCTTACACACATTCTAACAGCCAAGTGGAAGACAGCGTCTCGATGTAGTCGATGGTGTCTGCAGTTGCAACAGTTTGACATGACTGTTCGGCATCGACGAGGCAAGGAGAACATCGTGGCAGACGCTATCTCCCGCAGTGTTGCTGCTGTTGCGGCTAGTCGCGGGACAGATGCTATAGGAGCCGACAATGGGGTGGCTGAGGCGATCCCATCTACTTCTCCCCGGACTACGAAGTCAAATACAGACCCTATCACATCAGCCCAGTTGTGGTATGAGGATTTGCTGGAAAAAGTGTCCGAGAAACCGGACGAACATGTAGACTTTCAAGTTCACGAAGGTGTACTGTATAAGTATGTAGCGAACACTAGTGAACCGCACGATGACCGGTTCGACTGGAAGATAGTTCCACATCCTGACTGCCGTAGTGAAATCATCCACGAAAGCCACGACGGCAGCATGCATCAAGGCATCGACCGAACTCTTAGCCGCATCCGCCTACGGTATTTCTGGCCAAGGATGGTTCTTGAGGTAAGGGAAAATGTACCACATGTAAAGAAACCAAGGCTCCGAATATAGCTTTGGCGCCTTCGTTAGGCGCTCAGCGAATCACGTCCCATCCTTGGCAGATAATAGCATTAGATTTCATCGGCCCTTTGCCCCGAAGTCGTAATCAGCATCAATATATTTTATCTGTCGTGGATCTTTTCAGCAAATGGATAATGCTGGTCCCCTTTCGCAAAATCGATAGTAAAAGCCTCTGCAAGGTCCTGAGGGACCAATGGTTCTATCGAAACTCGGTGCCGGAGGCCATCATTACAGACAATGCTTCATGCTTCCTGTCCCACGAGTTTCGGTCACTATGTACTAGGTTCGATATACGGCATTGGCTCAATTCTAAATACCACTCGCAGGCCAATCCGGTCGAGCGGGTAAATAGGACAGTCAATGCCGCAATCCGAACCTATGTGAAAACTGACCAGAGACTCTGGGACACTAGGTTGTCGGAGATAGAAGCGGTTCTCAATACATCGGAACACTCTGCGACCGATCTGACCCCTTTTTTTGCGACCCACGGTCACGAGATGGTGTTGAAAGGGTCAGATCATCGGGTCGGTGAAGCTTCACAATTATCACCCACAGAACGGCGACAGCACCAAACTGAAAAGTATAACGATATTAAAACCCTAATCCAAACTAGACTCGAAAAAGCTCATCAAGAGGGCCATAAGCGATATAATCTGCGTCATATAATATTCGGAAAGACCTTGCAAATAGGTCAAATTGTATTCAGACGGAATATGAAGCAATCTAGTGCTATAGAAAATTATAACGCTAAATATGGGCCTCAATACCTACCGGCGAAAGTGATACGGAAGATAGGATCATCGTCGTATGAACTTGCCGATCTCGACGGCAAATCGTTAGGCGTATGGCCAGCGGCCCACCTTAAACCCGGATAATATTCTTAATCATTCTGCCTAGAATTCTCCTCAAAAAAATTATTTACTTCGCGTCCCGCGCGAACATTCTACGGTATTGAATACTGCTTTTAGACAGCAGGTAACAATAATCACACCGCCCAAGAGATTAGTTGCAGCGTTTAGTCCTCCAATCAAAGGTCCAGCAATCCATCTTCCGTGAAAGTCCTGCATTATTCGAAGAAATACTGCACCTATTAGCTCAATGCGACTTACTAGTCTCTTTTTGCTCAAAGCTAGAGCTACTTTAGCCAAGTTTTGTTTTGATTCTAAGGTTTTGACTGATGAATCAGGCGCCCTTCAGAAATACCTGACAGCTAATCCCTCACGTCTCTCATAGAATTTGCTATTCTAGAATACGAGGGACCACTCGTTTTAGAGAAAACGAATTTGGTTCACAGATCGTTTCAGACGGAAAACTTTACCTTTTTATGTGAAAGAATAAATGTTTTCCCGTCACCCACCCATCAACACGAAACCAAACAACACGTCCGTAGTTATAAGTTTCGTCGTTTAATTAGAAGAGGTTAAAAATATTGATCTTCTAATCCAAATCTTCTACGGAGATATCCTTAGTCTCCGAGATAAATAGAATTACTGTAGAGTAGGAATTATGCAGAATTAGGAGAGAATTTTTCTCCTAATCAATATCTTCTATGGAGATGCCACATGTCTCCTAGAATGTAGAAATTAAGTTTAGATCTGGGACTAAAGATGAATGAGTAGAAGGATGAATGAGAGAATAAATGAAAATAGTTTAGTATCCAAAAAAAAATAATAGAGGAAAGTATCGAGGCAAGAAGAAGATATGGACAGGAATATTCAAAATACATATAATAAGGAAATAGAAACAAGTAAATGCAAAGGTTCAATTCACGAAAACCTAATCAGTAAATTCAACCCAAAACAGAGTAACAACACAGAAAAATAAACCCCTGTAGTCTGATTATTAATAGTATTTCTAATTGAAAAAAAAATTATTGATCCAGAGATTTGTTCATTCGGAAGGCACTATTTCACGGAGGCTGCGATCTAGGAAAAGATGAATCCAAGAAAAATTACCTCGCACGAATTGCGTGCTTAGCAATTTTTCTCTTGGGAGGAGGAGTGATTGTTACCAACGCCTTGGCAACAATAGTTCGACCCAAGGCAGGGCACTCGAGGAGGTTGATTAAGGTTAGGGCGAGATTTGTATATATGTAAATATTTCTTAATAGGTTAGTTTTGTTAATAGGTTAGATTTGTAAATAATTAATAAATTTTGGTTTGGCACTTTTGGTTAGAATAGTACATATTACATAAGAAAGTTAAAACTTCCTATTAGATAGCCCCTCAGAAACGCGTTGCATCTCTCAGCCGATGACAACCACTGTCAAGAAGGTTGTCATTCGTGTGAGATACCGGAAAGGATGAAATGGAGAAAAGAGAGAGAAAAGAGAGAGAAAAGAGAAGGAAAGAAGAAAAGAAGAAAAGAGAGGTAGAAGGGTGGAACAATGAAGCCAAGAACGGAGGAGGATGGGGAGAACGTGATAGACCAGAGGATCGAGCGGACGTGGCACCAAGTTGGAGGGTTTTTTTTTTTGTCGCCGAGAAAGTCTGGATCGGAAAAGTGTTGAGGAGTCAACGAAGTGACTGCCTGGGAGTGGACAATCGACGGAATCGAGAACGGACGGCGTCGTGTCCCAAAAAGGAACCAACCGACCCTGTGGAAAGCGTCCCCGGCACCCCATAAGTTTATTCGAGGATCCCCGGAGCGGCGAGTCCCGTGCTGGTGGCCGGTGAGTCATCCGCCATTGCCGCGCCACACGCCACGTGCCCCAGTGACGGAAGTTCTGGAGGTGAGGGTTGGGCGAGGTCCGGCAGGGTTCGCCCCCGCTTTCTCAACCCAACATCCGATGGGTTACTGGGCCGTTTGCGAGCGCGTGGAACGTCGCAGCGAAACCGGGTTCAAGATGGACGAGTTCCCGACCTGTTGAAAGAATTTCAAGGTAACCACAGCCTTTCCAATCTCTCTCTCTCTCCACACACCGCATGTGCATCCCCAGCAGAACGGCCGCAACGACCCCCCCCCCCCCCCCCCCCCTTTATTCAATGTATCTTCTTTAGAAATATAAGATGAAAACCTATTTACTGTTGTGTTTGTGCCATTCTTTAGTATTGATGACCTTCTCAAGTGGTGTTTCCTTGGTTCGCTATTTTTTCTGGGGTTGTTGGTGAAGTAAGTGACGTCGCCCTAAGCAAGTAGAAAGCCGGCCCTGAGTGGGTATCGACTGAGCTGGAGCTGATTATAAAACTTTGCACAAACGAGTCTTGAGAGGGGAATTAAAAACCCAAAGGAAAACCCAAAAAAAAAATTTACAAGTTTTTAAGTTTTTTACCTCAAACTTATAAAAATTAAAACCAATTAAATTAAAAAACCCCCAAAACACCGACCCCCAACGCCCAAAAACACACCCAAAACACAAAAAAAAAACAAATTTACATTAAAAGCGCTTTTTGTACCCCCTCACCTCCCCCCCCCCCCCCCCTTTTATTGATTTAGACAAAGTCAGAAGTTTTCATATCACTGTATTGTAGTAATATCATAATATTTTAATTTAAACCAGTTAATTATATGGAGGAAAATTTCTTGCTTATTAGTTTTATGAATTTGTCATTAATTTGTAATAATAGCTGATTAAAATACCTTTATACATGCAAGGATAATCAGAAATAGTTAACGTGGAACTGAAAATAAAATTAAATTTTCAAATCATTATCAGCTGAGAACTGCCTTATCTTCTAGAATCGAACAACGGACTAAGTTTGTAAATAATTCCAATTGAATCAATTCATCACCTATCAAACAGGTAATACACACTTGTTTGCAAAGTATTTCAACTGTGACAAGTGAGCAGAGCGGTTCGTTGTGATAAGATCCAACCGCTTTCTGAATCCAGCGTTGCGCGCATCAATTCATCATCAACAATCAATTGTCTATCTGGTCAGAGGAAGGGAAATCGAAGCATTTCCAGACGATGGAATCGTCTGTATGCATGCGTTGCTTTGCCATCAGATAAGTGGAGTTGTCCATCATGAGGCATTTGATATATTCATTAAAAAAAAAACTTTCGAAATACCCAAACGACGTTATCAATTGAGGTGATATGCGGTCATTTAATGCATTCATCTTTGCTCTTCCAAAACTGTCGAGAGACTGTCAAGTTCGGTATCAGACGCTGTCGGTGCTGCTTTGAAAATTTATTTCATTTGAATGACATGTTTCATCTACGCCGATTGCTCTATCTGCAACATGGAAAACAAACTTTGTATAGAGCCCAGTGATTAATAATTATTCCCAATATTTCTTTAGTCTGCCATAGCTCGATTCTTTATACTCAATATAAATTAAAATTTATAATAGGACAATTTTAGAGATTGGATTTTGCCACATAAATTTTAATTGATCCAATTTCAAGTCAAATAGCTATAATTCGAGGTAAAATAGTAGATTATGAAACCTTTACTTTAACATAGAAAACATAACATGCAGGAGAATGTCAGTCAGTTTTTCAAAATATAAGCACGCATTGCCGAAAATGGACATTGAAATTTTAAAATTTGTTCTCCATCCAATAATTTTGAAAATTCAATTACTGTTGTGTTGGCCGAGAATCAATTACACAACAGTTAACGGATATTTAATCGTGTTTATTAAAAATGATATCCATGGAGCTTGGTCTCGTAATTATTTACTGTTTTTTACGTGTTTTAATCTTTAGAGGTAAGGGACACAGATAGAAAGAAACATTTAATTTTCTGCGTTATCTAATGCACATAAAGGGAATGCTAGATTTGGCAGAAATTAATGGGATATTTCATGTAAATGTAAGCCAGATAACGTATGAACGATTGCAAACAATGTTGTATAGCGCATGAAAGATAGCAAAAACAATTCGTTGTTTACGTCTCCTTTGGCTTGGAATTAAAAGAGGGGAAATTTTATGCGCCTGTTAATATTCATTATGTTTTTCTGTGTAAAGACTGTTCCAGAAAGTATAAGCACACTTTCAAAATAACAAAAAAAAGTCATATTTTTTTAGTTTTAATAATTTTATTTGGCAAATCATATTTGTATTTGTGTTTTATATGATAAATATTTCACTCTCGTTTAATCATAATATTTAATCATAGATAAATCAAATTCCTAATTATAAAAATAAAAATATGGAGCAACCTGGATTCGAACCTTGAACGTTGAGGTTATGGATCGAATGACTTGCCCAGTAGTATATATCAACACTTGTAAATTGGAAAGCTTAAAGGCGAACAAGAACAACGTCGTGTAAATCCTTGGAAAGTAAAGAAGGTTCAAAGTGACCTAGGAAATCTTTGGAATTTTTTGGTGGGTGTAGCCAAGAACCTACTTTTCCTCGAACATGACCCATTAGCTTCTGCACAGTGGTACTTCCCACCATTTTGACCACTTTTAGCCAATGTTTTTTAAATTTTTGGATGTCGTCCGCTGATTTTATGAATTTTCGAAGCTTTGCTTTGGTTAAAGCCCAAAAAGTCTCGATTGGCCGTGCCTCCGGGCAGTTCGGCGAATTCATGTCTTTCGGCACGAAACATACGTTTTGAATTTTGTGCCATTCTAAAGTGTCCTTTGCGACATGACGCCAAATCAGGCCAAAACACTACTTGACCTTCGTGCTGCCTGATCATCGGCAATAATCGCTTCTGGAGACATTCCTTAACGTATTTCTGAGTGTTCATCGTCTCCGTTGTGATGTACGTTTCCCCCCCCTTCCCCCCCAACACCCCCCTTCCTAATTTTTTTTTCAAAAAAATTTCCTCCTCCCCGGGAATGTTTTTTTTTTCGCCTACAATATAAAAAAGTGGTCCGGGAAGCGTTTTATAATTTAATTTTACCATACTTTTCTCCCCCCCTTATATACCCCCCAAATTCCCCCCCCAAAACAAACCCTAGAATTTGCGGCCCCGTGTTTTCCCGGACCCACCCTTTTTTGGGTTCCTTTTGGGTTTTTCTGCTTTTGGTATTGTTCCGACAGGTTCCACTTGAACCGGATTTCTGACTATAAACTGATGTAGAAAAAATACTGTCTTCCCGGAACAACGAATAACTTTTTATTTTAAACTTAAACACGGTGGGATAATAAAAGGTCAACTCGCACGGTCTATTGGAAAAGCACTAACTGCTATCTATTGTGATCGATCGTTTTATGGGTGGATGGGATACAATTTGTGATGAGAGTGAGTGGTCAATACATATTTTCTCACTGGAGATCTGGAGTGTGAGAGTGTGGAACTTATCTAACTTAACGTTAGGGTGAGCCAATTCAAGCAAATTCAAACATACCGCCCACCTTGCAATCTCAGCGATTTCAATTTATCTAACTCTACACTACTACACTACACTATACTACAGGAATTTTTAATGAACACTGTTGAAAAACGTCAATAGCGATATCGACAAGTGGATTAGTTTCCTACTTCCACGGATGCTGAACTACTCTTGCATTTGCTTCAGGTACTAGATGATTCTTGCTTCTGCTACGGATACGGATACTGGTGCTGCTGTTGTGGCGGACATGGACTACTCTTGAAGGGTGGTAGGACTTAGCACACCGGGTGGTTGTTTCAACTGCTTACGGACAGAAGGGATGACCTCGTCACTTGGACGGTTATCTCCGGATGCTTCCATGGACCTTTAGTCCCATGGATCGATGACAGAAAGGGCTATCCTGAAAGATGAGAGGGTGCTTTTTCATCTATATAACCCAAACATGAAAAAACTTGCCTGGAGCTGAGGCCTCCTGGCCTCCGCGGGTGCCAATGCACCGACGATGTTCCTGGTCGCACGATGGACGCTTCGGTAGGACGATTGATTGATGATTGATGACTTGTGTGCAAACGGACGAACAGGATCGGGGTATGCCATGGATTCTCCCCCACCACGAACTCATCGATGAACCGTGTCTTCCTAACTTGACTGAGAGATTGCGACATAATCAGGAATGCTTCATAATGACAGACAGGACACCACAGAGAAATTCACACATGCAAACTGTAGATTAGATGCTAAGACCGGCAATCATTGGCGGATGGTGCTTGATTGAAAATTGTTGACAGTGGTTCGAAAGTAGTAGCATACAGAAATGTCGAAGCAATAATAAATGTTGCTCCACAGATTAATTTTGCTCCGAATCTAGGTTGTCACGTATCGGAAGGACACAGATCTTGGATATGGCCCTCTGATACTGACCGTCTTGGGTCTAAACCGTAACAACGCGAATATTACCATCAGATCCAGCGTGGATATCGACAACACGGCCAAGCCTCCATTTCAGAGGTGGAAGTCTTTCGTCTTTTAGTAGGACCAAGGTGTTAATTGCAATGTTGTTACGCTTGCGAGTCTATTTGGTCCGATTGTGAAGATCGGACAGGTATTGTGTTGACCATTTGCTCCAAATTTGCTGACTGTAATCCTGCGCTTGCTGCCGATAGCCGGTTTTGCTGTAGCTCTCCTAGTGATGGTTCTGGAATCGCCGTTAATGGTCGCTGAATTAAGAAGTGTCCTGGGGTTAGGGCTTCAAAATCAGACGGGTCGCTGCTGGCAGGAGTGAGTGGACGGGAGTTGAGGATGGCTTCGATCTGTGGTAACACTGTGATCATCTCGTCGTACTGAAGCACTCGATCGCCGATGGTGCGCTTGAAATGACCCTTGAAGGAATTCATAGCGGCCTCCCACAGGCCACCAAAGTTAGGAGATCTGGCCGGAATGAAACGGAATTCTATACCCTCTTCGATGGCTCCACGAGTCACCGAGTCCTGGAACTCTTGTTCGATGAATAGCTGTCGAAGTTCATCCAACTTGTGCTTGGCTCCAACGAAGTTTGTGGCGTTGTCACACATGACTAGACACGGTTTTCCTCTACGGGCCACAAATCGCTTGAAAGCAGCAAGAAACGCTTCACTAGTGAGGTCGCCAACCAACTCAAGATGAGCTGCTTTCGTTACCAGACAAATGAAAATAGCGACAAAATGTTTTCTGGCAGCAGATCGACGAATAGGATACTTAATTTGGAACGGACCACAGTAGTCCACGCCTACTCTTAGGAATGGAGGTGCCGGAGAAACGCGCTCCGATGGAAGATCCGCCATGAGTTGATCCAAAACCTTTGGCCTGTTTCTGAAGCACCGGACACATTGGTGCATGACGGCGTTAGCTAGACTTCTTATGCGTGTGATCCAAAATCGTTCGCGTACAGAAGAAACGAGCAGTTGCAGTCTGGAATGGAAATGTTTGCAGTGGTAGTAATGTAGCACCAGCCTTGCTAACGGATGACGGTGACTTAAAATCATCGGATGCTTCCGACTCATTGAAACTGGTGCATTGGCTAGTCGACCTCCTACGCAAAGTGTACCATCTACATAGACAGGATTCAGCCTGCTTATGGATGATGAGGAACTGATGTGAGTGCCTTTGCTCAACGCAGCTATCTCAGCCGAAAATGATTCTCGTTGTGCCAGTTGAACAAGGAACGTTAGCGCTTGTTCATGTTCAGGATGCGTAAGAAACCCTGTCCGTCGGTCATTTCTGTGGAGTGTGTTATGCACAAAACGGCGAATGCTAGCAACTAACCTGACGAGGCTGAATAATGATGAACGGAGACTGAAGATTTCACTTATGGCCTCGGCTGTTACTGGAAGCGCAACGACCTTTTTCTCTTCCAGGAGTGCATGATCAATATTCTTCTCTAAAACATATGATGGCCACGTACTTGACGTAGTCACAGTGGACCCTCGAACCACAACCTTTCGTATTGCAACTGCGCCGGAGTCATGCCCCGGGAGATGATATCAGCAGGATTTTGTTCACCTGCAACGTGGTTCCAGTGAAATCCTTTCGTGGCGTGTTGAATTTCTGAGACGCGATTCGCAACGAACATCTGCCATCGCGACGGAAGTGACGACAACCAATACATTACAATCGTAAAATCGGTCCAGAAATGAGCGGTGTGCTGAATTCTAGTGCAGGCAACAAACTTCTCGTAAAGATGGCTCAGCAAAAGCGCACCGGACAGTTCTAGTCGGGGTGTGCTTTGTACTCTTTTTTTCCGGCTGAGATCTTCCAACGGCGCTACCTTGGATTTTGCAGTTATTAAGCGAACTTCCACTGCACCGCTGAAGTTAGTAGTACGTAAATAAAGACATGCTCCATAAGCTTTACTGGACGCATCGCAGAAGTCGTGCACTTGAACGCAAGCCAGATCCGAACTGAACGCTAGCCAACGAGTAATTGACAACGACGAAAGGGCGCAGAGATTGACTCTATATTCGATCCAGAACTGCTGGAGCGATTCTGGTAATGCTTCGTCCCAATCACATTTCAGTTTCCACAATTCTTGTACAAAAATCTTTGCAACTACCACAACTGGTCCCACTAGGCCGAGGGGATCAAACAACCGAGCTGTGTCCGCTAGTACAGTTCGTTTGGTAATGGCAGCATTCGTGTTCCATACAGGTGAACGAAAGAGAAAACAATCAGTAGTTGTATCCCAGAGCAAACCAAGAGTTTTCACTGGACCGTTCGACGAATCCAAATCTAGTGTAATTCTACGGTCAACAAGATTATTCGGAAGCTGATCTAAAAGCGCGCTGGAGTTGGAATTCCATTTTCTTAAATTAAATCCACCTGATGAGGTCAGTTCTACCATCTCGTTAGCCAACTGAGTTGCGGTTTCAATGTTATCAGCCCCAGGCCCAGCATGTCGTCCACATAAAAATCATCTTTCAACACCTACGCCGCCATGGGATACTTCTCGGCTTCAAGCTCTGCCAGATGTTGCAGACACTTGGTTGCCAAATACGGAGCACATGCAGTTCCGTACGTTACTGTAGTTAGTTGATAAATACGGATTGCCTCGTCGATAGAATTTCTCCATAGGATGCACTGAAGCCGTTGATCTTGCAGATAAACCAGAATCATCCTATACATTTTCTCTACGTCAGCGATAATGGCGATCCGGTGGGGACGAAAACGTAGCTGAATTGCCAGAATATCATCCTGAACTCCTGCATGTTCCCAGCTGCCTTACCAGTCTTCTTGAAGACCCTCTTCACGATTGCCCAGTAACGTTCGATGGGTCGAAGCTGAGGGCAATTTGGTGGATTGATATTTTCCTCAACGAAATCTATACCCTTTTCCGCAAGCCAATTGAGAGTGGTTTTGGCATAGTGAGCCGACGCTAAATCCGGCCAAAACAGTGGAGGTGTACTATGCTTCTTATATAAAGGCAACAATCTCTTCTGGAGACACTCAGATCGATAGATTTCCGCATTTATAGTTCCGGTAGTTTAAAAAATGGTTGATTTCAAACCACAGGAACATATTGCTTGCCATACCAGTACCTTTCGACCGAATTTCTCCACTTGAATCCACCTGTCCGCATCGCTCACATCCTCCCCAACGACGGCAGTAAAGTATTGTGGACCTGGAAGGGTCTTTGAGTCCTCCTTTACATAGGTCTCATCGTCCATCAAAACGCATGCATCCGGACGCTGCAAAAGACGCGAATACAATTTCCGGGCCCTTGTTGCTGCTCGCTTCTTCTGTTCTGCACTTTGTTTCGAGATTTTCACTTTATTTTCTGCTTCTTGTAGGTCTTCAGGTGGTTTCGCCTCTTGATACGCTGGATCATTCCGACACTCATTCCTGCTTTTTTGGCCAAATCACGTATTGACATTGATTTGTTCTTCATGATTAGAGATACCACTTTCTGCTCCAGTTTCGGGTTGGAAGAACCGGGTTTTCTGCCTCTTCCTGGTAGCTCATCCAAAGAATATTGTTCCCCAAACTTATTAATGATGGTTTTAACACTCGCATGATGAATTCCAAACCGCTTCGCCAATTTTCGCATAGTAATACCCTTCTCACTTAGCCATGTGTCCAGAACCTTAATTTTCACTTCCTTTTCAATACGCGACATTTTGAAAACGCAGAATTTGAACCGCACAAACAAGTAAACAAAAGAAAGCTGACAGTCAAACGCACAGCATGCAGTGTTCAGAGCATAAAAAACCATCACAAATACATGCGTACAACGCAAATGTATGTGGATAGCTTATATTCGATACACTCCTTATAGTCACCGCATAGCAGCAGACAATCGTTGACAGAGCCGCATGGATCGACTCAATATGCGCGTTCAATACGCTGAGATCCTTACTTTTGTTTGAAACGATGATGCACCGCAATTAGAACCCCTCTGGAACGACATTTACTGCTGTTCGTTTGGCTTCAGTCACACCGGTTCATGTTTCTTAACAAGCAAGGGCTGCAGAAAATGATATCGATGATGGACTCCCGGCACGCCTCGCTCTTAACGCTGATGGTTCCTTCTTGGCTAGATCTACATTCAGCTTTGCTAGGGCCTCTAGTAAAATACGTGAAAATATTGAAGTGAAGATACATTTTTTTAACGTAGGACTCTCTTTTCTATGCCGGGTGTCATTTCAAAATTTTGAAAAATGAGAGCGTTACGCTAAAGTGAAAGGTTTTTGAACGCTAATACCTCGCATTCAATTGAACACAATTACTTCATTCATACACCATTTGATCAGAAAAATCTACAACACTTTTGCATTGAACTTACAACTAAGTGCTATTAATATAAGTAGTTCAGTTTTTTACTTAAAAATTATCTACTTTTGCACCTATACAAATCTTCGTACGAACAGGTTAAAAATATGTTTTCCCTATCCGGGTCCTCAAAAACGGGTAACAAATGGTTCAAATTTTCTTCTTCTTTTTATTTCATTTAGTTTCATTACATGATAAATAAATAAATAGTCACATTCCTCGCTGCAAAATTATTTTGCTTTATTGCCGGTGTCTGATTTTATAACTGAGGCTCGTGGTTCGGACAGGTCTTTGTCCACCCGCCACAGTCCACCTGGTTGTTGTGTGGGAGACAGTTACCGCTTTCCATGGCTACCCATTGCAATAATAAAATTTCGGGCCACTGAAAACTTGCCATTCGTCCCTTATGAGAGCTCTATTTGATAGTGATGTGAGCCTAATCAGTAGTGATTGGACATTAAACGACACATTACTTTGATAAAATCCCGGCTAATGCCCAACCCTCTGAACTACGATTTTTACGATACCTGTGAAAGAATGGAATGTAACCATCTGCCCAAATCCCCAGCATTCCATTTGCCAGCTGATCAAGGCCTGTTGATGAGCAAATGCCAAAAAAAAAAAACATTGAAGGCGATAGAACGTTCATAAGTATCGCCTTCCATAGCGCCCACCTGGGCAAGTGAGTCCACTTTCTCATAACCTGGAATCGAGCAATGAGAAGGGACCCAAACCAAGATGATAGTGTAAGAATTATTTGATAGAGTATCGTATTTCACTAACAAAATACGGCGAGTGCTTCACCGGCCTCATTGAACGAATTGCCTCAAGTGTGCTGAGACTATCCGTAAAGATGAAAAATTGATCAGAGGGAAGAGAGGCAATTCGCTCTAATGCATAGTGTATAGCCGCCAATTTTGCGATGATTCTGTCGCAAGTGAGATGGCCAAACTTGCTTGCAAAAATGGATGGTATGTACTCCGAACAGAGTGGATCCGGTATTCCACGAGTTTCTTGCTTCATGGTCAGATCAAAAACTACAGTAGAACTAGAGAAGTCTTGGAAGTAATCACGATCAGGAACATGCGAATACAATGTCATAGGCTGACTAGTAGTACAGTGTCATGAACATAGTTTGAGGATTTCGTTCGAATAGCTTTTCAAAATTTGCTCTTACCAATGGATTCAGCACCTCACAGCGGATGAGGAACTGGAGCGACAGTTCCACGAAACGATCAGATAGAGGCAGACCTCCTACTAATACCTCCACACTCATTGTATGAGTTGAGTTCATGCAGCCTAACGCGATACGAATACAACGATACTGCATGCGCTGCAGCTTCAGAATGTGAGTTTTTGCGGCGGATTGAAAACAGAAACTACCGTACTCGAGAACCGACAGAATCGTTGTGCGATATAGCTATAACAGATCTACCGGGTGTGCTCCCCACCATGTTCCGGAGATAGTACGCATGAAGTTGATTCGTTGCTGGCATTTCTGATGCAGATATATAATGTGCTTTCCCCAGGTGCATTAGATATTTATAAGAGTGAGTATTTGAGTTATTATTTTACTCATGAGTTGAAGCGGTATTTGTGCTGGATCACGCTTCCTAGAAAAAAACAGCTATCTCAGTTTTCTCAGAAGAGAATTCGATACCTAGCTTCACAGCGCAGGTAGAAAAATTGTCTAAGGTATCTTGCAACGGTCCCTGAGGTTGTTCGCCGCTGGTCCTACAATCGAAACAACGGCGTCATCCGCAAGCTGTCTTAGCGTGCAAGTTTTCACGAGACAGCTATCGAGCTGACATAAACATTATAAAGAACGGGGCTCAAACCCATTTGCTCCTGTTGAGCACAGGCCAGCTGTATTTCTGTTGAAAGCAGCGCAAGACAATCGCTCGTTCCCTTGCCACTGCGGAAACCAAATTGTGTATCTGATTGAAAACCATTCGATTCAACCCATTTATCGAGCCGATGGAGAATCATCTTCTCTAGCAGCTTCCGTATGCATGACAACATCGCAATTGGACGGTACGAAATCCGACGCGGGTTTCCCTGGCTTGAGTATAAACTGTAACCTGCCTCCAATCATCCGGAACAATATTGATTTCCAGGAACTGATTGAATAAGTTTAACAAGCGCCATCTGGGAGGTTTTTCAACTAGTTAAACTTGATTTTATCCATTGCTGGTGGAGAATTGTTGCATGAAAAAAGAGCAAGTGAGAATTCGAGCATCGACAAAGGCGTATCCATTTCGTTTCGGTCGGTCTGATTATCGCGAGCAATTCGTTGCCCCGGAACCAAATCGGGGCACACTTTCTAGACCCACCGGGAGAGCTTTCCTTATCTTCATTCATTGACAACGCATTCTTCTCCCGACGCACAGTGGGACGAAATAAAAAAAAAGTGGGACATTGGTATTTTTTTAAATACTTTATTTTTGTGTTTTGATTTTGACAAATTTGATTTAAAGGGTGTATACACCGAGATAAAAAATTTACCTTTTTTTTTGGTTCAAATCGATGACAATGTATTCAAACATTGTAGATCAGGTCATTTCATGAAACTTTGTAGAAGACACAAACTTTCTATCTGCCGGCGTCAGTGGTGTAGTTGTAAGCGTGACTGCTAGTGGGTCTGGGTTCAATCCCAGTCGACGTCGGTGGTTTTTCTGAGGCGAAAAAATCTGGTCACGTCTTCCTTTGGAAGGGAAGTAAAGCCGTTGCTTTCTATCTATTAACTGGACGAAGTTGTAGGGTGAAAAAAGAATGGAAAATGCAATGCCCCCTTAAAAATCGTTTTTTTACCATAACTTTTTTTTATTTGAATTTTCTAATTTTTTAATGTTGTACAAAGTTTTAGGTATTTTAAAAATACACTTCTTGTAGAAGACAACTAATCATTATCTCTTCATTTAAAGGATTTATGTTGGTTTTTATGATTTTTTTAAGCAGCAGCTAAACTTAACGTTAATTTATTCAGTAACTGATACCCTACAACAGTTCCTACAACTTCTTGTAAGTTAATCTACAATGAAGGACAGCTAGCTTCAAGAGCGGCAATCTTAGTGAGTGGAATAGTAAACATAGTTCCAGTTACAGAATTCATCAAAAGAGGCATAGTTACGGTCATGATGGAGGTGCCAACAACTCAAGGAAAAACGGAAATATATGTAGCGTCAGCATACTTTCCAGGAGACGTGGGAGAAGTACCTCCAGCAGAAGTAGCGGAGTTGGTTTCGTTCTACAAGAAACAAAATAAGGCGTTTATAATTGGTTGTGCTGCAAATGCTCATCACGAAAGTTGCGTTGCTAAGGAACGCTCTACTAATTGGGATGTACCATGGTGGAATAACAAGTTACAAAAACTTCGTAAAAAAGCTCAAAAAATGTTTAACTAGGCTAAAAAACACAACAGTGGGGACCATATAAGGAATGCCTCACGGATTACAATAATGAAATACAGAGATCAAAGAGGATACATTGGAGGCATACATGTGAAAACATTGAAAGTACTCCAGCAACTGCCAGGTTGCATAAAATCCTCGCTAAAGATCACTCCCATGGGGTTGGGACTTGGAAAAAAGAGGATGGCTCTTTTACTAATTCTGTTAGTGAAACGCTAGAGACGATTATGGAAACACATTTTCCTTGTTCTATTATTAGTTCAAGCGAAAATCAATGTACATGCGCATCAATAACTGGAATCAAAGAAACCAGGACGGGTGTTCATGAAATATATAACGAATCGACTGGGCTAGAAAGAACCAGGGATGATGCAAAGTACTAGCCAGCATCATATTCAGCAATAGCAAAGTGGATTGGGCGATTGACTCCTTTGAACCCTTCAAGTCTCCTGGTAGGGATGGAATTTTTCCTGTACTACTACAGAAGGGCGATTTTAACACCCATTATCACAAAACTTTTTCCAGCTAGCCTAATATTAGGCTACATTAGAACAGTGTGGCCACGCGTGTGGGTAACTTTTATACCCAAGGCTAATAAAAAGGATAAAATCTCACAGAAATCCTTCAGGCCGATAAGCTCATCATCCATCCTGCTAAAAACAATAGAAAAAATAATCGATGAACACCTCAAGTCATCATATCTGGTTAAAACTCCTCTGTGCAAATATCAGTTTGCATATCAGGAGGGTAAATCATCAGTAACAGCACTACACACGGTTGTTACAAAACTAGAAAAAATGTTTGAAGCAAAAGAAATTTCACTAGCTGCTTTTCTTGACATCGAAGGTGCATTCGATAACACATCTCATGAGTCAATGATCAAAGCTAAGGCGAAACGTGATTTCGACAAATGCATTGTTGATTGGATTACAGAGATGTTATCAAAAAGAGAAATATCAGCGAACCTCGGAAGCTCATTCATCACTTCTATTGTGGTCTTTAATAGTTGATGATCTTCTCAAAAATCTGATAGCTCTAGGCTTCAAAATAGTTGGCTTCGCAGATGAAATAGTTATAATAGTACGTGGAAAATATGACGGTATCATAGCAAACAGAATGCAAATTGCTTTAAATTTTGGATAGGGAAGGGCTGAACATAAACCCTTCCAAAGCAACAGTTGTGCCATTTGCACGAAGGAGAAAATACTCATTAATGTTTTCAATCTTTCATACAGCATTCAAATTTTTTTGCAAAATTTCATACAACAGACCTGATTCCAGCGAATGATTGAATTTACATGACAGATCATATTAATGTATGCCAAATCTAGCATTCTCTTTATGTGCGTCAGATAACGCAGATAATTTAATGTTTCTTTTTATCTGTGTATAGACTATTCAACATCGTTTTAAAACACGGTAGCTGTCATAGAAGAATTTTCCTCTTATAATTTGCATAGCTCTGTACGCAGACAACCAGCGGTGGGTAATGAAGGTCAATTGGTAAGAGTGGTGGAACAGAACTCGAGATATCAACAGGAGGATCCGTAGGGCTAAAGAACAAATAAAAAATGCGTCCTAAGTGGTTGTGCAAGATTCCTTTGACGCATGTTGAAGAAATCCACACCATAAATCAATCAAAAGCTAGATCTTAATGGAGCAATAGAATTCACAGGTTAAATCTGGCCGTCAGAGTAATTCCAGGTCACTCCAGTTTGATTAAGGAGTGTATCGAAAATAAGCTATCCACAAACTTTCTTTCAAATTATGTTGAAAACCGATATTTTATTCATACAAAAAATTGATCCTTTATTGTACGAGGTTAAACTTGAACATAATGAAGACCGGATGAAATTCAAGTTATTCCTTCACGAATTTTCGAACTTTGGATCGAATGCTCTTCATCAAGTTCCGGACAAGTGTTGCATCGCATTTTTTGGACGCTTGAGCCCAAATTTTTTTGAACTCCTGCATGTTCCCAGCTGCCTTACCAGTCTTCTTGAAGACCCTCTTCACGATTGCCCAGTAACGTTCGATGGGTCGAAGCTGAGGGCAATTTGGTGGATTGATATTTTCCTCAACGAAATCTATACCCTTTTCCGCAAGCCAATTGAGAGTGGTTTTGGCATAGTGAGCCGACGCTAAATCCGGCCAAAACAATGGAGGTGTACTATGCTTCTTATATAAAGGCAACAATCTCTTCTGGAGACACTCAGATCGATAGATTTCCGCATTTATAGTTCCGGTAGTGTAAAAAATGGTTGACTTCAAACCACAGGAACATATTGCTTGCCATACCAGTACCTTTCGATCGAATTTCTCCACTTGAATCAACCTGTCCGCATCGCTCACATCCTCCCCAACGACGGCAGTAAAGTATTGTGGACCTGGAAGGGTCTTTGAGTCCTCCTTCACATAGGTCTCATCGTCCATCAAAACGCATGCATCCGGACGCTGCAAAAGACGCGAATACAATTTCCGGGCCCTTGTTGCTGCTCGCTTCTTCTGTTCTGCACTTTGTTTCGAGATTTTCTGCTTCTTGTAGGTCTTCAGGTGGTTTCGCCTCTTGATACGCTGGATCATTCCGACACTCGTTCCTGCTTTTTTGGCCAAATCACGTATTGACATTGATTTGTTCTTCATGATTAGAGATACCACTTTCTGCTCCAGTTTCGGGTTGGAAGAACCGGGTTTTCTGCCTCTTCCTGGTAGCTCATCCAAAGAATATTGTTCCCCAAACTTATTAATGATGGTTTTAACACTCGCATGATGAATTCCAAACCGCTTCGCCAATTTTCGCATAGTAATACCCTTCTCACTTAGCCATGTGTCCAGAACCTTAATTTTCACTTCCTTTTCAATACGCGACATTTTGAAAACGCAGAATTTGAACCGCACAAACAAGTAAACAAAAGAAAGCTGACAGTCAAACGCACAGCATGCAGTGTTCAGAGCATAAAAAACCATCACAAATACATGCGTACAACGCAAATGTATGTGGATAGCTTATATTCGATACACTCCTTATAGTCACCGCATAGCAGCAGACAATCGTTGACAGAGCCTCATGGATCGACTCAATATGCGCGTTCAATACGCTGAGATCCTTACTTTTGTTTGAAACGATGATGCACCGCAATTAGAACCCCTCTGAAACGACATTTACTGCTGTTCGTTTGGCTTCAGTCACACCGGTTCATGTTTCTTAACAAGCAAGGGCTGCAGAAAATGATATCGATGATGGACTCCCGGCACGCCTCGCTCTTAACGCTGATGGTTCCTTCTTGGCTAGATCTACATTCAGCTTTGCTAGGGCCTCTAGTAAAATACGTGAAAATATTGAAGTGAAGATACATTTTTTTAACGTAGGACTCTCTTTTCTATGCCGGGTGTCATTTCAAAATTTTGAAAAATGAGAGCGTTACGCTAAAGTGAAAGGTTTTTGAACGCTAATACCTCGCATTCAATTGAACACAATTACTTCATTCATACACCATTTGATCAGAAAAATCTACAACACTTTTGCATTGAACTTACAACTAAGTGCTATTAATATAAGTAGTTCAGTTTTTTACTTAAAAATTATCTACTTTTGCACCTATACAAATCTTCGTACGAACAGGTTAAAAATATGTTTTCCCTATCCGGGTCCTCAAAAACGGGTAACAAATGGTTCAAATTTTCTTCTTCTTTTTATTTCATTTAGTTTCATTACATGATAAATAAATAAATAGTCACATTCCTCGCTGCAAAATTATTTTGCTTTATTGCCGGTGTCTGATTTTATAACTGAGGCTCGTGGTTCGGACAGGTCTTTGTCCACCCGCCACAGTCCACCTGGTTGTTGTGTGGGAGACAGTTACCGCTTTCCATGGCTACCCATTGCAATAATAAAATTTCGGGCCACTGAAAACTTGCCATTCGTCCCTTATGAGAGCTCTATTTGATAGTAATGTGAGCCTAATCAGTAGTGATTGGACATTAAACGACACATTACCTTGATAAAATCCCGGCTAATGCCCAACCCTCTGAACTACGATTTTTACGATACCTGTGAAAGAATGGAATGTAACCATCTGCCCAAATCCCCAGCATTCCATTTGCCAGCTGATCAAGGCCTGTTGATGAGCAAATGCCAAAAAAAAAAACATTGAAGGCGATAGGACGTTCATAAGTATCGCCTTCCATAGCGCCCACCTGGGCAAGTGAGTCCACTTTCTCATAACCTGGAATCGAGCAATGAGAAGGGACCCAAACCAAGATGATAGTGTAAGAATTATTTGATAGAGCACTCCAAATAGATCGTATTTCACTAACAAAATACGGCGAGTGCTTCACCGGCCTCATTGAACGAATTGCCTCAAGTGTGCTGAGACTATCCGTAAAGATGAAAAATTGATCAGAGGGAAGAGAGGCAATTCGCTCTAATGCATAGTGTATAGCCGCCAATTTTGCGATGTGTACGGAGCAAGAATTTTGAAGTTTGAAGGAGACGCTATGAAACTCCTTAAAAAAAACCAAATCCAGTGAAATCATTTGTTTTTGACCCGTCGGTGTAAAACTTTCTGTCGCAAGTGAGATGGCCAAACTTGCTTGCAAAAATTGATGGTATGTACTCCGAACAGAGTGGATCCGGTATTCCACGAGTTTCTTGCTTCATGGTCAGATCAAAAACTACAGTAGAACTAGAGAAGTCTTGAAAGTAATCACGATAAGGAACATGCGAATACAATGTCATAGGCTGACTAGTAGTAGTGTCATGAACATAGTTTGAGGATTTCGTTCGAATAGCTTTTCAAAATTTGCTCTTACCAATGGATTCAGCACCTCACAGCGGATGAGGAACTGGAGCGACAGTTCCACGAAACGATCAGATAGAGGCAGACCTCCTACTAATACCTCCACACTCATTGTATGAGTTGAGTTCATGCAGCCTAACGCGATACGAATACAACGATACTGCATGCGCTGCAGCTTCAGAATGTGAGTTTTTGCGGCGGATTGAAAACAGAAACTACCGTACTCGAGAACCGACAGAATCGTTGTGCGATATAGCTTTAACAGATCTACCGGGTGTGCTCCCCACCATGTTCCGGAGATAGTACGCATGAAGTTGATTCGTTGCTGGCATTTCTGATGCAGATGTATAATGTGCTTTCCCCAGGTGCATTAGATATTTATAAGACAAATTTTGAGTTATTATTTTACTCATGAGTTGAAGCGGTATTTGTGCTGGATCACGCTTCCTAGAAAAAACAGCTATCTCAGCATTCTCAGAAGAGAATTCGATACCTAGCTTCACAGCGCAGGTAGAAAAATTGTCTAAGGTATCTTGCAACGGTCCCTGAGGTTGTTCGCCGCTGGTCCTACAATCGAAACAACGGCGTCATCCGCAAGCTGTCTTAGCGTGCAAGTTTTCACGAGACAGCTATCGAGCTGACATAAACATTATAAAGAACGGGGCTCAAACCCATTTGCTCCTGTTGAGCACAGGCCAGCTGTATTTCTGTTGAAAGCAGCGCAAGACAATCGCTCGTTCCCTTGCCACTGCGGAAACCAAATTGTGTATCTGATAGAAAGCCATTCGATTCAACCCATTTATCGAGCCGATGGAGAATCATCTTCTCTAGCAGCTTCCGTATACATGACAACATCGCAATTGGACGGTACGAGTTGCAATCCGACGCGGGTTTCCCCTGGCTT
>JAHHFK020002410.1:0-188665 GCA_024533555.2 Aedes koreicus | reverse complement strand
ATTCAGCACTCGTTGATTCCAAAGAAAACAAAGATTCTGAAAACAAGATGGAAAAATATCACAATTAGTTAGGAACATTTTTATTTGCATAATGTAATACAGATTGTATTCGATTATTTGAAGTATGATAGGCAACTGCTCTACAAATTGAGCTACCAGGTCGGATTAGGTAAGATTATACGGAACTGATATTTTTTTTTAAATTTTCTGAATAATCGAGTACAACTTGTATAACGTAGCAAATCATGACGTCTGAATAAACAAAAAGAAGAGATTATTCTACTTACCAACACTAGGAACAGCGTCAATTTCCGATGATCTAGCGGCGTTGGGATCGATTATTTCGAAACCACCATTATTGATGTTTGCTGGTGCGGTGAAATTGTTCACTCTAGATGGTCTGGCAACGGCGAGGTCATCAAGTTTCAATGGTTCAGAAACGGTGAGTTCTTGATTTCCACATTCTAGATGAACTGCACTTGGAGTTGCTGGCTCGTTTTCTTTCTTGATAAAGCAATAAAGTCTGCAATAGCAGGTATTACAAATATAGGAACAGCGTTTATCCAATTTTATTCTCCTTTCCGCTGCATAACCATATAGTTTAGGAGTAACTTTCTTGTAACTATTACTCCAAACATGGCAATTTGAGCATTCGTGCTTCATTGTATTAAACGTTTAAAATTAACACTTCATTTGATCACTTTTTAAAAATAAAAAATAAAACATTGAAACACTTTTCTCAAATTTTTGCTAGTACACGCGAGCAAATTCCTTTTAATTCTACTGGAAGCTTACTTACAGACTTCGAGTGCTCGACTTGAAGGGAACATCACAGTAGGTCTAGTATTTATAGTAGGTTTGTTGGTACCGCAGTGTGTGAGCTAGGGGAGGTACTTGAGTGTGTTTATGTGTTTGTTTGTTACCTAAAATGTTGTTTGATACCAACAAGGTTATTCATTATTACTTCGTTTGAAGGTAGTCAAATTGGTGTTGTGTTGTTTAGTTAGTTGTTTTTGTGATGAAGGTATAAATTTAAACAGCCACGAATTTCCGTTTCCTTGACCCTTGCTAAGCAAGTATTTGGGATTTTGTTTGTGGATTGCTATGCTTTCCGCTACGTTTAGTTTCGTTGAATATATGTTCAGCTACTTTTGATTTAAAATAAAATAACTACAATGAAATGATTCCCGCAGTTATTTTGAATTGATGGAAAATTATGCTCATTCCATGTGTGTAAGGGAAAAAAAAACTTGAAATTTTCAAAAAAACTATAACTCAAAAATGGCTCGAAGAACATTTATGATTTTTAGATATGTTATGTATAAAAAAATGATAAAAAAATATAAAAATAAATAGTCGTTGTGGTCCAACATTTCTAAAATCATAAAAAAACAAATACTTTGACCATTTTAGCAAATTTTAGTGCATTAATTGTTTTTATCAATATTTTTAATAAAAAGTAAAAATAATGAGCTTTCTATTTATAGAAAGACATTGCAAATCGACTCAGTGGTTCAGAAGCTATGATTTTTTAAAAATATTTTTTTTTGAAAAATGTCGATTTTTCTGGTAACCCTATATCGAACATGGTCATCCTGATAAAAAAATAAAAAAATACGGGTCTTATTATTTTCGACGAAGAACATACCAAGCGATTTTGAGCAAAATCGGCCAACTTTTTTTTCAACTCTATTCTTTTCCCGTGGAATCGCTGAATAATTAGCCTAGCACATAACCAGAAACATTTTGGTTTTTTTCACTGCACTTGCTTCTTATACCGGCTGCCCATGTTAACTTTTACACACGTTTTTCAAGAAAAGATATATGGCCATCAATGTCTGTTCGCTGTGCTTTCAATCCCATTTCATTTTTTATTTCCTGACGCTTAATTTTCAATTGCTTTTGCAATTAGGAGCATAGCACAGCATGTCCATGAAAACATTGTTATGCTCTATTCATTTTTCTGAATTTAAGCATAACAGTGAAACTTTCTAATATTCTGTTTTGGACTTTAAGCTATTATTTACATTTACGACGTTTATTTACAAATATTTGTGTTTAGCAGTGTTACGATTTGATACTTCATTTCTTTCTGGTATCATCAAACCGGGCTCTTCGATCACTCAAACTGCTTTTTTCGACTTATAGAATAGACCGTTGATTATAAAAAAATAAAACAACTTCAATAACTTTTAATTTTAATTTCTTCTCAGTTGTTTGGTCTGACCTACTCTCATTTTCAGCTTTTCCAGGGCTTTGCAGTAACAATCGTGTAGGTTATTATATTCTGTTAATACATATATTATATTATATTGCGTACATAACATACATACAATCATACACAAAAGGTAAGGGGGAATTCAGAGTGCCAAACGAAGTGTAGGCTGGATGAGGGATTCGTGGTTATCTGGCCCAAGTCATGGATGACAATTATGCCTTCCTTGATGGAAATCGTCCGATCGAGATCAGCGAAGGACTAATTATCTTCCGAGTGTCTACAGTGAGTTTGCCAACTCTATTTTTAACAAACCACCAGACGGAAATCCTAATGTGTATTGTTTACTGTTCATTTCCTGTAATTAGAGCGTTTCGTTGGAAGAAGATTCTTATTCTCGCCACCACCGTTTTTCATTTTGCAGCGTTTGGTGGGGCAATGAGGGCGCAAGTCAATCCATAGACGAGGGTTAGGGAGGGGTAATAGCGAACTGGTCTATGCGGACTACTTGAACGCCATGGGAGGTGATATTAGGTTGGGGTAAGGGGTATGTAGTGTCTTTTTGGATTGAGATGGCCGCGTTGCTACAAAATGATCTGAAATGTTTAATTTGTTTGTGATTTGAAACTAGTAATGACTGTAATATAACTTTTTGATCTTAAGAAAGATGAATGTTTTTGATAATTTGACAGTTTTGATTTCATATATACTTAATAAGGACTGGTGATACTTCTCTTTGTGTGATGTCGTAGATTTTTTCGAGGATGCTCCACAGGTACTTTGTCTTGAAATTGATACGATCACTTCCTTATCAAAACCGCATGTAGCCTAGGGCTGAGCAAGTCCTTCGCACTTCACTCGATCCATTTCACAGCCGATCTCGACTACCTTGACCGCGTGCTGGGATGTGTGATCAGGTGCTTGAATTTCACAACCACTTGCGGCCATGATGCTTGCAAAACTGCATGCAGAAAGTTAGTAAAATAAAACAAAAGTGAAAGAAGGTTTTAGTTTTTTTTTTATCATTGTGGCATGCAGGGTGTATGTGAGATTATTGGTGATATTCTCACAACGACTTTTCGTTTCTTTGACAAAACATTTTCTCATCATTGTCCTGTAATCTGACTAAACTTAGAACCTCAGAACCTCTAATTCTAATCACCCAAATCTAACCCAAAAAAATAAAAGGCTTAATGTTTCAACCCTAAATTCTAGCCCATTCTCCAGCTTTGGATCTAGTAGCCATTTCAAATTTGAAAATATTTGAAAAACGAACTAATCTGAAACCTAGTAAAAAAAAAACGTTTCTATTTCTTATCCAGTGGGTTTATTTTTATTGTTTGGTTTGGAGGATACATGTTCCTACTCAATCCCATTGCCTGGCATTCCCACCACTCACAAACTTTGCATTAAAGTGCGGCCGGGTTGAATTGCCATGTTTAAACTTTGCAAACAAGGAGGTAATACGAAAACCTTGACCCCATGATAATGTATATGCCGCACCAAACATTACTACTGATATAAATCACAAGGAAAGGTTTATTCTACTGCTTCCAATGGTGTTTCCCTAGCGGACCCTCCGCGTCTTATCTCTAATATATGTGTTTGTCATCGTCAGTCTTAAGTAACACTTTTCTATCACTATGTGCTTCATTTCGAACAGTCAGATAATTACCCTAATGAAAACATTCACCCCTTTCGAAAATAGTGCAATTACATTCAGTTACTATAAAATGAGCAAACAAGGTATTTTGGTTATTCATTCAATAAAACAAATGGATCAACAATAACATAAGTTGTCACGAAAATGAAAAATGTACTTTTAGTCATTTCCCTGAGTTTGAAAGTAAGAAGTCCAAGAGTGAATTGCGGCCTAACCCTCCAGTATCACACCTGATGTTAGTGCCTTTATATAAACGTTCTGCGACGTGGCAGTGAAAAAATGAGTAGCAAATGTGATACTTTCACTACTGGTCAAATTGTTGGTCTCACATGCATGTTTATAGCATGGGATAAGCCCTCTCACCGTCGGCAAGGTGACAAATTTGACCTACGAGAGGGATTTTCGCCACCACCGTTTTTGGCCCTTTATAAAACGGAATAGTGAGGATTACAGGAATGTACAGTTTGATCTTGCCATAAGGTGGAACTGTACGCCATAGCAAATGCTGCACTGGTAGTGGCTTCCTATCACATCACATCACATCACACACGGAACCAACATCGGCAAGAAAAACACCTCTTCCGCGCGTTGACAAGAACTGTCAAAGAATACACTGCTGCAAAATATTAAAAGTGGTTTTAATAATATGATTTAGTGTAGTGTATAGTGTTCGATTTATTTTGTCCAAGACGCAATAATGAATTTTTAGATAAAAACTAATCTGGCAAAAAAAATAATTACTTTTAATGAGAAATGTCTTGGCCTCGGAATATAGCACTCTAAACAGTAAAACTATTCAAAAAAATCCACAGATGTATCTGACAAAATGAGAATAATCTATATATCTATCTTCTATACATATAAAAATGGATTTCTGTCTGTCTGTACCTAATAGGCTCGGAGACTACTGAACCGATCGGAGTAAAAATTTGGATACAGGAGTTTTTGGGGCCGTGGAAGGTTCTCATGATAGTTTTAGACCCCTCCCATTTCTAGAAAGGGGGGCTCCCATACAAATGATGCACAAATTTCTGCATAACTCGAGAACTGATCAAGCAAAGTAACCCAAATTTAGCATGCGGATATTTTTGGAGGCAAGACATGTTTCTATGGTAGTTTGAGACCCCTCTCCTCTCTAGAAAGGGAGGCTCCCATACAAATGAAACAGAAAGTTCTGCATATCTCAAGAACTAATCAAGCAAATGGGACCAAATTTGGCTTGTGCGGTTTTCTGGAGGCGATAAATGTTTCTACGGTAGTTCAAGACCCCTCTTCTCTCTCTGGTAGGGGAGGGGGGGGGGCGATGCTCCCATACTAATGAAACACAAGTTTCTGCATAACTCGAGAACTAATCAAGTAAATTGAACCACATTTGGCAGATGGAGGTTTTTGAAGACAAAAAATGTTTCTAAGTTGACTCGAGCCCCTCCCTTCTCTGAAAGGAGAGCTCATATACAAATGAAACACAAATTTCTGAATAACTCGAGGACTTATCAAGTTAATGGAACCAAATTTGGCATGTGGAGGTTTTCGAAGGCAAGAAATGTTTCTATTGTGGTTTGAGACTCACTGAAAAAGGGGTCTCTCATACAAATGAAACACAAATTTCTGCATAACTCGAGAACAAATCAAGCAAATGTAACCAAATTTGGCATGTGGAGGTTTTTGAAGGAAATTAATGTTTCTAAGGTGGTTTGAGACTCCTCCGCCTTCTGGAAGGGGAGACTTCCATAAAAATGAAACATTATTTTTAGCATAACTTTAGAGCCAATGAAGCAAATGAAACCCAATTTGGCATGTTGAGGATTTTGGAGGCAAGAAATGTTTCTATGGTAGTTCAATACCTCTCCCCATTTTGAATGGGGGGGGGGCTCCCATACAAATAAAAAGCAAATTTCTTCATAACTCGAGAACTAATCAAGTAAATGAAACCACTTTTTGCAAATGGGGGTTTTTGGAGGCTAGATTTCTATAAACATAAAAATGAATTTCTGTCTGTCTGTCTGTCTGTCAGACCCTTATAGACTCGGAAAGTTCTGAACCGACCAACGTGAAAATTTATATGAAGGGGTTTTTGGGGCTGGGGAAGGTTCTTATGATTGTTTGAGACCCTCTCAGAAAGGGGGGCTCCCATACAAATGAAACACAAGTTTCTGCATAACTCTAGAAATAATCAAGTAAATGGAACCAAATTTGACAGGTAGAGGTTTTTGAAGGCAAGAAACGTTTCTAAGGTAACTCGAGACCCCTCCACCCTCTGTAAGAGGGGGGCTCTCATACTAATGAAACACAAATTTGTGCATAACTCGAGAACTTATCAAGCATATGGAACCAAATTCGGCATGTGGAGGTTTTTGGAGGAGAGAAATGTTTCTATGGCAGTTCAATACTCCTCCCCATTTTGAAGGGAGGGAGGGCTCCCATACAAATAAAAAGCAAATTTCTTCATAGCTCGAGAACTAATCAAGTAAATGAAACCAGTTTTTGCAAATGGGGGTTTTTGGAGGCTAGATTTCTATAAACACAAAAATGAATTTCTATCTGTCTGTCTGTCTGTCAGACCCTTATAGACTCGGAAAGTTCTGAACCGACCAACGTGAAAATTTATATGAAGGGGTTTTTGGGGCTGGGGAAGGTTCTTATAATTGTTTGAGACCCTCTCAGAAAGGGGGGCTCCCATACAAATGAAACACAAGTTTCTGCATAACTCTAGAAATAATCAAGTAAATGGAACCAAATTTGACAGGTAGAGGTTTTTGAAGGCAAGAAACGTTTCTAAGGTAACTCGAGACCCGAGGGAAGGCTCTGTAAGAGGGGGGGCTCTCATACTAATGAAACACAAATTTCTGCATAACTCGGTAACTTATCAAGCAAATCGAATCAAATTTGGTATGTAGGGGGATTTGAAGGCAAGAATGTTTCTATGGTGGTTCAAGACCCTTCCCCTTTCTGAAGGGGGGGGGGGACGTTGAAACAAATGAAACTCAAATTTTTATTATAATCGAAGAGCCCAGTGTGATGGTTCGAGAACTAATCAAGCAAATGGAACCAAATTTGGTAGGTGGGGGGTTTTGAAGGCAATGATTGTATGATGATATGAGAAACCACCCCCCTCTGGAAGGGAGGGCTCCCATACAAATGAAACACAAATTTCTTCCAAAAATGAGAATTATCCAGGTCACTTAACAAAAAACGTGTATATCTCGGGTACGAAGCATATTTTGATAGAAGTTTGAACCCCTGCTTATTCAAGAAAAAAAAACTCATTCCAAAAAAAAAACCATAAACGTGCCAGTTACATTAAATTTTCCTTCATTTAGTTGCAAGCGTTGCAGCACTCGCACCGGGTTCAGCTAAAGGGCGATACGGTCAAAATTTGGTCAATATCAACTTGACGTATTTCTTTCAATTTTGCATTTAAAAAACCTGAACACCCCTCATTTTGAAGGTGTGTGTGTGTGTAGAATGTTGCTCCTATTTTGATTTTGGAATTCACTCTTCAGTTGTCAAAATGCCGTCCAAGCAAGAAGAGCAGCGTATCAAAATTTTGCTCGCGCATCGCGAAAATCCGAGCTACTCGCACGCAAAGTTGGCAAAATCGCTAAAAGTTGCCAAATCAACCGTTACAAATGTAATTAAAGTGTTTGGGGAACGTTTGTCGACAGCCAGGAAGTCTGGATCGGGGGGAAATCGAAAACCGGAAGCCGCTGAGACGACAAAGAGAGTTGCCGGTAGTTTCAAGCGAAACCCCAACCTATCTCTCCGAGATGCCGCAAATAAGCTGGGTGTATCGTCTACAACCGTGCATCGAGCCAAAAAACGAGCCGGACTATCGACTTACAAGAAGGTAGTGACTCCAAATCGCGATGATAAACAAAATACGACGGCCAAAGCGCGATCCCGGAGGCTGTACACGACGATGCTGACGAAGTTTGACTGCGTGGTAAAGGACGACGAAACCTACGTCAAAGCCGACTACAAGCAGCTTCCGGGACAATAGTTTTATACGGCAAAAGGAAGGAGAAAGGTAGCAGATATTTTCAAGCACACGAAACTGTCAAAGTTCGCAAAGAAATATCTGGTTTGGCAAGCCATCTGTACCTGTGGCTTGAAAAGCAGCATTTTCATAGCTTCCGGGACTGTCAACCAAGAAATTTACGTGAAAGAGTGTTTGAATAAACGTCTGCTGCCTTTCCTGAAGAAACACGGTTGTTCCGTACTGTTTTGGCCGGATTTGGCATCTTGCCATTACGGTAAAAAGGCCATGGAGTGGTACGCCACCAACAACGTGCAGGTGGTTCCCAAGGACAAGAACGCTCCCAACACGCCAGAGCTCCGCCCAATTGAGAAATACTGGGCTATTGTCAAGCGGAACCTAAAGAAGACCAAAAAAACTGCTAAGGACGAGCAGCAGTTTAAGGCAAACTGGTTTTCTGCGGCGAAGAAGGTGGACAAGGTGGCTGTACAAAATCTGATGGCAGGGGTCAAGCGTAAGGCCCGGCAATTCGGATTTGGAAAAGCGGAAGCCTAACTGAATATTTTTCCTGAATTTTATACTAATTGAACTTGAAAAAGAAATTTAATTTGATTTTTTAAATAAACGATTTCACCGATTTACACGCGTTTTCCCTTGACCAAATTTTGACCGTATCACCCTTTAGTATAATATATAATGCGTTTTCAGCCATTTGTGTGATTTATTTTGTCCAGTACTGGACCACCCAAAAGTAGTCAAATTATAAGGAAAGACTTCAAATCTCATGAGAGTTACTTCAAGAGGTCCACAAGGCTCCTATCTGGGCTCTTCTGTACTATTTCGGTTTCCCATATCTCCTAGATTTAAAAAAATATTCCAACGATCTTTTGCGAAATAATAAACGATGAAGACATTAGGTTGTTCTAATCAAATGTACAATTATGTTATATTCGATGTAAAAAAAAAGAATTTAGCAACTAAAAGTCAATAATTTATTACCATTATCATTTAGTAGGATGCGGAACACACCAGAAATCTCCAAGAAATCGGGCAGTATAAAAATGCGAAATAATAAAAGATTTTGGTGTTATTTTTGATAAGAAAACAACACTCAATGGCCATAATAATAGAATCATCATTAAAGCAAATAACACGTTTCGATTTATCAAAAGATTTTATCTCAGTTTTCATGACCCATACACTGTTAAAATACTATATAATACTCAAATATGATAGCGTTGTATGATCACCTTATTCAGTCACGCATGAAGAACGAATATAATCAGTTCAAAAATAACTTATGCTGTTGCATTTCGAAATTCAGTTTGGAAAAGGATTCCTTTGTATGTGATATCGTTTCGCATAATAGTGATTCCGAAGAACTTTTCATGTTTACACAGCCAGCCGGCTACCATCGTAGAAATTATGCTAAATTTAGACCTTGCTATGATTTGGATGATAGCAATATAAAGTTTGATCAGTGAAACTATTGACTGATCGACAAAATCTGAATTGTAAACAGCAATTATAGGTAATAAAGTTCAAAACATGTTAAAAACTTTGACCGAGTATTTCAAATCGTCTTCGTTTGCCTCCTAATACAAATCCATACCTTCAACAAAAAATAACCAAGAACTTATTCAGGATATTTAGTTCAAGTTGTATTTTTTCTTGATCTTGAATTCACGATGACCGTCGACAGATCGAGGTGTGGATTTTTCGCAGACTGCGCTAACAGCTATAAAATAAATACTTTGAGCAATATAAGGGTGAATCCACAGGTCACTGCAATCATGGTTTTGAGTTTTTCTCTACTTCCAAACAACATTTGAAAGTGAAAAATTATATTAATCAAAATAACAACTGTTTGCAGATTGAACAAACTTCAAACTAATTTTTAACAAACCACTTTTCAAACTACGGTCGTAACGCCTGCTGCCTGCAATGTTGAAACGACAAATTATGTAATATTTTTCTATCCGTCAGGCAGCCCGAGCAAATCGCTCGAGCAACAGCTTAGTTGGTTTAGGTCGGGAAATTATTCCTGCTAAAATTGTTGTAAAACAACTCACATTTACGAAGCCAATAAACACACAATTTATGCTCGCAGATCGCGTGAAGTCTCGTATCTTCGTAGCGGCAGCAGCGTACAGGCCGGTGTGACAGATAGAAATCACATCTAGATTTATTTTACCGTTGTTATTACTGTATCGTCGAGCGCCATTAAACGACATTTGGACTATCAAATCTCGAGACGGTCCCTAAGCTGCCTGCCAGAGCTGCCTGCAGGGTGCCATGCCGTCGAAAGTCACCCAGGGATCCGGGAGTCCATCAAGCACCCGATGTGGTCAGGCAGCGACAAAAAACCGCACGGTCGGCACAAGAATACGACCGTTCGCCTCGCGTCCATTGCGAAATTTATTGTACATTAAACAAGCGTTTGTCTTGTTATACTGTTTTTTCCTGATTAGTATTACCGTTCGCTTGTTGGATGTTTATTTACGCTATTAAATGCTCCATTTGAGAAACTGTTTGTCATTTGCATCGCAACACAGTATTTTTTTATTTCCCACTCTCCCACGGAAGGTGTGTTTTGGGATAGTATCAAAACGCTCTTATTGGATTTGATTGTTGTTCTGAAAATATAGCATCGCAATTACATCGACTGCGAAACGAGTGTTCAATTTTTATCAGAGAATCTAAAAAGCCGAAAAGTGGTCAACGAGTGCCTGTCTAAACCAATCACCTTTTCTATTGGACAGATCAAAGTCTACGCTCAATTAATACTCAATCCTTTCATTTTCCCATAGCTTACCTGAAAAGCAAATCGTTCAGTTGCAAGTTAATAGCATCGCTAGCGTCCAGTGCATTGATTTCAGCTACATGTGCTCCCCAGCCTTGACCGGAATTTTATTTTTGCATGCACGTAAGTACAGTCTATTTCCTATTATGAGGACTTTTTTGTGCGAATTTTGTAGTTCGGTTCGCAGTCAGTTGCACTGTACCATTTGCGATGAATAACGTTGGCATGCTTGCTTACTTTGCCTCGGCGAAGATAGTTTTGGACACGCAGATGTGGACCTGATGGATGGAGAGATACCGGCACTGGACATCAGTCACTGTCTTCACAAAGGGGGTTGAATCTTGCGTAATATTGTGAATAAGGTTGGCTAATAATATGCTTTATTGATGTTAGGCAACATATTGATCAATATATGATGCATCACAAACTTGCTGTCGAGTGAAGGCTACGCTCAGAAAAAAAGAAATAAAAATACATGTACATATTAAACACCAAAGTTATAAATGAATGTTTCAATCTTATCTTACATAATCTAACTTAATGTAATACAAACGCAGCCAGTACAAGAAAGCATCCTGGAAATAATTGGGTTAGATGACGGCCATTTTTTTTTGTCAATACACTGAAGTTTTTTTTAAGCGGTTATTTTTTATTTTTTGCCTACATCTCCGGCAATTTTCAACCGATTTCAACAGATTTGGACTGCTTGGATTGAGAATTTCCTTTTCTATCAAGTTATTATCACGTAATTTGGAACTAATATGCTAAAATTAAAATACTACAAATAACATACTTAGAAACGTTGCCGAAGACAGCAACTCTCTAGCGTTTAATTTAGAAAAGATAGACTGCAGTGCCATCTATACGGCATGATGTGGAACTAATATGACAATGTCAAACGACGACAAACAACAAACTGAGAAACTTTGCCCAGGACGGCAAATCTATAGCGCTTAATTTAGAAAAGATAGACTGCAGCGCCATCTCTGCGGCATGATGTGGAACTAATATGATAATGTCAAAAGACGACGAATGACACCCTGAGAAATTTTTCCAAAGACGAAAACTCTCTATAACTACTCTGGACTGTTTTGCTCACACATTGAATTAATAACCCCTATCCATTTGTAGCAGATTCCCGGTGGCCAATGTAACTGGAACCATGTTTTTCCACCACCAATAAATTTTTATGACCATATACTTTCAATATGAACATGAAATATAATTTTTATTTCCTTGACTATTTTTACGTCGTTTTTTGAAATAACGCGGTTTTTTTTACGTCGTTTTTTGAAATAACGCGGTTTTTTTTACGTCGTTTTTTGAAATAACGCGGTTTTTTTTACGCGGTACCATCACCGTCGTAAAAAAAATCAGTGTATTGATGCTTGCAGCATATCATAGACGTGATGCAAGCATCAAAGCGGCCAGGCCTACTGCGTTGCATTTTACGCAACAGATGATTCTGTAAAATGAGTTGGATCCAAACAAACAGATTTGAACTACAACGCATGTTGTGTATCAACAGGGGAGATAAAAATAATAAAATTGTGCTTATGCTTTCTGGAACAGTCTATAAAATGTAAAATGCTAATAATAACTACACATGTCTGCATATTGTTGTCCTGCTGCCATTGAAGAAGAGTTATAAAAATTGTTTTATAAAACTTGGAAACTCAATGAATGACCTGAAATTATATATAAAGACTAGTATATTCAAAATAACGATGTGCTGCTCCGTTTCCTTGCACCACTATACTCATTTGTGACGGATCTCATAGGTTTAAATGACGACATCTACTGCTTGGTAACTGATCTAAAGATTGGACTCGGAATAAATGCGACACTTTGTTTTGTGTGTAGCTTTTTATCGCGTGGGTTAAATTAATGAAATTTTGGGTAATACTAGTTTAGAGTGTAATCTTTATGTGCGCAAAATTCTATCAAGTTGTTTTCAAGATGCATTCGAAACAAGAAGAGCTACGCCAGCAAATCTTGGGCGCGGTGATCGATAATCCTGTTCAGTCGCACAGATGGATCGGCAAAAGGCTTGGAATCCACCATTACACCGTGTCCCGCGTTGTGAAGATGTTCCAGGAGACGAAGACCATCGAGCGGCGCGCTGGAAGCGGCTGAAAACCGAAAACGGAATACCCAGAGAAGGCGCGGAAAATAAGGCAGTATTTTAAGAATAACCCGAACCTCTCCACCCGAGACGTGGCCAAAACGGTCAATTCGTCGAAGTGGTTCGTCCAGCAGACCATGAAGCGGGCTGGGCTACGTGTTTTTAAGGCCAGAAAGGCGCCAAACCGGACTGACAAGCAAAACACGGTGGCCAAATTGCGTGCGCGGAAGCTGTACCGTGAGTGGCTGGTCAAGCCAGGCTGTCTCGTCATGGACGACGAAACATATAAAGCTTGCTTCAGATAGAATTGGAACAAAAACAATTGCCTATATTTCAGTTATTTATTATTGAATTCAAGATCTTTTTTCATACAAATGTAGCGTTTTCTTCATACTTTTAAGCAAAAAATACGGATAAAATTATTCGTCACGGTTTCGAAAGAATTCTCGAATTTTTCCTGTAACACGGCTCATTAGGCGGCGCACACCTTCTTCGTCCATCGTTTTAGCTATCTTATTCCACCAGGTCTTCATCTGATTGATGTCTTTGACAACCTTTCCCTTTGCCTTGAGTCTCCTCTTCATGATTGCCCAGTATTTCTCAATAGGGCGGAACTGGGGGCAGTTGGGTGGGTTAAGGTTTTTCGGAACAACATGGACCCCTTTCTCTGCATACCATTCTTGAACGACTTTGCTGTAATGACAGCATCAAATATGGCCAAAACATTACGGGATGGTCGTGGGATCGAATGAACGGCAAAACTCGTGTTTGGAGACACTCTTTTTGGTATAGTTCCGACGTCATTGTCTTATTTGTAACGAAAACTTTCGTTTTTTTGCCACAGCTGCAAATGCCCTGCCAAATCATGAATTTTCGTGCAAATTTGTCGGCAAAAACAAATTTAAATTTGGCTGGAACATCCCCCCGAGCCGTTGCCAAGTAAAATTTTTGACCTGGGATTTGCCCGAAGTCAGCCTTGACATAGGTTTCATCGTCCATCAGAAGACACCCGTCGAACTTGGTCAGCACCTGATCGTATAGCTTCCGAGCACGGATTTTGGCCACACTATTCTGTTTTATGGTCCAATTTGGCTGTTTGCTAGCTCGATACGACTTGATTCCTTCCCAGAGTCGAGTTCTCCTCACGGTACTATGGGCAGCCCCGAATTTTCTGGCCAAATCACGGTCCGACAGATTGGGATTCCTCTTAATCGTCTTCAAAATCTTACCACGCAGTTTCCGGTCGACAGTTCCACTCCGACGATTGGCTTGAGGCTTCCGAATCGTCGTCAATATTTCCTTATACCGTTTGATAACGCGCCATACGGTATTTCAGGGCAATTTCAGCTGTTTAGCTAGCCTAGATGCAGACCACAATGGATTTTCCAAATAACTGTGCACAATTTTTTCCCTTCTTTCGGCTTCCATGTTGATTGTTTACAAAGTACAGTCGATTTGCGGAATGTCAAAAATACATACGTGAAGCTGACAAAATTCCCGACACGTGGGCACCAAGAACTTCCAAATCCGTCCACCAGGAGCGCCACAATATGAGCAAAAGTTTGTTCCAATTCTAAATGAAGCAAGCCTTAATTAGAGCAGGATCGATTGGCTCGAGTGGTCTGGTTTTGAACTGCAACGAGTATATAAAAAAAACAAAAAATCCCCATTTACAACAACAACACAATTATCACAAAAAATATACTTATTAAACATCTTAAAACCACATCAATTATAAAAAAAAACGCTTAGGATTTTTTAAAAAAATATTCTATAGACCCATTATCTGGAATTTCTAATATTTATGTAATTTCCCCTTTTATATAACTAACAAAAACAGGTCGTTAAAGACTATTAATGGCTATATTTTAATAACATCGATGAGCAACCCGAGTAAAGTCTAACATCATAAAGATGGCAATTTAAAAACATATTTTAATATCAACATCACATGGAAATCAAAATTTGATTTCACTTCTCAAATGTCAAATTTGATACCAAATTTAGTTTGCATGTTGCTGTAATCTTAGTTTATTCTTTCTATGAGAAAAATTGTTTTGTTTTTATTGTCTTGACAGAACATCAAATTGAATTATCATTTTGCTATCAACAGGAAAAAATGTACAGCAAATTGACTTTTACATTTGCTCTCATTGATAGCAGGATCTGTTTTAAATTTGATGTCACAGGAATATTTTTTTGCAATCAATTTTGATCTTTTAAACGTTAAAACGACCAAAACGACAGCAACCTGAGTAATCATTCTCAGCAACATCACAAGATCATATTTAGTTTTCTATTTGATCTCAAACTCTCCTAGGGAATTATAGATGAACAATTTATTTATTTTTTAAATTAATTATATTACATATTTTGTATTTTTCATTCTTCTTCCACTTACAAATAAAAAAAAATAAAAAAAACACAATATTACTCACATTATTTTATTTTACTTCTCGGGTGAAAAAAAGGGGGGTCCCCCCCCCCCGGGGGTTTTTTTGGGGGTTTTTTTTTTACATACCAATTTTTTTTTTAAAAAAAAAATATTTTTCAAAAGTTGTTTTAAGTTTATAACAATACAATTTATATAACCTTGAAATGTACAATCATGCACATGGGTTATCGAAAATACAATGTAAAAATATAGTTGATTTTAGATGAAATATTGTTGATTGAATTATACCTTTTTCACCGTGATGTTTCAATAATTCACGATTTCAGACACCTCAGACGTTTTGTCTTTGGTCCTTTCCTGTGTCGACAGGATGGTAAATGTAGCTTAAACTGGAATCATCGTGTTGTTTAAAAAAAGCAGCATACGTTTCCACAGACACTCGTTTACGTAAATTTCCTGGCTGCCGGTCCTGATTGCGATGAAAGTGTCGCTTGCCAAGTCACAAGTCTGGATAGCCTGCCAAACCTGATATTTCTCCACCTTTCTCCTTTCCGTGCGCAATTCCAGCCCAGGAGACTGTTTGTAGTCTGCCTTGACGTAGGTATCGCCGTCCATTACCCTGCAATGGTGATGGTGACGACACTCACAGCTTGTTTGCGATATCTCGGACGGAGAGGTAGGTGTTTCCTCTAGGAAACAGTTCGCCACTTTTTTTTGTCGTCGCTGTGGCTTCCCATTTTCTATTTTCCACCGATCCAGGCCCCCCAACAACATCCACACCCCCCCTTCCCTACCCCCCCCCCCCCCAAAAAAAAAACACCACCCCCCCCATTTTCTTTTTTCTCACCCCACCACCCCCCACCAAAACCCTTCCACATAACAAAAAATATAAAAAAAAAAAAAAACCAAAAAAGAAGGGAGGCACGCCCCCACCCCCACAATCATTCTTTTTTTTTTTTTTTTTTATTACCAAACAAAATTCTACTTCCCCCCCCTCCCCTCCCTCCCTCACCAACCAATCAACCACTTTTTTTTTTTTTTTTTTTATATTATTACGCTAACCCACCCTTGTCTTTTTCTTTTTATCCAACCCACCCAAAAAATTAAAATTTTCGAAATAAAATGAAAAAAAGAGAACCCAGCGAGCAGGAAACCAATCTAAAATCACCCTCACCAAAAAAAAAACCCTAGATGCAGGGATGCTATATTTACAGACATGTCTGTAAATTTACAGACTTTTCACTTTTGTTGCAGACTTTTTCAACGATGCAGACATTCAGCAGACATTTTATTTATGTTGCAGACTTTTACAGACATTTGAAATATAGGGTATGTGTCCCTTGACGATCATTTACATTATTTATTATAATTCATAAATTTTTGAAGCTGTAAGCGAGATTCAACTAGTTATACACTTGCTAAGATAAGTTTGATAAGACATTTGGTAATATGTATCACGAAAAGTTACACAACTCTTTTTATGAAGTCAGAAAATTTCGAGGGATATAAATTTAATGTCGGTCTATAAGCACCAAATTGGGTCTATTCATGGATGCAACTTCGTCCCATTCGATGGATTTATTACTAAATGCAGACTTTGTACGGTTTTTTTTAAAATAATACTTTGAATTAAGGCATTGCCAGCTTTATTCGCTTTACTTAACACAAAATTTCACAAAACAAACTAAAATAAAACGGCTTTGAAACACTTAAGTGATGTTCATATATGATTTATCAGCCATTCAATGATGAAAACATTATAGTTCACTATACAATGATTTAATTCCTTCGGTTTGTGTTTATATAAGCCACTTGAATGTAAACAACCGCAAACTCATGCATTTACACTTCAAATTTTACCAGTAACAACCTTTTTACTACGTTACAACAGGCCATGGGAACATACAAAAAAATATGTCTCCAACATTGGGTCTACGATTTTCTTGTAAAGCCATTGTTATTTTAGCTATGTGAACAGTTAGTTTGCAACGTTTAACTATTTTCTGTACATCCAGACTGCATTAATCGCTTTATCGATTCAATGAAGCAAAATTTTGATCACTTGAAGATCGTGTAGATCATCTGTTCAGCTTAACAAGTGAAATCATGATGCCCCAAAAGTTCAAGAAATCGAAAATTAGGCGGAAGTGAACAACGTTAAGTTGATTTATATTGTCTCAATTGCTTCGGATTACATCGATCATCCTAATAGCAACGTGATTTTGTTAATTATCGCTTAATTAATGACAATTTGGTACATAGGCCGAATGAAGGTGATAGGCTAACATTACATCCCGTCACCTTATTTAAAATTTCAAATAAATGTATTCTCTGAAGTTCGGATATGAAACGTACCAGGATCTGAACAGTATAGTAGATACGGTTAGAAGCTTAGTTGAAATATTTTAAAATAGCGTAGGTATAATTTATTTTTAAAGTTGCAATCCTCGAGGAAACAAAAGCGGTGGGCCACTTGGAGACACAATGGGCCCGGAGATAGGCCCGGCGTATAAGCCCTTTCCAAGGGTAACATGGAGTCGCTACTTATGGTAGTGTTCGATCCATGCGTAAGGGATGGGGGTTATGAATAGAATTTTCTTATCCATCCATCTACCACAAACAAATACAATAATCTTCACTGCTATTGGCACCATGAAAATTACTGTCAAAGAGTTGGTAATATTGGTCCATTGCCATTAAGTCACAACAAAAATAAATTTTCACAACAATACAAATCATATTTGACAAATTTACCGTAAAAAAAGGGTTGCTGAGTATTTCAACCAAGATGCAATCAACTCTATCCATCAAATAAACCATAAATACAAGCTTTAAAAAATATATACCTCCGTATCAAAATACGAATAAACTCACTAATAAGGAACAGTAAGGTAAGCCCAAAAAGGGGGGTTTAAAACAAATCTTATTTTTAATACTAGACTGAAATACTGCGTAAAATACAAAATACGCAAAATAACACTCAATACTCCATTATATAAATGTACACGATATAACAAAAATATTTAAACAAAAAAAAGATAAAATGCACCTTTTTAATAGGGTAAGGGGATGTAATGTTAGCCTAGCTCCTTCATTCGGCCTATGTACCAAATTAGTCATTAGTTTAGCGATAATCAACAAAATTATGTTGCTATCAAGATGACCGGTTTAATTCAAAGCAATTCAAACACTATTAATCAATTTGCTGTTGTTTACTTCCGTGTTATTTTCGATTTTCTTAACTTTTTAGGCATCATGATTTCAAGTTGAAAAGATCATCTGTATAATCTTCGAATGATCTAAATTTGGCTAAATTGAACCGATGAACCCAATAATGCAGCCTAGATGTACAGAAAATAATCACACGTTATTATTTAACTGTTCACATCGATAAAATAACAATGATTTATCAAGAAACCCGTGGACATAATATTAGGGACATATTTTTTTTTTGTTCCCAACTATGGCCTATTGGTTTGATAACTTAGTAAAAATAATGTTATTGGCTAAAATTTCAATGGAAATCGATGAGTTTCGGTTGAATATTTTACAAATGGCTCATTTAAACACAAAACAAAGGTCTCGACTAGTGCAGAGTGAATTATTATGTTTTCATTATCGAACGGCCAATAAATCATATGTGAAAATCTCTTAAGTGTTGCAAAGCAGCTTTAGTTTCGTTTGTTTTGTGAAATTTTATGTTGGGTAAAGCTAATACAGCAGCAAAGCTTTCAACCATAAAATCATTCGAAAAAAAATCGTACGTAGACTTTATTTAGTAATAAATCGATCGAATGAGACGAAGTTGCATCCATGAATAGACACAATTTGATGCTTATAGACCGACTTTAAATTCATATCCCTCGAAAGTTTCTGACTTTTTGAAACGAGTTGTATAGCATTCGATGTTACATACTAGAAAACATCTTATTAAACGTATCTAAGCAAGTGTATACCAAGCTAAATATCACTTACAGCTAAAATGCTTTATGAGTTATAGTAAAAATGTAATCGTTCTTGCATATTAGGCTGAGTCAAGCGACACATACCCTACCAATGGATAAATCGAAGATACGAAAGTTGAAAGCCCCTTGACTTTAACTACAAAACAATTTTTAAACATTTTATTTCATAACAATATGTTTCAGTGTAGGGTTTTTTTTTTTATTAATGAAATACAAATAAAAATTTGAATTAAACTTTTTTATTTTTGTCACGGAAAATTGACTCTGTAATTTATTGTAATTCAATGGTTATTTTTGGACAAAAGAAAAATGAATGTTGAATTTATCAAATGAAAACTAAATTTTGATTTTAAAATCCAAAACCGAAAAGAACGTTACAGGGGAAAATAAAACTTGAGTAAATTGTGTCATCTATGCGAATGTTTCAAGCTTAAGTGTCACTTTAAAAACATGAAACAATAGTGTAAGGTTGCATACAATCTAAGAAATAGATACAGAAATGTTTACATAATCACACATACACTGAAAATTACATAACTCGCAACGTCTTTTTGTTGAAAGAAGTCTAATTTTGTAAAAAAATATTTACAGACTTTTTTAGACATTCCCAGACATTTGAAATTTTTATCGCAGACATTGAAAAAATATATCTGGCATCCCTGCCTAGATGTGTCTTCAACGCTCTACCGCTTAGTGCCTCGACAATCGGAGCAACCGTTATTGGTCATATAGCTGAGTGGCTACCACAGAGAGAAGCAACGATCTCGACGACGGTTCAAATCACGTCGACGAATCTTGATGTTTCAATTATGTAACCCAACATCTGACTTCAATCTACAACATACATATCAACTTAAACACTACACCACCTCACCCTCAAAGGGAAAACATGCGCAATGTAATAATGCTTTCTTTTTATTTTGGATGTAACGGGTGAGTCATGTGTAGCGCGACTAAATTCATGTCGCGTTTTCTGCCACACGCGCTAGAGAGCGAGGAACAGCTGTGTGTGATTTCGTTCTTCTCTTTGTGGGCGTTGTTCGTGCTCAGTCTGCTTTCGTTTGTTTACGGTAAAGGTTGCGGAACAGAGTTTTCTCCGGGAGTATGTCTTTCGGATGCTTGGACAGCATCTAAAATCGGAGGTGGCGAGGCACTTCTTGACGGAGGCCCACAAGAAATGCACGATTTTTGACATGCTCGCTCTGTTCTACACAGGAAGGCCTATGGCCAACAATGAAAAACCGGGCCGACGGAGCAGAATAAGCGTCGCCAAGCGGATGAAATTGACATCTACCGCCGAGAACAAGATTGGCACCAGCACCAAGAAGCTGGCCAAGAAGTTCGACACGTCGCAGAGCACGGTGGTCATCATCCGGAAGGCAGAGGCATGAAACGTTACAAGTGAGCAACCAGACCGACGTACACGGAGAAGCAGCTGCTGACACTCCCGAGGAAGTGCCAAAACGTGTTGGACACTACACCCGGTAAGGTTAGATATGTCAGAAAAGTCAAGTATGAGTCCAAGATATTGGTGTCGGTGGCCATTTCGACCGCTGGCATATCTAACCTTTACGTACAGACGATTAGAGGTATGGCGGTCAATACGGAAGTGTACACGAAGAACGGGTTTGTTAAATTTTTTTGTTTTTGTTAAAAAGCACCATAAGGATGCACCTAGTTTCGTGCCATTAAGCAAAGGTCACCCTGGATTGGTTAACCGTCCATAAAATACCGTTTGTACGTAAGAAAGACAATCCCCCAAACGTACTCCGGGAGCGGCCAATCGAGTAATAAAATGGCCATTTTGTCCCAGTCGGTGTACGAAAATGGTTGCGAAGTCATCCCAGCTCAACAACTCAAATCCCGTATCATCAGATGCCCCAAAAACGTGGACCTCAAGGTGGTCCAGATCATGATGGCGAGGGTTCCAGAAATCTTGAGGAAGATTGAAGATGAAGAGCCACTATCTATCTAATTATTTCACACCTCAAACGCACATTGCATGGACTTGTAAAAATACAATAATGAATTGAATTTGAAAACAAAAAACTTTTTAACAAACGTGTTTTCATTTAGTCCCACTACTAATGAGTCACCCGTTAGTGAGCACTTGCCATTTTCTACACTAATCGATGATAGAGAAGAAGAAGTATTTGACAGTAGTTTGATAACCTCACTTTGTAGTTTTAATTATGCGTTTCATGTGTACGACAAAATGGAGCATTTTTTTCCCCTGAGATATTCGATTGTTCTTTCCGTAGTCTATCACAGTTATACTGTGTACCGGACCACTTCGACCAACTGATTATAAGCCCAATGAAAACGGTATCCGATCGCGGTTTACTTTTTTTTCAGTGATATAAGGAGTGTATCGAATGTAAGCTATCCACATACATTTGCGTTCTACGCATGTATTTGTGATGGTTTTTTATGCTCTGAACACTGCATGCTGTGCGTTTGACTGTCAGATTTCTTTTGTTTACTTGTTTGTGCGGTTCAAATTCTGCGTTTTCAAAATGTCGCGTATTGAAAAGGAAGTGAAAATTAAGGTTCTGGACACATGGCTAAGTGAGAAGGGTATTACTATGCGAAAATTGGCGAAGCGGTTTGGAATTCATCATGCGAGTGTTAAAACCATCATTAATAAGTTTGGGGAACACTATTCTTTGGATGAGCTACCAGGAAGAGGCAGAAAACCCAGTTCTTCCAACCCGAAACTGGAGCAGAAAGTGGTATCTCTAATCATGAAGAACAAATCAATGTCAATACGTGATTTGGCCAAAAAAGCAGGAACGAGTGTCGGAATGATCCAGCGTATCAAGAGGCGAAACCACCTGAAGACCTACAAGAAGCAGAAAATCTCGAAACAAAGTGCAGAACAGAAGAACCGAGCAGCAACAAGGGCCCGGAAATTGTATTCGCGACTTTTGCAGCGTCCGGATGCATGCGTTTTGATGGACGATGAGACCTATGTAAAGGAGGACTCAAAAACCCTTCCAGGTCCACAATACTTTACTGCCGTCGTTGAGGAGGATGTGAGCAATGCGGACAGGTCGATTCAAGTGGAGAAATTCGGTCGAAAGGTACTGGTATGGCAAGCAATATGTTCCTGTGGTTTGAAGTCAACCATTTTTTACACTACCGGAACTATAAATGCGGAAATCTATCGATCTGAGTGTCTCCAGAAGAGATTGTTGCCTTTATATAAGAAGCATAGTACACCTCCACTGTTTTGGTCAGATTTAGCGTCGGCTCACTATGCCAAAACCACTCTCAATTGGCTTGCGGAAAAGGGTATAGATTTCGTTGAAAAAAATATCAATCCACCAAATTGCCCTCAGCTTCGACCCATCGAACGTTACTGGGCAATCGTGAAGAGGGTCTTCAAGAAGACTGGTAAGGAAGCTGGGAACATGCAGGAGTTCAAAAAAAAAATTGGGCTCAAGCGTCCAAAAAATGCGATGCAACACTTGTCCGGAACTTGATGAAGAGCATTCGATCCAAAGTTCGAAAATTTGTGAAGGAATAACTTAAATTTCATCCGGTCTTCATTATGTTCAAGTTTAACCTCGTACAATAAAGGATCAATTTTTTGTATGAATAAAATATCGGTTTTCAACAAAATTTGAAAGAAAGTTTGTGGATAGCTTATTTTCGATACACTCTTTAGACATTAGAGTGACGATTGGGACATTGAAAATGATTGACCTGTTGAACAACCATAACTGGAAAACTTGGAAGTCCCGTATTCAGATACTCTTTACGAGGGAAAATCTCTGTACAAACGGGACATGCACCATCTTGGGTTAATCACATGGATCGGGAAAAGCGGCTTTACTTACCTTTCGAAGAGAGTCTGTGACCAGAAATCGTTTTCGTCTCAGAAAATCCCAACGGCGTCGACTGGAATTGATACGAGACCTACTGGGGTGATAGGCGATCACACAACCGAGTCTGTAACCAATGATCGATGTATTTGCGACACTTAAGATAGATTGCTAAATTGGCTACAGTTATCGAAAAGCAACCACATTTTTCTACGGTAGTTAAGCAAATGTATTAATTTTGGGACCACCCCATATGGCATAAGGTTCTTTGGCAACCGAATCCTCACAAAATCATTAAATGCACAAACAAAACCTTTCAAAACCTATGATTTTCAGTTTTCAAACATCTGATTCCTGATAAGCCGAACAAACGTGACCGATCCTTAGGATGCCAACCAACCGAGCCTTCTTTTCCTTATTTTGGAATAAACTACAACCAGCATTGATTGACACAAAATTAAAAACACAAGACAAACTTATATCTCATCACAGTTATCAATACTTTTAAGACTGCTTGGTCGTTAGAAAGCCAAAGATTTAATAATTGGAATGCAAACACAAGGATTCCTGCCATTTATCTCACTTCTTGTCTAGGTTCACGTTTCTTAGTAGATCGACTGGAACGCCGTATCTGCAAAACAACTGCCAACGACACAACCTCGCCGAATTAGTTGGCACTTTGCAACAATCAGTCCCATTTCAAATGGAGCCGATACACTCGCACGGTAACAGAAGGAAAACGACGCATTCTTCCTGTGGAGCACACTTTTCTCATTAAACTGTCTGGCGCATAAGTTCCATCGGTTCGAGAAAATCATGTCATAATTCCCCGATGGCGCACTGTTCCATTACGATTCCTGCTGCATGTTGAAACGATTTCTCGAGACTGCCAGAGACAGCTCTGGCGGTAGCCGGGAACTGTTGGGATAATTCCGTCATCGCTTTTGCCTGCATCAGGTGCATGTTGGGAAAAAGGGTTAATCAGAGCCACATGTTCGCAAATGGTGCGCAGCAGAAGGAAGACATTGCAAACAAAATTAACGAGGTGTTCTGGTTTTGTGATAATAGAGTGACGATGAGTTTACGATTTTGCAAAACTGGTTCTGATCTACAAAGTACGCCCGACGATGACACAAGAATGTCGTTAAGTTTCTCCTTAACTTACCTCGTTGGAAGACTAAATGCACTAATCCATTTGTCCCATTCGACAAGTAGCTGATCAATATTGCATTCTGCTAAATTGAAGTGAAAATCGTACAAACATTCAGAGCAACATGCAATTACTGCTGATGGCAGAAAACAATCTCGTCCGTTTGGCTACTTCTTCTGCTGCAGCCGCCCGGGCTGGTTTGCTACATCGAAACAAAATAAATAGAATATCGGATAAGTGAAACGAGTAAACATTCAGCGGTGATCAGCTCCTTATCCCGTCAGAGCCCGTAAGATGCCCGTGAGCGCTTTCGTGGAAAACTCGTTCGTACCCAGCTACCTTCCATGCAGGACCATCGAGCCTTTGGAAATAGACGGAAATATAAAACAAACTATGCAATTTAAATTCATCGTTAGCATCGGGATGGAGTCTGAAAATGGAAATCGATAAAACTCCCACACTACCGAGCCCTGAATGGCTCAACCCATCCCGGCTCGGGTAGGAGTGCGCTTTCATCATTATCGGCCGGGCGATTGGATCAGGGTTGGCAATGGGGCATCGGAGCTGGTCCAGATGGGTGCCGACTGGAACAACAACGACACCGGGAACAACTTGGCAGGAGAGCAGATAAACATCCAATGTTTGAGAGGGGCGAAGTGGAAGAATACGTTGCTATCTGAAATTTTGCGCTGGACTTTTTTTTAGCAACGACGGACGATGCATTTACTTTGTTTTCCAGTGCATTCTGCAAGTCATAGTAAATTCTCTGAAGGCTAGTGAACGGTTAGCACCCATCACCCATCGACAAAAGGTAAATGAGAGCTTTATTATATAGAACCCGAAGTGGTTAAATTCTGTGGATAATTTGGTCCGAATCCTCTTGTCCAGTAACTTATATTGCTTTCAGTTATAAAGCTATGTCCATTTAGAATCCAGAATAATCAAATCATCTGTATCTCGGTAACGGATTGACGTACAAATAAGTTTAATACATCAAAACAAAGGTAATTTACTATACTTTAAGGAAAAGTAATATCAATTACAATCATTTCTCTTCGTTTCTAATGAAAATTCACACTTTCTTCTTTATTCCTCCCATTAAACGCTGCACACCTCCGGAGTCAACTTCCTTGGTACATTTGTTCCACATTTTGGTCATCTGAGTCGCGTCCCGAGCCATTTTTCCACTTTTCATAAGCTTCCGCTTCATTACTCCCCAAAATCTCTCGATGGGCCGGAACTGCGGGCAGTTGGGTGGATTTATGTGTTTATCGATGAAATCTACGTTATTATCGCGGTACCACTGGATGACTTCCCGGCAGTTGTGGCAACTCGCCAAATCTGGCCAAAACTTCACGGGACCTTTATGGGCTTTAATGAAAGGTAGTACGCGGTTTTTGAGGCATTTTTCCTTGTACAGCTTTCCATCGTCTTATTCGTCACGAACACTTTGGCCTTTGCTCCGCAGCTGCCTATTCCTTGCCAAATCATCAGTTCTTTGGCATATTTGTCCATAAAAGCAAACTTAAACTTCGCAGGAGCATCTTCTCGAGCCGTCGCCATGTAGAATTTTTGGCCAGGAAGCTGTCCGAAATCCATTTTGACGTAGGTTTCATCGTCGATGAGCAGGAATCCTTGGTACTTCGTCAAAACCTGCTGGTACAATTTCCGAGCTCCAGTTTTGGTGACGAAACTTTGCTTCAATGTTCTGTTTGGTTGCTTGCTGGCTCGATAAAGAAGGTATACTGCTCGCAAACGAATTCTTCGAACGGTACTGCGAGCAGCAGCGTATTTTTGTGCGATTTCATTGCTTGATAGTCCAGGGTTTGCTCTGACGGTTCTCAACACCTTCTGGTTCAGCTTGCGGTCTTATGTTCCACTACGTCGCTTATCTTGAGGCACTTGATCCACGCTCTTTTGCTTCCTGAAACGTTTGAGCATATCATACACGGTTGATTTGGCGATTTTCTACGTTTTTGCGATTTTTATTGCGGACCACGTTGGATTATCAACGTGGGTGTGCAGAATTTTTTCTCTCCTCTCGGCTTCCATCTGGAATAACTTTTGACTCACTGCACGAAACACCGTGAAATTTCTACCACAGGCGTCTAGGTGAACAAACCACTGTAAACAAAATTCTTGCAGCGGTCACTTTTCCGTACCGCTGCAACACAATAAGCGATTCCGGATTCTAACTGGACAGAACTTTAGTGGGCGTAACCATCGATTACATCGGGTAACCAAAGCTGGCCGGTGTGACCTACGTTGTTTGCTGAGAGAAGACAAACTAACCAAGCGTCTGTTCGTCATTTTAGGAGCGGATCAAAACAGTGCACAATGGTCAAAACAGCGAAAAACGTGACCTTGTAAGACGTTGAAATGGTTGAGTTTAGGCATATGGTGTGTTCCAAAAAGTTTCAAGCGCCATTGACGGCCACCATTTGTAAATTATCCCCCTAAAAAGGAGATCCTAAAGGGCGAACACGAAATTACTGCAACACTTACAGCTGGTTGTACCTTTTTCTCACTTGAGAGAAATTATCAAATTTTGCAAGCTTCAAATGTCAGAATAGGAGTTTTACACCGGAAATGATAAATTTAAAGTGAATGAACGTTTAAAAAAAAAAAAAAAAAAAAATGATGAAATGTACAAGACTGCATGCCTCCAAAAACGTCTTTTGCCATTTTTGGAGCAGCACAATAAAAAAAAAACACTATTTTGGCCTGATTTGGCATCATGTCACTACAAGGTGAGTGGAAATTTCTGTCAGTGAAGTATATGGTTAAGAAAATAAGAAGCTTGCATGAGTTTTAATTTTCAATGTATTTCCTGTTTGGTAAATGTTTAACATTTGTCTTAATTTGGAAAGCGTCACAGCTAGAACGAACGCTATCATGAGGCATGTCATTCCATATTTTCACCAAACGCTTCTTAAAAGTTACCACGGGTAATCCGTTGGTATTCCCCAGTTTGTCCAGCATGTAGCCCCATGCATAGAAGTTGAGGGGGTTCAAGTCAGGCAAGGAAAAAATGTCTTCACACCTAGCCTGTGTAGTTTTCGCCTGGTAAGACGGTGCAGAGTCTTGTTGAACGTAGTATGGTTCATTCTTGTGGTGTATCTTGACGAAGGGAAGCAAATAATTCTTCAAAATATAATTGATGTACTAATTATTTACTGTTGATTATCCAGGTTTCATGAACAGCAATCGAACCATCAAAGCTTTGGAGAAACATCCCCAAACCATCACCCTTGAAACATTATGGAGCCTTTGAACAGCTTGTTTGTCGAGAGGAATATCAGAGAGATATGCTGCATGTGATAGCAGGAACATTGTTTCGTCCGAAAACAGAATTTCACAATCACCGTGCCGCTTGCGCAGCTTCCGACATCTTCGACTTTTGCAATCTTCTGCTTCCCAAGTACCAGTTGTTTTTTGTGTGGATTCAATCCACGGTCGTCTTTGATACTCCTGATCGTTGACTGTGACATTCCCGGTTATTTGGCCATCTTTCGGCCAGACTTAGCAGGATTCCATCGAATTTGCCCTCTCACTCGTTTGATGGCTCTTTGACACCTGACAGTACGTTTACGGCCAGGGTTGGGAAGTATTTTCCAGCAACTGTTTCTTTGTAGCGTTTGGTGGAGTGAAAGATGAATCTTTCGGTAATTCAGAGTGTTTTCAATTTCTTAAAAATAATACGCGGTCTAAAAATTTTCGAAAACAGACTTATCATGAGCTTTTTGCGTTAATGCTTACGAGTCTCAAACGAATAGAAACTCAAAACAAACTTACAAGCCGTGTTGACAGTTGAAAACAGTGGTTATCTGTGACTAACCCACCCAAGGTAACACATGTTTAAAAAACACTCACAGGCATTACCACTCACCCTGTATTCTAAAAACGTGCTGGAACAGTATGAGACTAATTTGGTGATTTTTTTTTGCAGGAATCCACCAAAGTGCCCTAAACTACGTCCAATCGAATCTAATTGCATTAATTGTGCGCAACATGTTCAAACCGGCGTCCGGGTTTTTCACGGAATTGACGAATTCTTTGAAGAAAGACGAGGATCTCGCAGAATCTACCTTTCTTAACAACTTAATGACCTTTGTACACCAAGCAAAGGTGTTAACCTCAGTTTCAGTTATATAAATTAGACTGACATGATACAACAAACTACTTCACCTCAAACACAGGTAAGAACTGATTTTTTTGGAAAACTGCCAGAATTTCAATCGAATGAGAAGCCCGGGTAAGATCAGAGAAATGCAAAATAATTTATTTTTGTTCCTACCCAATAATTTTGGCAAATGAAACCAATTGGAGTGATAGTGTACGATGAATGAAGAAGATTTTGGAAGCAGATATGATGTTTATAGGGAGGACAGAAAGTTTCAAAAGAGTGAAAAAAGTAAGGAAAACTCCAAAAGCATCTCTACAGTGTGTCTCACAATAGGTGTCACCTTTTTTCAGACTTGGTTTATTTCAGCTGGGAAATTTTTATAGCGGAATTGTTTACACCCGTTTTGAGTGTATTCTTTTGACAGCTTATCGCTGAAGATAAATAAGCGATTCCGTTTGTTTATATTTATCAGCTACCATGGAAGCCATGCGGGAGCAAGTTTTAAAATTTCATTTGCAAAAGCTTAGACCGTGTCAGATACAGCCTTAAGCAGTTCGGCGTGAGTAAGCGTTTTGTTTTTCGTACCTTGAAACGGTTCAAGGAAACTGGAAATGTCCATATTCAACACAAAGAAGGTGCCAGACGAACTGCCAGAACGAATGTAACGAAACAGATCAAATGTGTGAGGGAGCGAATAAGGCGTAATCTGGCCGTATCTGGACGTAAATTAAGCAGACAATTTCAAATGTCCCCTGCTTCAATGAACAGGCTCCTCAGACATGATCTGGAATGCAAGCCGTACAAGAAACAACGGGTTCACGGGTTGAAGGAGCGTCAAAAGCAAGTCAGGGTTCAAAGAAGCAGAAATCTTCTGGTTCGGCACGTTGACTGCGGGATTTTATTTTCAGATAAAAAGCTCTGCCTCCTTCAGGACAGTCATAATCAACAAAATGATCATGTGTATGGCAAAAGTCTTTCCAATATTCCAAGAGATAAACTAGCTGTAGAACGCTATCAGAATGTATCGAAAATCATGGGATGGGGCGCCGTTTCACGAAAAGGAAAACTTCCTCTTCTTTTCATAGAACCTAACGTAAAAATCAAGCAGGTTTTGAAGAACCATCTGCTTCCTCATGCTTCAACGCTGTATGGGAACAGACCATATTGTTTCCAACAGAACTCAGCTCCAGCTCACAAGGCAAAGAAGACACAAGCGTGGTGCGCGGAAAATTTTCCCGATTTCATCACAAGCGAAGAATGGCCTACATCTTCACCGGATCTCAACCACTTGACTACTTTGTTTGGGGTTGAATGCCTCAACATATAGGCCGTACGAAAGGGCTTACTTTAGGTCGATTCAAGAAACATTTGGTTGATATTTGAGACCAAATTCCTCAGGAAATCGTGCGTGCCAGCTGCGATGGGTTTACAAAGCGTTTGCGCAAAGTTATCGAGGAAAAGGGCGAGAGACTCGAATTGAATTAATGTGGTTTATTTTCATAGCATGTATCTTTCAAATGAAAAATAAATGCTGTGATTTGGTTGATTTTTTTTTGCTGTAATCCCATTTTGTTTACGTGACACCTATTGTGAGACACCCTGTAGACTCCTTTATGTTATTTTTTCGTTAACGTTATTTCATTCATTTAAAAAAAAAAAAAAAGTCTTAAACTATGTCAACGATATAAATCTCTTCCTAGGAAAAAGGAATAATCAGGATAGCTAGACATTTTGCAATTGAATGTTCAAAAACGTAATGCCATAGCCTCTTCCAGAAAACAAGACACACTTGAAATTTCAATCACACAAGGAAATCAGTCTGTAGGAAAGTGCATAAGAATTGGGGATTAAGGAGTGGGATTCCAAGCAAACATTCATTGATCATTATAGTACCAATTACCATTTTAAGCCTGTCCATGTGAAATTTTGGACACCAAAATAATAGCAGCAAAACTTTACACGTAATTTAACAAAACCGATTGTTTATTTCGCAATAAAAGAGTTATGCCTTCATTATGCACAGTTGATAAAGATGTTAATCCTTCTTTCTGTAAAATTCTCGAACTTTCTGTGACACACCTGCCATCAGATTCCGTACGATATTCTCAGATACGCCCGCCGTGACGATTCGCCATCTTCTCTTGAATTTATCGGTACCATTTTCTTTCTTCTTAGTTTCGAAGAGTTTCTGCTTAACTAAATCCCCGTAATTCTCTATTGGGCGAAGTTCTGGACAGTTTGGTGGATTGGCTGTTTTTGGCACGTATTTGACCTCTTGTACCTTATACCATTCCAGGACGGATTTCGCATAGTGACAAGAGGCCAAATCAGCCCAAAGCAGAGCTGGAGAGTCATGGCTTCTGATAAATGGTAGCATCCGCTTTTGCAGACATTCTTTCTCGTACACATCCTTGTTGATAGTACCGGTAGAGACGACATTTTTAGATTTTCGACCACAACTATATAACTATATGGCCAGCCAAATCAAATACATGAAATCGAATGGGAATTTGAACACCTTCTTTGTCCGAAAATGCTCGGCAACGGCGTTCCTTTGCATTGCGGTATAAAAAGATGCTGTTTAAAGGATTTTTCTCAATAATGGTGACCACCTTCTTGTCAATTTGTTGGGAGCATACTTTTCGATTTGTTCCACTTCCAACCTTCTGATCTACAGTCAAGCGCCGGTATTTGCAAACACAAAACACGGTACTTTTCGGTAGTTTTAGTTTCTTGGCAAGTTTGCGTACCGATAATCTCGGATTTTGCTGCCGTTGGTATAAAATACGTTTGCGCACTTCCACTTAATTCGACTGGAATTTACTGAATGCAACAAGAATGTTAACATGTTATACCACGAAAGTGGAGAGTTTCAGCTTTCATATAAGTGAAACGTCTCAACGATCCGTGAAATAATTCAAAATCTTCACTGAAAGAAAAGTGACGGAAATTTAATGTGGACAGGCTTTACTTTGGACAATTTAAAGTTGCATTGTTGGTTTACATTATTTGGCAGGACCTTTTAATTCAGTATGACGGACAATTTGTTATGAGAAAGAAAGCTAATATACCTGTCGTTCACATACCTGCAATTGTGTGCTACCAAAACCAATGACCACTGTTCATACAGAAGTTAAATAGCTAATACAGAAATACGTGCTTGCATGACCTAGATTATGCAATAATAGTGCTTGTGAGATTTGATCTATAATTGAAATGGCCCTTTGTGATCGCAGCAAGCTGTCGTGTTTTGCTTTTGCTTCGTTGTTTTTGCGGAAAAAAAAGTTATTCAACTAGAATAAAAAGTTATATTATAAAATATACGAGTGCTATGCGTAAGACGTTGTGAATTTAACCGATTCCCACTCAAAGTGTGTTGTGGCTGTGTTTCTTCAGATAGTTTGTGCGTCGGTAGTTTTTTCCCATTTCTTGTTTTTTAGTGCTTCGCCACGCGCCCGGACGAGCTTTTCTGCATTGGATAAGGAACTTGGTGAGGTCGTTTTGTATTATAGGAAATATACCTTAGCTATATACACGCCAGGGTTAAGAATGCCTATTTTTGATTCTGGAAGTGTAAAAATTCTTCGCATATCCATTTAATATGTGAAGATTTTCATGCGGGGCTTATTGTATATGATGATGACCTCAAAATGGACGTGTATGAACAGGAATTCTTGAAATGGGTTGTTGGATTTCAGTACAGCTGTCACCTTCAATCTCCAGGGCCAAAATTGTGTGCACATCGGGATAACATATAAATCAACGAAGAAATGCAGACAAGTTTCTTCGATAAAAGCACTGCCGGTCAGTGGGAGATTGATTGTATATATACACACAATACACATACACAGATTTCAGGATCTAATAACTTTATACTCAAGCGATTCAGGACCGACTCACATAATAAAGACAGTATTCGAGGAAATTTGGACACACAAAATAGGTCACCAAAAATGTTCTTTGAGCCCGATTCTTTTCAAACTTGCTGGAAATAAAGTACTACTAAATGGTTAAGTTTTGACATCATTGGTTTATTGAACCTCTTCTCCCAACCCAAATGCCCGCACCTTTGCCTTGACCCCTTTCATCAAATTTTGGGCAATGATAGGACCGACTTGCTTACTTACTTTTAACCACACTTTCTTTAGTTCAAGTTCATTTTCTATCAGTTATGGAGTTTTAACGAGCTTTGCCTTCATGATTGCCCAAAATTTTTCAATTGGGCGAAGTTCCGGAGTGTTTGGAGGGTTGACGTCTTTTGGTACAAAAACTACATTATTATCTTTGTACCAGTCTATGACGGGCCGGGCATAGTGGCAAGATGCCAAATGCGGTCCAAACAGTGTCGGGCCATCGTGAGATCTCAAGAAGGGAAGAAGTCGTTTTTGGAAGCATTCGTCCTTGTAGATTTGTCCGTTGACGGTCCCAGAGGTGATGAAGGGCTGACTCATTTTGCCACATCCGCATATCGCTTGCCAGACAAGGAATTTTTTGGCGAATTTCGACAGTTTCTTCTTCCGTACGCTCTCCGGAACGGCCAACTTAGAGGTGGCGACGTAGTGTTCCTGTCCTGGCATTTGTTTGGTGTCGGCTTTAATGTAGCTCTCATCGTCCATCACAATGCAGAACGGTTTTGTGAGCCACTCCCTGTACAGTTTTCTTGCACGAGTTTTGGCCACCGAGTTCTGTTTATCGCTCCGGTTCGGTGCCTTCTGGACCTTGTACACATGTAATCCAGAACATTTCATTGTTTTCTACACAAAACAAACTGAAACTTTCGCCTTTTTCGCAACATCCCTGATCGAAATGTTCGGATAACGCTTAAATTGGTTCAATACCATCCTGGCCTTCTCCGGATTTGATGTGCCACGTTTTTTGCCACTACCATTTTTCCGCTTGGTTGTCTTACGGTCCTTGAACGTTTTGATCACATGAGATACGGTTGAATGTGCGATTCCGAGCTGTTTTCCGATCCATCGATGAGAAGCGTTTGGGTTTTCGAAGTGAGTGCTCAAAATTTGTTGGCGCACTATTTCTTCATTCGAAGCCATCGCTGAAATCACTCGACCGATTTTCACGAAATTCATTACACAATCGACACAACACAATGAAATACATTCAGATAAAATTTCAATAAATTTTACCCACACGCTAAAAAGTTACGAATAATTGCGTGTGTCCAAATTTCATCGAATACAGTCTTTAGTCAGATGCTCCCACATTTTATAGTTATGACTCAATTTTAGGGCTAATTCACCTTATATTCAAATGGTTCCAATCTTTTACTCAAGTAATTTCAAGTATTTCAGGGTTGATTTGACGATCAAATAACTTAGTATTCAAGTGATTCAGGACTTACTCACACTTTATTCATGTAACTCTATTTTTTGCACGGATGAAATGCTTTCGAGCTTCCCATGGCTGATTAGCTTGATATTTCAGTAATTTTAAACTTATCAGATTTAACTCACTTCATATTCAAGTGTTTGATTTCAGGGTATAGAGGTATGATGTTATAGGTATGATTCAATTCATAAGTTATTCCAAACATTTTAAGGACCAATTTAGTTATATATCCAAATAGTTCCAATCTCTCACTCAAGAAATTTTAAGCATTTCAGGGCTGATTCCAAGTTTTTCAGGACTAAATAGCTTAGTATTCAAGAGATTCAAGTTTGGCTTACTTTTTATTCATGTAACTCTATACCTTGTGAGGCTTAAATGCTTTCAAGTTTTTCATGGCTGATTTATTGCATATTTGAATAATTCTAAATTTAAGGCTTCAAATGATGAGTTGATAACTTCGAAGGAGGGTGCGACCGATCTCTGGTCCTCACAAGTTCCTACCTCACGTCTCCACGAGTCATATGATCACAAAAAACTGCCAGGTGAAACATGGAGATGCTGGTTAGCGTAGCCTGGGCAATGTTGTCAATCTGACAATAGCGAAGTGAGGGGGTGCGACTGAAGATCGTGTAAATATTGTATATTTTCCATTCTCATTTTAATAATAATTTCAGCACGCTTTAGAATCATCTTTGCATTCCAAAACCATATTAGACAATGGAGCAACATGACAGGCATCAAAGGCTCGATTTCTTTTCCAGGATTTCAGTATAACATTTAATTTAATTTGCACTTCAGACCTTCAACTACTATATACATAACAGACTGGCATGTGCTTATAGGTAGTGTAGGATTATATTTAAATATTGTGTTTAGTGGTATTGTGGTAAGATAAGCCATTCATTTCAGAAATCATCATACCGGGCTCTTCGATCACTCTAAATGTTATCTTTGAAATGTAACTAGAACGGTATGAAGAAGAATGTTAACAACATCTCTTTTAGAATAATATCTTTTATTGAAATTTCATCTTTTATATTTGGAATGATCTATTCTGTTTTCAGCTTTTCCAGGACTACATGGATGTTAATACATGTCTAATTTTTTTTTCAGTAACAATCCAGTGCATGTCAGATATATTTTGAATATACGCATATTATGTTCTTGTATTGACTTACTGTAGTCGCTTATGATATCTTCATTTTTTGTGTACACATTAAACTAAATATTAAATAACACAACGGGGAAAGGGAGGGACCATAAGGGCACACTAGTGAAACGATTTGGATAGGGAGCATGGGACTGCCTCCTCCCTATTGTTAACATTTCGCGGAACAAGGGCGAGCTCTTCGACCCCATCTATTGGGTTTATTCTGTCAATCGAGGGCTCGATTCTAGTGCTGTGAGTGTGAACTTGCTGTTGGAAGGAGATTCTCTTCCCTATATTCGCGGGTTTCAGGTAAGTGTCTCTGCTTACGGGCCTGCCCAAACATTTTTGGCCCTACATACAGGAGCTTGATGATCACAAACAGCAAAAAGATCCTGAACAAATTGTTTTTCAGATTATTCCACTGCTATGGAAAGTTACCTGGCTACAATAGATGGTTTTATTACATAATCATCATCATAATTGAAATGGCCATTTGCTTAATTTTAATAGCTTCTGTTCAATCTGCAGACTTAAGCCTCATATTGCTAAGATAATGAATAACTTATGAAATAAATTTATAAACGGAAAGAGTTTTGAAAAAGATACAACTAATAATGAATATATATGTAATCAGACATTTAATCTAAGCATTCAAGCAGCAGAGTTACAGTGGTGGTCATAAAAATAAGGCCATGTGCGTTTTGGCGAAAATTTACTATTTTTTAACGAAATTTTTGAATGTGCTAGATTTTGTTACTGAAGAATTTGTTCCTGATTTCTCCCAGTGCAAAAAAAGATGCAATTATACCATATTAATTGATAATTTGCATTTATTCTTGAAAAAAATAAAAGTATGACAATAAATTCCCTGGTCATTAAAATAAGGCCATTTGTTAAAATAACTTTATTTTGCAGTATTTTTTTGTCGTTTACTTTCGTTTTTGATCCACTTTGCTAGTACTTCGTTGCACAACCGTTACTCTTCACAACAGCGCTGCATCGCCTCGACATAGACTCGACAAGCCTCTGACATCGCTCTACGGGGATCGAAGCCCACTCCTTTTGAATCGCTTCCCATAATTCCTGCTTATTTTTAGTTTTGTATGCAGATACTGCCGTTTTGAGGTCTTTCCAGAGGTTTTCAATTGGATTTAAGTCAGGTGATTGCGATGGCCAAGGAAGAACATCGATGGAGTTGCTTGCAAAAAATTGTTTAGCTCTGCGAGAAGTGTGTTTGGGGTCATTATCTTGTTGGAATACCCATTTTAAAGGCATATTTTCCTCTGCGTATGGATGTATTATAGTTTCGAGAATATTAGTATACACATGTTGATCCATCATCTGCTTAATCCAGTAGATAAGGACCTACACCGTACCAAGAAAAACATCCCCATAGCATAATGCAACCGCCTCCATGTTTGACCGTCTTCTTAGTGTACGCTGGTGAAAAATCCCGACCCGGTGGTCGTCTAACGTACGTTCTGCCATCCGATCCAAATAAATTCATTTTTGTTTCGTCACTCCATAGTACGTTCCGCCATTTTTTGATGCCATCGGGACCAGACCAATTAAAATGTTGTTTCGCAAAATTTAGCCTGTTTTGAATATTCTTTTTACTGAGTAGAGGAACCTTCCTAGCCACCCGACCATGTAAATTCTGCTCTTGAAGTCTTCTGCGAATAGTTCGTGCACTAATTTCAAGCTGAAGCTCCTGCTTTATTCCTGTAGCTGATTTGAAGGGATCACATTTGGAGACATAACCGATTCGACGGTCGGTATGACTTGATGTTTTACGTTTAGGTCCGCGGTTTTCAATATTGCTTTGTACTTTCAGTGCATTTTGCACCATGCAACGAGATGCCCCAACCATTCTAGCGATTTCTCTTTAAGATTTACCTTCACTATGCCATTTCCGAATCAATTGCCTCTCTGAGTGTGAACAATGAATTGCACGTCCCATTTTTGCTGTATATCAAACATAAATAGAACGAATGTATTGTTTATCAAGTGTTATTTTATTATTTACCAGTTCAACACAGCCTACAACGACGAATTTTGTACAAGATTTCGAATTTGAGCGGTTCCGGTTATGCGGCCTTATTTTCGTGTCCAACCGAATTTGACAGCTGCTGGATAAATAAGTCTTTCTACATGCACGAGAGACACCTGGCAGATTTATTTTCAACTTAATTTGTTACTAACAAAGTTCCTCTAATGACAGATAGAGTGAGCTCTTTTTGTGATGGTTTTCATTGTGAATTTTATCGATATTGTAGTTCGAGTGAAGGGATGGCCTTATTTCCGTGACCACCACTGTATTATGTGATCTAAATTCTATGCTCTAATGATGTTACCAATGCCCACTGTTCATACAGAAGTTAAAAAGCTGAAACAGAAGTTCGTGCCTGCATGACGGAGATTATGCAAAAATAATGTTCGTCAGATTTTTTTTTTTTTAATTGAAATGGCCCTTTGCTAAATTTCAATAGCATCTATTCAAACTGCAGAATTAAGTCTCATATTGCTAAGAAAATGAATTAATAGAGAAATAAATTTATAAGAGGAAAGAGTATTGAAAAAAGTACAACTAAACAGACATTTAATTGAAGTATTCAAGCAGCAGAGTTATCATATGATCTACTATTCTCTAATGATAGTTTAATAAACCGCATAGAGTCGACTATGTCTCAAACAAAAAACGTACGATCTTTCATTTCTGATATTTTCAGTGCAATTCTCTTTCGAGCCACTAGAAGAAGCGTGCCTAATCTTCAAACACAACTGAATCGAAATCTTCCTTCGAGCACTGCCCTGACCACCACCCACCCATGTACATTCTCGCAACAAGCATTGATTGGCGACGAATCCGCTTTTCACATTATTCGCGTTCAGCAGCTTACACAACACAACTGGTCGGTGCAATGTATCGTTGCTCGTCTCCTCTTTGTTGGAAGATAAATATTTTATATTATAAATTCCTGATAATTGAATTGAATTGAATGGGATTTGAGAGCAAGCGCATCGATCGAGCGAGTGGTGCTTTGGAATCTATATCTAATTTTCACCCGATGACGGTGCTGATGACGGTTGAAGCTGGATGTGCGTTTTCAATGGGTACTTGTGAGCAAAAGCTTTCATGTGCACGTGCACTTTACTGAATGCGTTAACCATTGAGTTCATCGAAGAATGGGTTAATGAGCAGTAATTCACATTGCTCGAGCTAAATGTTGATTAAACATGGTTGATGGAAATTGGCATCCTTTATGACGGTACTTGCGCTGATAATTTCACAATGACCGCCATTGAGCACAAGAGCACAACGCACGGTGGGCCTGGAATGAATTTGAGTTAGAAATATTCCATTACTTTAAAGAAGATTCTATTTAACCGCCACAGCTGGTTCGAATCCGCACTCGCTGAAAAAGGAGCTTCTCGGCAGTAATGATTTTTACAGTGAGTTGAAGCTTTTTAACATGATCATTAATGAATATTTAATTTTAACTTTAAAATTTACTTCAGAATGCATGTTAAAATCATTTCATTTATCCAATGTTCATAATGTATGGGATTTGTGCAAGTAGAAAAACGAAGAGGCTGGCAAAATTCTGGTCATTTGTGGAGTCAATCAAGATCACAAAATTTCAATTAATGAGATTTGGAAAGCATTGGCCTTCTAAAAGTTATGCTCAGCAATGCTAGATGACAAAACTTAACAGTTGTAACAAAATACTTAACTCAGCTCAACTGAAAGCTTGGTGCACCATTCCACAGTGATTACGTCTTCCAGCATGGATGTTAATAGCAAAACAAGAGCTTAAGATCTTTAGATCCCCATCGTAGTGCGCTCTTTTTCCTCTTCCCCGGTGATGTCGTGGGAGTGAGGGTAAATGGCTTGTTTCTTAATTAGCATAGGCTTTGCTCCCTTCTATGTCCTCCATTCGTACCTTGCATCGAATCGGAACCGAGCCCACGGAAACTGAACCTGAAACTAATAATGATATTTATTTCAACTGACAGATTGAACGAGCATAAAGCGCTTTTCGTTGAGCGGCTTTGAACTTAGTCGAGGTTTCTTGGTCAGACGTTCCGTTCGTTCGTTGCTGATTGGCTTCAGTGAGAAGAAGAGGCGAGGATGCCAATGCCACCCTGCGCACTCCGGGAGCTTAATTCAATCTTGTAGTTTTCTCTTCCCTCAGCAACCCTCAGTGAACTCCGAGTGGGGCAGAACAGGCAAAAGAATTCGTTTATGCTCATTTGCTACACACGCTGCAAATTTACTGTTTTACGGTCTTCGATCATTACAAGCAAATGAGTACCGTTCGATTCGAAGGCAGTTCAGTTTGCTCCATCATGTGGATCCGGTGATCCATTACAGTCAATCCCGGAGGCTAACCATAACGAATAGTTGCAGACACTCTGACATATCGAATCAAAATCGCATCTTCCAGACCGTCAAGAACAAAAGAAATAATGAAGTTGGAGAAATCGATTCCTGGGGATAGATGAAGAGAGTTAAAAGTGCATTACCATAGTCGACTTGAATAAACCGTTTTGCCAAACCAATGCTGATGACAACGACGACTACGACGACGACAAAAAGGAGATTGACACTCGAAGGGTGAACGACTGAAGCTGTTGGTTTCTCTTTGTTTTTGTGTTTGATGACATCCAAAGAATGACAACAAATGCAATAAATTAAGCTCCGATTTACTTGAAGTGAAGTTCAATTAAATTCTTTGTAATCCTCTTTGGAACTAGAACGCTGGGGATTTTACCGTCATCTACTGAAATTGAAACAAGCTCAGTATTGAGATAGACGTTGGACAATCGAAAGCTCATCATATTCGCCACCAAACCCTTGTTCTTTAGGGGAATAGTTCCAACCAAATTTATCATCCTTGTTCTCTCGAATCTCTATACGACCAATGAGGGCGCGTTCCTTTCTGCGTGGTGGCTTCGATCTCCTTCAAAAACTATCTTCCACCGGCACCGATGTCATGGGGCACAAAAACACAGCCAAGGAATGATAATAGACCGCCGTTCTCTTCTCGGCTGCAGCAACCCATCTGTTGGAATCCTTTATCTCACCCTTGAGTTCCAACATTCGCATCGTAGCTTCATCCCTAAAAGAGCCCCCCATCATCAAGCTGCAACTACGACGAGACGATGTTCGATTTAAGTCAGCTGCTGGGGTAGCTCTGGAGAGCGCGCGCGACTGTCATCCGTTCAAATTAGATCGATGTAGGGTAACTGTTCCCATAATAATCTCTTGTTCCTATGTTCGTCCATTCGTAGGCTGAATTGCGAGTGATGGGAAGAATACAGGAACATCCCCCCTACATTGTTGAGAGCCTTTTCTTCATCAGTAAAACAAGAACAACAACGCGATGGCTTCGACACTGAAAGTTGAAGTGCGAAATTGCGAGTGTGTGGATGGAACGGAATTTAAATTAAATTCACAAGTCGAGAAAGGATCAATAAATTTGACTCGTGGAACCCTCCGCTATTCACCCTTTGGCTAAGTGCTAAAACAAAGATAATAAACGTTGCATTCCGAAGTCCTGCAGGGCTGACAAACATTGTATTGTAGTTTTAATCAGCAGGGATCGTTTGCATTTAATGAATGGCAGATCAAGTGCAGTGGAGCACAGATTCAAATTCCAAACAAATGAATCCAGGATTTCAAGGTGTCGTAAAACAGGAAAGGATTGATTTTTTTCAGTCTGCCAAGAATATCTCCTGTGAAATTATGCAATGTAATGTCCGAAACGTAAGAACATCAATACACTTCTAAGAATCGTTTAAACTTATTTCATAAATAGCATTCCCCCCAATAGTGCTTATTAGGGACCATGCCGATGGAAACCACGATATTGGAAACCAATAGCAAATTTGATTTGACGTTATTGGTTCAAACATGGAACAGTTATAACAGCAAGACTATCCGGTTGGCGAACAGCAGTACAGAATTATCTCACTACGTGTCATATGAATTTCCTATAAAGCCTGTCCACGCTAAATTTTGAACAGTTTTCTTTCTGTGTAGATTTTGAAGTGTTTCACGGATCGCTGAAACGTTTCACTCATATGACAGCTGACACTCTCCACTTTATTTCGTGGAACGGCAGCAGAATCCGAATTTATCGGTACGCGATCTTGCCCAGAAACAAAAACTACCAAAATGTACTGTGTTTTGTGTTTGCAAATGATTTGACTAGCGCTTGACTGTAGATCGGAAGGTTGGAAGTGGAAAAAATCGAAAAGTATTCTCCCGAAAAAATGGTCAAGAAGGTGGTAGCCATTATTGAGAAAAATTCCAATCGTTCTGTTCGAAATGTAGCTCGCAAAGTTGGGGATCATAATCATCGGTACAAAAAGTGAAGCAGAGATAAATACTGAAGGCGTACAAAGTGAAAAAGGTGCCCAACTGTGATGAAAAGAAACATTTCACTGAAAAAAGTCGTGCTAAGGAGCTTAACACCATTTTTTTGCGAATATTTTTTTAAATCATAATGAAAGACGAAACATACGTACCCGAAGGCTTTAAACAGCTTCCTGGTCTGGCTTTTTACACCACAATGCAAAAGAAACGCCGTTTCCGCGCATTGAAAGTGTCCGAATTCCCGAATACTTCTTTAATTTGGATGGCTGTATTTATTTGTGGTCGAAAATCTAAAAGTTTCGTCTCTACCGGCACTATCAATAAGGATGTGTACGAGAAAGAATGCCTGCTAGGGCCCCTTTTCCAAACCCCCTCCCCCCCCCTTTTTTTTTTTTCCCCCCCCCCCCCCCTCCCCCAACTCCCCCCCCAAAAAAGTTTTGGGCCCCCCCCAACCCGAAATTTCCCAAAAAAAAAAAAAACCAAAAGGACACCAATATTTCCAGAAAAAGAGGGAAAACCCCCCCCCCGGCGGGCCCGGGGAACCCCCCCGAACCCCCCGGCGGTTTTACCTCAGAAAGTTGGAGAATTTTACAGAAAGAAGGATTAACTTCTGCACATCTCAATCAACTGTTTCTAATGTATGATGTATGATGTATGATATGTACTACCACCCATTGTAGCACGGAAACTAAGTCCGACAGCAATGGGCTCTCCTCTCTGTTAGACTTGATCAAGCTTTAATAACCACTGATTATCCTAATCATGCCGTTGTATGAAGGGCCAAAAAGGGGTTGGGTGGATCGATATGCAACATCACTTATACGTATCCACAGGGATATAAAGAATCTCCTTCCAACAACAAGACTGAACAATTGGTCAAAAGAGCAAGCTATCTAACATGAGGATGCCCCAATGGGCGGGGAGAAGAGCCCGCCCTCTATTCACAAACTGTTAGCAATGGGGAGTTGGCATTCCCACTCTCCCCATCCAGAGTGCTTCAATCGGGTGCCCTGATGGTCCCTCCCATTCCCATGAAATATTTATATAATAGTGTATATATGTATATGTAAATGAAAAATACTACAAGCACTCGTATCTATTATATATGATATTCATTCGGTTGATCCTGAAATGCAAGAAATGTTGTAAAGTGTTAAAGTGGCGCTTAAGCACGTTTTCGTTCGTTTTCAGCGATAGCAGCATTTCACCAAAATTTTGATTTGAAGTATCCTGAAAAAGTTTATTAAATCTATTGAAATTTTACAAAGCTAACGTTTATACATTTTAATTTACTGTTGCCATGGTCACTATTTGCTACTTGATGCTGATTTTATAATAGCAATCCGCTTTTATTTTTGCTGAACTAATAGTTATTGCTACCGAGTTAGGAATGGGAAGATTTAAGTGGAAGGGAGTTAAAGATAAATGGGCAGAAAACAATAAGTAATGTTTTAATCATCTTTGAAGTAAAATCAATAAAACAATATTACCAAATCTAATGATATTGTGATATATTATGATCAAGTAATGACAAAGGTTGAAATGTAAAATCAAACACTAGCCAAATGGCACACGGCGCTGCATGAATCAGATCAGCTCAGAATTGGTAAAAAGTCCCTTTGTAAACCGGAAATGAAAAATACATTCAGCAATAAGTGCAAAAGCCTACCACAGATTCCGTAATTTTCAAAAGCCTACCACAGCTGTAATTTTCTGCATTATATACTGGACATATAAGGAATGCTAGATGTCATAAATTGAAGGGATATTTCGTGTTTAAGCCAGATACCGCCTAAATCAGGTTTGTTGCATGAAAATGTGAAGGTCATGATATGATGGAAATAGTACGATGTTGTAAAGAAATACTACATAATGTACATATAATAATTAAATGCCGCTATTTGCCTCTTCCGCTGCGATGTTAGATGATTGAAACTCTAAAATAGCGAAAATTCCAACGTGATATAATGAAATAAAGTTGATATAATGAAATAAAGTTGATGATGGCATCCTAGCAAAATAGCAAAGAAAATGTAGGCAAATAAATTTCATACGAGTATGATTACTGCCCAAAAACGGTAACTCAATAAATCCAAAACAAACAAAAAAAATAAAAAATGAATGACAGGAAATTCTCCGATAACTCTTTTTTCCTAATGGTCCCATAAATGATTCTTTATGTCTGTAAAATAGAAAAGGTAGGCTCATAAACAATGTTAGTTTTTGAATTAACTAATTTGGACGACGAATATATATATATATATATATATATAAATATATATATATATATATATATATATATATATATATATATTATTTTTAGAATTTGTCGTATAGTATCCTCTCTCTAAAAAAAATGTAAAAACCATCCTATCCTCTCAAATACACAACGTGAGTTAGGTGGGACAAAACCTACAACGATGCAAATGCGAAGCTAAAAATAGCATATAAAAAATATTGTGAAGGGATGTTATAATATAAAATGATAATAACAATTATATTTGTAATGTCTGCATGTCTACTGATCCTGCTGCAATTGTAGAAGGACTTGCATTATCATAGCCACTGGGGAAGAAAACAACTCAAAATTATTATACAACACTTGGGAATTCCATGGATGATCTGAAATTATATACCGTAAAAAGAATACTTCCATTTTTCGTGGTAGGGTAAGATTTCAGCATGCTACTTTACCGGGGTCACACTGCATACATCGCCTTGGTGCGGCTGCCACCTAATGTATAGTTGACGCGATACAGCGTTTCTTACTCAACCGCTGGATGCCAGGACATACGTTGTTTGAGCCGCACCTCCTTGGTGGACAGACGCTCAGCACGCACCTCCTCAATCTAGCTGAAGTCAGAAGGACAACAGTGCCCAGGCTGCACTACCAGCTAAGTACGCAACCCTTAGCTGGCGGTCTTTGTCATCTCTTGACCCGTGGAAGCATGAGGTAGGAACTTGTGAGGACCATAGCTATGTTGCGTGGACGCACGCTCCATCCCAGGTGTCTACTCACCATTTTGCAGCCCCCCACACTTCTAATTAAATATATTATTATTTTTATAAAAATAAAATTATTTTTTGTTTAATTATAAAATTTTTTAGTATTATTTTTTTGGTCAAAAATAAACAATGATAGGCTTTTTTTCGTTACCCCCCCACCCCCCCCCCCAACGGAAGGGAAGGAAATAAAATGTAAAAACCGCACCAAAACTTCCTTTTTTCCTCCCCCCTTGTCAAAAAAAAACCCCCAATTTGAAAAAAAAACGCATTTATTTCAATTTTTAATTGATATCTTTATTATCGCCTTCAAAGTACTCGCCATTAGAGGCAACACACATATGCCAGCGCTTTATCCAATCATCCATACATTTTTTATAGGCCGATGAATGTATGGCTTTCAGTTCTTCCAGCGAATTCTTTTTTATCGCATCAATCGATTCAAAACGCCTACCTCTGAGCGGAATTTTCAGTTTTGGGAAGAGAAAGAAGTCGCACGGGGCAAGGTCTGGTGAATATGGTGCTTGTTTGATGGTATTGGTGGAGTTCTTGGCCAAAAATTCACAAATAGTGAGCGCGGTGTGTGATGGAGCGTTATCGTGGTGTAAAATCCACGAATTATTGCGCCACAATTCTGGCCTCTTCTTTCGAATTGCCTCACGCAAACGTCTCATAACTTGTAAATAATACTCTTTGTTAACCGTTCGACCTTCTGGAAGGAATTCAGAATGGACGACACCGCGAAAATCAAAGAAAACGGTCAGTAAAACTTTAATTTTGGAGCGACTTTGTCGTGATTTTTTTGGTTTCGGCTCATCTTCGGCGCGCCATTCGGACGATTGTTGACTTGTGAGCATATCAAATTCATATACCCACGTTTCATCACCAGTTATGATGCGTTCCATGAATGTGGGATCGCTATCTGCGTTCGCAATCATCTGTTTAGCGACCTCAACTCGATGCTGTTTTTGCAAAAAATTCAGCTCTTTTGGAACAAGTCGTGCTTCAATGTGTTTCATGCCCAGAATTTCCGTCAAAATGTGTTCGGTCGATCCAAATGAGATATCAAGGAGTGCAGCTATCTCCCGAATGCTAATTTAGCGGTTTTCCATAACTAAATTCTTCACGGAAGCGATGTTTTCATCGGTAGTTGAGGTCGATGGTCGTCCAGAACGCGGCATGTCACTCACGCTTTCACGGCCTTCTTTAAAGTCTTTGTGCCAAACAAATGTACGATTTTGTGACATAGAGTCCTCACCAAAGGCTTTTTGCAACATTCTGAGCGTTTCCGCTGCAGAAAATCCGTTTGCAACACAACATTTCACACAAACGCGTTGTTCCAATTTTTTATCCATGGTAAAAATCGCCGAGCGTCTATTTTTCGACTAACAAAAGCAGTTGTCAAAACAAAACTAATGGATAATTTGCTCTCACACTTTGACAGAATATCAGAACTAGTGTTGCTATCTTACACTAAAAAGATTTTACCGAAAAAATAAAGGCGGCCTTTTTAAATTGAAAATTACCGGAACTTTTTGATCACAAGGTATAAAACGTGTTTCAAAGGAAAGAGGGAGCCGATTAGCGTTTCTAAGGGAAACGGTCAATTATCAATTGCGTAAGAGTTTCAACGGATTGTTCAAACATGAACTCCATTATTTTTGCATATTTCTCGAGTACTTTTTCAAACAGTCATATCTGATTTTGTAAACAGAGAGGGGAAGTGAGATTCAAACGTAAATTTCTCAAAACTCTCAACACCCTCACGGAAACTAGCATAACCATCATGTTAGGGAAATGTTATTCCTTGTGTTGGTCGCCCTAGTTTGCATGGAAGTGCTTAGGGTTTCAAGAATTGAATGTTGAATCTTACTTCCTCTCTTTGTTTACAAAATCAGATCTGTTTGAAAAAGTACTCGAGATTTGTTTGTTAGCCGTTTGAATATTTCTAAAAGAGAAATAACGTATGGGAGGCATAAGCGATTATTAGATTGTTTGCCAAATCAGTAATTTAAAGTTCTTTGTGCAGTGCAGATTTTGTTTTTTTTTTTGTAAAATTTACCGTCTCAAGCAGCATACATTGTTAAAAAATTGTGGTTCCAACATAATTGTGACTTAATTGAGTCACAAATCAGTTACCTCCACTAGTTTTTTACGTGTGTGCTGCTTGGGGTCATTCATAGATATTCCATTTAACAGATTAAGTCATGTCAACGGTTTTTCATTAAGTGTTGCAGAGCTAGCTTTTTTTCTAACTATGTATTCATTAACAAGATATACTCAAACCAGTCAAAATCTGGAAAATATACTTCAAAAAATCGATTTATCTCGAGAATTATTTGAAATTTCAATGCGATTTAAGTTTGTATTCATTTGATTTGTAAACAACTTTTCTCATGATATAATATTAAAAGATAAGTTAAAAAATATTATTACCAATGAGTTACATTCTTCGACCATAATCATAAGTCTAGAGAAAAAAAAAAAGATGGTTAATGTTACCCGAATTCGACCCCAAATTATAATGTTTTCCATGGAAAAATGCAAAACATAGTAAATTGTCGCCGTAGGTTAGGTGGAAAATTATTATACTATAGGTTGATCATTCATAACACTGAAAATAATTTGAAGGTATTTTATGACCGCTGTATACAGCTGCAGAATGTTTGAAGTAAAAAACAACAATGTAATAAAGAGTGTCCACAAAATTATTGCACCGCTTACAATTGTCCATAACTTCTCCTGCAAAAGACAAAAAACACCCTAATTTTGCTAAAACACAGGCATCACATGCATATGTTACACCCTAAACATTTGGTGATGTCCTATTAAGTAGTTTTCAAAATGAAAGCGTATTAGTAACCTCAAAAAGATTTTGCTCATGCGGCGAGAAAATCAAACATTAATCTTATCACAAACATGGAAATAGACTAGGAATAGTGCATACTACTAAAGAATTTCCAGCGATAGATTAGATGTTGCAGAATAATTTAAGCAAATAAAGTTATTCATCATTCATATCAAAAAGTGCATTCAGTAACGCCTTTTATGAAGCAGCATGGTGATTGTACAGTGTTTTGGTATGATTTGGCATCAGACTGTAATGCAAAAGTGGGTTTGGAATGGTATCGAATCAATAACGTAAATTTTGAGCTCAAAATCAGCAATTTGCCGAATTTCACAAAGGACGAATTTCACGCCAACTCGTCTTCGTGATTGGCAGCACCCTTTCAGAATCCAATGAAACTTTGTGGGTGTGTGGACTATGTCTTTTCAAGCAACTTTGCATACCTTGTTTTTTTTTTCAAAATTGGAATTGGACGAAATTTTTTTTTAATAGAGCCAATATAATTGTCTAGAAGATCGCCATACATTGCAAGATGGCCACTTTTAAGAAAACAATGTTTTTCTAATAACAACGTTTTCATGTTCTATTTTAACCGTGTATCACGCAAACTCGTCCAGTGATGGTATTCAACACACCTATATAGTCCAATAAAATTTAGCAGTCATAAAACATTTAAAAAGGGTCAAAAACATAATATTTTCCTTAACATCAGTATAATGGAACCAAAAGTGTACGTTTGAGTAAAAGTAATTCGGATATGCCTATTTTTAAGGGGCGATTCAAATATGGCTTCGTATATTTTGGGGAGGGAGGGGGGTGTGGTTGGTTGCGAAAGGATGTTCAAGATTTGTTAAAGTACGTGAAAAAGGTATCGGAAAAATTGTGATAGAGAGCGGCTGATAAATCTACATAGCGTGCGTCATATTTGAATCGTCTTTAAATGAATATGCATCAAATTTAATTTAATTAGAAAATTCTCATTTGATAAGACTTGATGCATATCCATTTAAAGACGATTCAAATATGACGTTGTATGAATTTTCGAAATACTGCTTATGTAGGTAGGTTTTTGCTTGGTAAGGGTTTTATTTTATTTTGTTCTTCTATGTACATTTTCACGTATTAGTAATTACCATAGCTCCATATCTTTTATTTAGAAATCATTCACATAAAAAGTAAATTTCTTTGTATTATCCTTTGAATCAGAAAACCTTTTAGCTGAAATTTGATTTTCTGAAATAGGTACAAAGCAATGAGCTTGTGTATCATGTACTGTCTTTACGGCTATATAACGTGTCTATATAAGTTCTGCTGACATTTTTGCATATCATTCACCTGATATGAAGCAGAATCATATAGTTCCCGAAGAGTTTGATTGTGTTTCCATAATCTTGAGCAAGGCTTGCTCTCTTTGCCATGCACTTGAGAGTACCAACAATAGCAAATAGTCCCATGAGACGTTGCTACGAAGTGCCATTCTGCTTCCAATCCATACTTGGACTTGAAATTGCACAAGCTGGCAAAGTTCTTTTTGTTCTTATAATGGGCCGTTGCTCCATCTGACATGAAAATAATTTTTGAGCAATATATTGAATTTTGTTTGATGAAATCTAGCAATTTTGATGTAAACAGCTGTACTGTTATTGAGTCATGGGTCAATACTTCAGATATTATGATGAAGCTTTTGTTTTCCAATTTATTGTCCTTCTTGTAATATGCTTCAAACTGATTGAATTGTATTATCACTAAAGTTTAAAAAAATTAAAATTAAAAAATAAGCCCTTTCCAAATGGAAGCCTGGATTTTTCAAACATTCGAAGACCTTTAAAAATCCAAATCGTCATTATAATTGAATTTAAATGGCTTCTGTGAGGTTTAAGGATCAAATTCTAAGACGAGTAGGCGCGATAAACGGTAAAAATAGGACATGAAAAATTTGTGGTTTGAAAAACTTTTTTTCCTTAAATTTTCCCATCTCGCAGAGAAGGATGAACTTTTACACAATTATATTGCCTTTATTAAAACAAAATTTTCGCCCAATTCTAAGACACCCATTTTTTGCAAATTGACTATAAATTTAAAAATATATTTTTTTAGCGTGTGAGAATCGATTTTACAATTTTTACATTTTATTTTTGAGTTATGTTGAGTTATGTCTTTTCTTTTTGAGTTACGTTAACATTCGTTGTGAGAAAAACTTTTTTTCCTTAGAAGTGCCCATGGCGAACTATTAGACAATTATATTGCCTCTATTAAGAAAAAAATTCGTCCAATTCTAAGATAGTCTTTTTTGCAAATCACTTTAAATTTTAAAATATTTTTTTTAGCGTTTAAAAATCGATTTCATAATTTTTACATTTTTTTTCATATAGGTTAAAACGATTATGTTGATTTAAAAAAAAAACGATCAAAAAACTTAAGCCCCTTTCAAATGGCAGTCTAGATAAATTTAAGAAAACAAACAAAGTATGCAAAATTGCTTTAAAAGACATAGTCTACACACCCACAAAGTTTCATTGGATTCTGAGAGGGTGCTGCCAAACAATGGATGAGTTGGCGTGAAATTCGTCAATGTCCAAAATTTGAAAAAACAATCGAGAAATTCTGGACGATCATGATGCAGCATTTTTAGAGAAGTCCTTGCAATACTATAAATAAAGTGAAGAGAAGTAAAGTGCCAAAAAAGCTTGGAAAGAAGTGACCAGTACCACTGATTGTGCTGTGCAAAACTTATCAAATGGAATTATGATAAAAGTGCATTTATTTGCTTATGCAAAAAATCAAATAAACGTTAGAGAGCTTGCTTATACATCAAAGATCAAACACTGAAAATTTCAATATTGGTTCGGTTAACGGTATATTTTATGACAATTTTCTGTACGCTGCAATAATTTCTTGGACACCCTTTATTTAAGGCTTTTAAGCAATATGAATGAAAAAAGGATTTTTGCAATTACTTTTCTGCCGTATGCATAAAAGTTTCATTAAAAAAAAACTTACGTTTCATCTTTTGCGTTTTTGGAACAAATGACGGGCACAGCATTCTTGCACAAGATTTTTTTTCTTGCCGCTGTCTCTGTAGGTATCTTCCGATTGTCACAATTTTTACTATTTTTCTGATGTACTGGCATCAATTTTCTGACCGGTTGAAAGCAAAATTGAACGAATCCAAAAATAATTTTTGCGTGCGTTTTTTGGAACTAATATTTCTATAAACTGTGATTCCTTCAATTTGATTTGTATTTAAACCTTACATGTGACTCCTCACATTCAACAAATTATTAAGATTTTGCTAACGTTGTTTAATCAAACAACGCATTTTGAGATTGTTTAACTTAACTCTATTCAGCTTAACTAATATTTTACTCTTAGGTCATACTCCAATTAAAAATCTAAAATGCTCTTTACACTTGATCCAATATTTACTCTATTCTAGCAACTCAACTCTGATAACGTACAGCAAAAAATTAAAAATAAATTCACTTTCTTCACATATCGCCGAAAAAACGCTCAATGCAAAAAGGCAACACGCGGCCCCCCCCACACCCCTCCCCACTTCCTCCCTCATCTTCCACGCAAGAGAACAAACCCCCCCCCGTGTCTCGCTGCCCCCGCCTGTTCTCTTCCCTCCCCTATGAGGTCCGGCTCTGTCCCCACCAAGGTGCTTTCCTCCCCCCGCCCCCCAAAATCCAATTCCCCCCCCGAAAAAAAGAAATTTTTTTATACCCCCACGGCCAATTTCACATAAAATAATTTCAGGCTAATTTCAGGTATAATAATTTAAGATTATTTTTCCCCCCGTGCCTAACCAAGCCGTTCCATTTACCGGCCCCCACCCCACCAACCAAGTAATGGTTATTAAAATTTAATTTAACCCCAAAACCTCCACAATATTTGTAATGTTTTTTTCAGCTTCGCATTTATGCATCCTTGTGAGTCTAAGCCAACCTAACTCACGCTATGTATATGAAAAGATACGATGGTTTTTAATGCAATTTTTTCCGTTCTTTATCATAAGACAATTAAAGATACAAAACCTAACATTGATCCTACATCTTCTATTAGACAGGCATAAAGAATCATTTATGGGCCCAGTGGGAAACAAAAGTTAGCGGATAAATCAAATTTCCTCTTGTTTTTATTTTTATTTCTTTTTATTTCAGATTTATTAAGCTTCTGTTTTTAGGCAATAATCATATTCATAGGGAATTTATTTCGCCTTATGCTTACATGCCGAGATGCTTACATTTTCATAGCAAAACGGCTGCCAGGAGATCAACTATGTTTCATTATATCACATTGGAAATTTCCGTTATTTCAGAGTTTAAAGCAACTAACACCGATGCCGAAGAGGCAAATGGCTGCATTTTATAATTATATATACATTATTTAGTATTTTATTGAAACATCGTATTATTTTCATCATTGTATATTATTAAAAACATATTGAAATTATTATTAAAAATAATAATAATAATAATTAAATTTTATCCTTCAAGGGTACAAGGAAGTTTGTTCCAGATAGTATAGCTATTTTTTTGTCATTGAAGCTCAAGGTTCTTTTCTTTTAAATTAGATCATTGGATATTATTAAAATTAATAAATGCTTTCCAATTCTGCTGATTATGACCCATATGTTATAAATACGAACATATGTTTTATTATTTAGTATAAACTTAAATGTCATAATGCATGTTTATACTTCATTTAATTACGAAATGGTTTGGCAAAAAAGGTTTCACATTCCGGAGTTACATTCAACTACCAATGATTGAGCTGTAATGAGGCACCAAGCAGCATATAATTTTCATATGTCTATCATTGTTTCAGTTATTTCATCATATTATATTATTTACAACCAGGTAGACCAGAGAAGGTAAGATTATTATTATAAAGAAAAATACTCTACATTATTATATGAACATCACTATATTATACATCAAATAAAAAGGGTTGAGAAGGGACCATCAGAGCACCGGATTGAAGCGATTTGGATGGGGAGAGTGGAATTGCCAACTCCCTGTCATTAACAATTCGTGAATTGATGGCAAGCTCTTCTACCCACTCATTGGGAAGTCCTCACGTTTGATGGCTTGTTCGACATTAGGTTGTAGGATTCTAGCATTGGAAGGAGATTCTCATTATCCCGCGGATTACGCGTAAGTGTCTCTGCTTACGAGTCCGCCCATCCGTTTTTGGCCCTTCAGACAGTGTTAAATTGAATACAGGCAGATGTCGAACTTGATCAAATCATTCGTAGAGGACGATCCACTGTCTTATGGCTGTGCCTGCAACGATGAGTGGTATCACATACATACATACATACATACATATCGCCGAAAAAACGCTCAACCGCTTCAATATTTCGCTTCGCACTCGAAATTTGCTCTTGAAGAAACTCCGCAAACGAGTCTTGCATCCGGAAGCAAGCAGCTACCCGACCAGATTGATACGATTACAGTGACAGTTCATCAGAGGTGTCAAGAATTCGTTCAATACTACGTAACGCAATTTTCGGAAATTTTCCTACCGCTGCCTCCCAACGTAAATGTAAATGTTTTTAAAGAAGTACCTCAGTAAAAAAAAACCAAAACAAAATTCATTGTTTAAACGGTTTTAATCAATACTCTCAATAATTGTCAGATTTATTGTATACAATACACCCAAGGACTGTCGTAGTATTCACAAAATGCAACGTGGTGTAACACTTCCGAAACGAATAACCGTGTTTGAGAAACACCGCGGTTGTACCTTTGCTCGGAGGAAAGCCGCGTGAAATATTTATTTCAGTATTTGAAAGAAAAACAATTTATTACAATATTTAAATAACTTCTTACTGAAGTTATACCGTGAATATAAAAATAGACTCTTTTGATATGGTACGCTTGCTTGTTGTTTTGCAACCATGAAGCTACAAAAACATACTGCTCCGAATAGAAAAATCGGTGTATCTGCTAAGGACGACCTCAATGTTTACGTTGGGGGGCGACATCTACCATTTGCAAGTGGTTACACGAAACTAAATTAATCTGTCAAGTTTGTGGGGTGGTTCACGCTCGAAATAACCTCTCTTTCATTTGTATTACCGTCCCTTTTTTTTCTCACGGAAATATTATTAAATTTTCCTAAAAACTGGAACAACTGAATTCATGAGTTCTAGACAAAATAGTCAAAAGGTCGAAAGTAACATTTGTAAAAAATGACTTCTAGCGTATTTTTCTGGGATCTGCTTGCTCACACAAACGAAATTGCACCATACACAGATACAGGGAGCTATTACCTTCGCGTTGGTAGTGGATATAGATGTAAGTAATCTGGCATTTCCACACGGTAATTCTGAGGTAGTCATTTTTTGTCTGCATTCTATGCATTTCAATGAACATCCTCCATACGTCAAAATATGCCTACTTTTTAATCCATAAAATGAATACTTTTAGGCCCTTTTTTTATTCCAGTGTGATAGAAAAAATGCATGAAAACAAGGCTATCATCAAAGTGGAAATATCGATTTGTTGTTGACAGACTTTGCCGGAAAAAAATTAAAAATTAAAAAAAATGGGTTCTTGCAAGCCAAACTTGAATCCAGTATCATGGAGAGGCTACGATGCGCTAGTTAGATCATTTAGATTGACTATTGACACTATAATGGTCGCTTTCTCGGATATGAAAATTTTCTCCTGTAAATCTCAGCAAGAAGAAACATGTTTCTACCTTATGGTGTATTTTATTTGCATGTGCGGGCTTTTGAGAAAAATAGATCCGGAATATCGTTGATAACAAAAAAAAAAACAAAAACAACACAGATCCAAACTTTTGAGAGTTTCTTATCTCATCTTCATTTCATAAAGTGACTAGTTCCTACACATAATCAAATTTTAAAAATTCATAGTTTCTTATCGCTTTTACATGCTGCAAAATGCCAGAAATGTATTCACCTTTTGACGTATAACCTCTTTGGGCATTTCTGCATAAAAACCTTCGAGCAAAGTGCCTACTTTGAAGTTATAATTGCATACTTCAGATTTACCGTGCAGGAAATTTACGTTTTAAGTCATTGCTTACAATTGTTACTTTCGACCTTTTGTCCACCCGCTAAGAATAAAGTACCCAACGGAGCAGTTAAGTGTGGGAAGCTAAAATTGGGTATAGTTATGTTTACCTACCGTTGGGTACAAATTACTTACTATAAGGTAGAATTTTACCCAAAAGTAAGTTATTTGTGCCCAACGGTAGGTAAACATAACTATACCCAATTTTGGCTTCCCACACTTAACTGCTCCGTTGGGTACTTTTTTCTTAGCGGGTAGGTTGTTCCCTTTCCCCGAAAATTAATACTTTTCCGTAAAAAAAAAAGAAAAAAAAAAAAAAAAAAAGAAAGAAATTTAGGGTTTTTTGTCTCCTCCAACACCACCCCAAAAAAACACACACTTTTTTTTCACGAAAAATTACACCAAACCCCCACCCAAACACGTAACCAAATCGTCTTCAGTAAAATCATCTGAACATTACGTTTCCAGTGAATTGTACGTGAAAATCACGTAAAATTTATGTTTAGAATGTGAATTTACGCGGAAATCACGTAACTCTTACGTGAATTCCACTTGTTTATTACTGGTTTTGGCAGTGGACGAAAATTACGTGCGTTTCACGTGGAAGTAACGTGTCGATTTTTTTGAGTGTGACACGTACGCAAGTCGACAAAAGATGTGTTTGATTGAATTTATTTTCTCATCTCTTTCAACTCATTCTTATATGCTGCATGGGCACCAAAATTTTTACATTACCTTTTGGTAGTGTGTAGTTACAATGGTCATGATATCACTGATTCGGAATTGAAAGTACCACTTGCTGTTCAGAAAGTAATAAGTAAAATGTTTTAGATACGATGTAAATAGGACTAAACGTGAAAGCAATTGAGAAATGAGCAGCGACCTAGCCTTTCCTATCTTCCGTAAAAACATTGCAAGAGGAGCTTTCATCGTTTTTCTCTTCAGCTGTGGTCGATTCTTTCTACTAAGGCATGTGTGACTGCATTTTTCCATGAGAGAGGTGAATTCTTCATAAGATTGAAATACACTTCTCCAATGTTATTGGACATATGGGGCACCATTGACGAACGAAAAAAAACTCACCAACTTTGTAAACATTATTACAAGGCTGAAGCATTTGGAAGATATCTTGGATGAAACGCTCAAATATGAAAGAGGGCAAATAAAGTTCACCTTGCTGATGTTTCTCTCATCCGTGTTTACCAATACTTCCGAAACCTTAGAAACGTCTTCCGTTAGAGAAATCCTATAAATTCAACGACGCAATTCCAATTTTGCTACTTTCCTGATTTCCCTCCTTGTTCACCAGCGTTGATTCTCCCTATCCCTATGAAGCATCGTACGAACAGTCAAACCCTGAAATGGCAACTCCTTTAGCCGACTGCATTATTGCCGAACGTGTTCCTATCATGTGGTTGATCTGATATACTTCGATTGCAATCGAGATCTATCCAGTGGAACCATGAAGCGTCATGCTCAAAGCAAATCTCGATGCAATTTCACTACTGGCAATCGTGGGTTGACACGCCAACAATTTCAAACTTTTCAAGTCAATTGAAATGAAAAGGCCAACCGAGCTTTTCTCCATGTAACTTGTTGCGGATTGAGAATAAATGCATCGGAAATAGTATTTTTAAATAGAATAATTTTAACAGTGCCACGACCATGCAGTTAACTTGCATTCAAAGGTAACCATTATCATGGATGCAAGGTAGCAGATAGATACATTTCATACGTGTGTGAGAGTGCAGAGCAACTCCGGTTGTATCCGCACAGAAGCAGAAGCCAATCTTATAAATATGTAGATGTCATGTCGTATCTCGGAGGGAGTATGATTTATTGAGCTATTTTCTTCACATTTTATCGGTCGGTTGCAATCTTATCGCATGGAACTGCTGCTTCTGCTGTTGCTCACGGAAGACAGTAGTACACAATCGGATCGGATGTGTTCAACTGTGCGATGCATGTCTTGAGTGGTAGGTAAGCAGCCAGTGAGCTTTTTGATTCCCTGCTTGCCTGACGACCGACGACCCAGCTGCGGACTGGCGGACGGACGGACCTGCTGCTGTGCTCCTGCACTTGAAATTCGATCAGTGCATGAAGGAGATTTTTATCAACGAATGCACTTGTAGGTATTTTGATGGGACGGAGCAGGATTACAACTCGATAAAGGACTACTCACCGGTGCGGTGACGTCGGCGGTTGGAGTGTACCTTGTGAGATGAATGCGTTTGTTTTTCGAGCGCAGGATGAATTAAAACCAAAGGTCCTATGCGTGAAATGATAGTTGTGAATTCAAATATGGTCTATGATATCAATTTTTTAGGTATGTTAAAAGGCTTATTAACATAGCTATCGAATTTTTCGCTGACTTTCAAATTAGTTTCTAGATGCATCAATTAACTAAATAATCAAGATTTGGTCAATAGACACAACCAGGTGAAGTGCATAAATTTAATTATAAAGAGTTGGCAGTAAGGAATTCAAATTTAAATTCGATCACTAACGGAGTGGAAACATGAACGATAACTTCCCAAAAATAATGCCCAGGGAAATTTTTGTTTATTAATTTAAAGTTTTATAACATATAACTGATTTTAGATTTTTCTCATACACAGTTTCAAAAAAAAAGTTATTTTCTGCGCTAACGGGGTATAACTAAAAAATGAGAATGATTTCAACTCTCTCATACCAAACCACAAACGTGCAAAAAGAAAAGAGAGGTTATGGGCATCAATGCAATCCCCAATATAATCGCAAGTTTTGTTTTGTTCCAACTTGTTCAGTTGTGTTGAAAATGCCGCATCACAGAAAAAAGTTCTAACTGTGAATTATTTTAAGGAGTGTATCGAAAATAAGCTATCCACAAACTTTCTTTCAAATTATGTTGAAAACCGATATTTTATTCATACAAAAAATTTATCCTTTATTGTACGAGGTTAAACTTGAACATAATGAAGACCGGATGAAATTTAAGTTATTCCTTCACGAATTTTCGAACTTTGGATCGAATGCTCTTCATCAAGTTCCGGACAAGTGTTGCATCGCATTTTTTGGACGCTTGAGCCCAAATTTTTTTGAACTCCTGCATGTTCCCAGCTGCCTTACCAGTCTTCTTGAAGACCCTCTTCACGATTGCCCAGTAACGTTCGATGGGTCGAAGCTGAGGGCAATTTGGTGGATTGATATTTTTCTCAACGAAATCTATACCCTTTTCCGCAAGCCAATTGAGAGTGGTTTTGGCATAGTGAGCCGACGCTAAATCCGGCCAAAACAGTGGAGGTGTACTATGCTTCTTATATAAAGGCAACAATCTCTTCTGGAGACACTCAGATCGATAGATCTCCGCATTTATAGTTCCGGTAGTGTAAAAAATGGTTGACTTCAAACCACAGGAACATATTGCTTGCCATACCAGTACCTTTCGACCGAATTTCTCCACTTACCTGTCCGCATCGCTCACATCCTCCCCAACGACGGCACTAAAGTATTGTGGACCTGGAAGGGTTTTTGAGTCCTCCTTTACATAGGTCTCATCGTCCATCAAAACGCATGCATCCGGACGCTGCAAAAGACGCGAATACAATTTCCGGGCCCTTGTTGCTGCTCGCTTCTTCTGTTCGCACTTTGTTTCGAGATTATCTGCTTCTTGTAGGTCTTCAGGTGGTTTCGCCTCTTGATACGCTGGATCATTCCGACACTCGTTCCTGCTTTTTTGGCCAAATCACGTATTGACATTAATTTGTTCTTCATGATTAGAGATACCACTTTCTGCTCCAGTTTCGGGTTGGAAGAACCGGGTTTTCTGCCTGTTCCTGGTAGCTCATCCAAAGAATAGTGTTCCTCAAACTTATTAATGATGGTTTTAACACTCGCATGATGAATTCCAAATCGCTTCGCCAATTTTCGCATAGTAATACCCTTCTCACTTAGCCATGTGTCCAGAACCTTAATTTTCATTTCTTTTTCAATACGCGACATTTTGAAAACGCTGAATTTGAACCGCACAAACAAGTAAACAAAAGAAAGCTGACAGTCAAACGCACAGCATGCAGTGTTCAGAGCATAAAAAACCATCACAAATACATGCGTACAACGCAAATGTATGTGGATAGCTTATATTCGATACACTCCTTATACTTCCGTTCCGTGGCACTGGTCTACGGTAAAATGATGTACTCAGAGATAGACATAGAAATAGTGAACAAACTTATAACGATGTGAGAAATCGCCTTCTACGATAAAAGTTTGTCTTAGTGATGTTCATGACGCTAACCATTTGCTCAGCTTTTACAGCTTTATTCTTACAGGTAACGATTTTCGAGAAGTAAATGTTCATTTTTTAGGGTCCGTAATATCAACTAGAGCAAATGATCGAGTATAAGGTTTCAAGTATGGATTTTAGCATTTCCTCATTTTATTCACATGGCTTAATATACCAATTGATGCATTGGTGTTGCCAAAGAAAGCTCTCAATTCAGTTATTAGCAAAAGTGCTTCTAGAAAACTAAGTTGACAGCAGACGAAAGCTTGTTGAAAAGAGTATCAAAGCCAGTTCGAAGAAGATGCTATCTGACAATACTTCACTATTAATTCTAGATACTACAGCTTTTGATGGATACTCGATTCTCATTTCGATATTATTTCAATTAAATTATGTGATAATAAAATAATAAAAATAAATCACAGTAGACTAGGAGACTAGGCAAGACAACTGACATTCGAATATTGTGTCAACAATCATTTTCGAATAAATCATTGAATAGTAAAGAAGTACCTAAAGCCTTTTTTTTCAAAGTAGTAATCACATCGACTGCAACGGTTTTTCGATTGATGTCGCTAAAATGTTATAATCAATTTACCGAATAAAATGACTCATCAAGAGCACCTCGGTTTGGAAATATTGATTTTTGAAGTGTGTTAGCTCATTCGTTGGCAGAAGCTCAATAATATCATTCATTGAAACCCAATCGTTTTAAGAAGTCATTTAGAGCTGATAGATTTTTTAAAGTACCCATAACATTATTATTTTTTTTTACTTTGGAATGCTCATCGCCAGTGGTTGAAATAATCCGTCCACCTTCTTTGTTGCTTTAATTAATCGAAGAAAATTATCCCCGAACACGAAGTGCCCGTCGACACTTTCTCCCGTCCATTAATCAAAACGGCTAACAAGAAGCAAGCAGCGAAAAAAAAACCTCTCCAGTTTGCCTCTTTTCCTGGCCAGCCTGAAATGAAGCAAAAGTAAGAAAATTAATTATTTCTTGCATGTCGACAAAACGGGACAGAGAGCGCAAAACACAGTTCAGAATAAGTAACCCAGAACAATAGAACAAGAAACCATTACAAGGCACGTTGTTTATGTTGTTTTTTGACTTTTTGTCATCCTGGACGATGATCACATTTCCTGCAAAACATGTGGCCCAAACTAACCGATCCGCTGCACAGCCCCGAAGAAGAGCCTTCAAAAGATAATGGATCTCGGTAATGAAGTAGGCATACTGAAGAAACCCATACGGATCCCCGAAAGGAGCAGGACCTTCCTGGTAAAAGAAATATGCGAAGCAGTAGTAGGACGGAGGAACAAAAACAAATCACTCATTGCTGCTTACAGTCAATTGGTCAACCGAAAGGCAAACACCAGAAAGCTGAGAGCACCGTTTTTTTTTTTAATTTTTAACAAGACTTCCACAGAAAGCAACCCGCGCTGACGGCGAAGACGACGACGACGACGATTATTCTCGCCGTCTTGTGTGCCATCTGATCCTGGCCACAGCCACCAGCACGGTCATTTTCTCAAGTAACACGTCCTGTTGTTATTCATTTGAACTGGATGCAATTTCAAGCATGTAATGCTGCTGCTGCTTCTGAGTGTTTCATCCCTCCTGTCGCGTCGCCATTCCGAACGGTAGAGAAGACAGAAGCAATGGTCAACAAACTGAAAGACATCGTTTCCCGGAGAGCATACTGTTTGTTGTCCATTCCACCACCACCGTCATCACCATCATCATCATCATCACCGTCATCGGTATCCGTTTCGGACCCGGTCAGAATCCGATGGATGAGCCATGGTCCGATAATGTGTCACCAAAGTCGAGGTCCGAACGCAGTCTATATGTCTCGTCATGATTAATCGCTAAATCGTGGATATTTATCCAACATAATTTCAGCTCGCCGTGGTTGGTTGGCTTCTTGGTGAATGCTGTTCGAAGTGTGTGGAGGGCACGAGGAGATTGGGTTGAGAGGCAGGTGGTTGTTTTGCTTCTCATTGCTATCTCCAGAGTCCTTGAACAGTTTTTGTTTTCATGAAAATTTGGTACGGGAGCTGGGTATAAGCTGGGCATTTTTGAAGATAGTTTTATGATTGAATAAAGAAAATTTCAATATAATTAAGGGTGTTCTCGATTAAAATGGCACACATTTATTTACTTACCAGAATTAAACCGATAATGGGATTTTCTTGAATTTTTTTTAGGAAATGCAAAACTTCTAATGAGTTAGGATTTACAAAATTTGTTTTACTCAATTTCATCTCCCATCCCGAATGCCCGCCCCTTCTTTTTCACTCCACCCATCAAATTTTGTAAAATCGATTTCCCCAGTGTTTTGTTGTGTTCACCCAATTTGGCCTGGTTCTTCAGTAGCTGGTCTGGAATTCCTTCAACGAAATACTCCACAAATTCTGGCTCCCGAAGACGTTATAGCATTACCAAAAACAATTTTTTCAGCGCAGTATTGACGAAACGTTTTGTTGAACTTCCATTTTCCTAACTCCAATTGTTTGCGTACTTGAAACGAACTTGTCTGCGACGAAAACACTATCTTCATGTTACAGAGCAACTTTTCTAATCCATGTTCTTTAACTACGATGACGACGTAAACAAAGTTGTGCATTTCCTTAACCAGCAGTTTCATGACGAGGTCACTTATCTTGAAAATTTGCTTCACGTGTGTCACAATACTTGTAAAATGTTCAAGGTTTTCTTCAATCGATCCAGAATAGTCCGGCAGCAAAGAAGAAAGTTCATTCAATTTGATCAGCTGTGATTCATCAGTTCTCGGGTACTTTTTCAAACAGACGTATGTCATTTTGTAAACAAAGAGGGGAAGTAAGATTCAAACGTAAATTTCTCGGAACCCTTGGCACTTTCATGCACACTTGGGCCACCAACACAAGGAATAACATTGCTTTACATGATTGTGATGCTACTTTATGTGAGGGTACTGAGAATTTCGAGAAATTTACTTTTGAATCTTACTTCCCCTCTTTGTTTACAAAATGACAAACGTCTGTTTGAAAAAGTTTCCGAGAGTTGTTCCAATGCGTTCTCGTTATCGTTCAAACGGTTCTTGAAATATGTTCATCTGGATTATGATCATTTCCACTGCACGAAGCTTCTCTAAGATTTACAGGTGGTCCCGAGTTCTAGTTACCTTCAGTTTGTTTCTGTTGATCTGGCAAAGGAAGACCTCTTCCGAAATTTCCCATATCTTCAACTTCTGAGGGTTTCTGACTCCTTAGGAACATCTTGAGGCAACTTGAATTCTATCCCACTTCTGAATTGAAGAAAAGGCTTTAGGTACTTCTTTACTCTCCAATGGTTCAATGGTTATTCGAGAATGATCGTTCATACAATTGTAGTATACAGAGTATTTGTGAAGAAAATGTTAAGATGGTTTGAAGGATTTTAAGAGTATTAATTTACTTCTCGATTTGGTTATAACCATTCGATTTGAGTGTAATCAACATAGTGTCAAACGAAATAAAACTTGTAGTAAGCTATGTGAAAATCTCCTCAATTCGTAAGAATAAACAAAACCAACGCAACGCATTGACATACGAGGCCGTTAGCTATAAATACCAGCTAGCTGTGCTGATTCAGTTCATTCTTGTAACGAACTTTGGCAGCAACGGACCAGTAGCAGCAGCAACAGTGAAGCAACATAATCGAGGCTGAAAACTTCGGTCAAGTCACGACAATGGCACAGTTGGTAGGTACAATTTTGTTTGATTAACAACGCTGCTCACTTGTGAAAGTGCAGGTGAATATACGAGTATATAAAGAATAACAATTCTCCAATGGAAAGAGGGAGAAATAAAATTTACTTCGGTAGGCTCCCTGACGGATATGGGCAGTGGAGTAGGCCAAATGAGATACAAAATAGAATCCCTCCGACGGAAGGGCGGAGGAGATAATAAGTACCCTCGGTAAGGCTCCCTGATGGAAATGGGCAGTGGAGTAGGCCGCAGTGGGAAAAACAGAACCTCTCTGACAGAATGACGGAGGAAGATGAGGTAATAGGCAGTGAAATAGGTCGTAGGTGATTTAATAATGGAATTGATCTGGAATTGAATAAGACCACAAGAAATGGAGTTGAAAACAAAATTTCACCATATTGCATGCAAATTGGTATTGAAAAGTAAATTGAATTATTAAAATGGATGGCGTTTCAAAGTGTTCGTTCATCAAAATGCATCCGTTTTATTTCATCAGAACTTGTTCGTACAGAACTCTTGCGTGAGGTTTGGCAACCAGGTTCTGTTTCAGGGTCCTGTTGAGGTGCTTACTGGCATGGTACGACTGGAAATCTTCACGCCAACAGATTCGTCGAAATGTACTGTACAGAGCAGAGAACCTTTTCACTAGATAACGCAAGGAGATCCCAGGATTGTCCTACGGATTTTCACTCATAGTTTGACATAGTATGTTCTGCTTCTACGGTTGTTTTGTTCTGTGCGATCCAGCGATAGTGTTTCCCGGTAACGTTTCAGCATGGTATTTACAGTCGATTTTGGGAATTTAAGATACTTTTCGATTATTCCACCTGATCACGTCGAATTTTCAACGTGGCAGGTTACAGTGAAGGTATTGGATAATGGGCTTACGTCAATGTTTACGTGTATATATAAATTCAAACATAGTGGATGTTGATGCGTCTGATAATATGGCTTGAGATCAAAAAAAAAAAAAAAATAACGCTGTGATACAAACAAGATGCAAAATATTTTGACTCTACACCATTTTATATGTTGAAGTTATGAGTAATGAAGCTTTAGAAAAGGAGTTTTGTTTAATATGGTGAAGATAAGAAGCATGTGTTCAGAACCGCATTGAACCGAGCTAATTTATTGAAAATTTACATAAAAGTTGGGCAATATTGCAAGTTATGATGTTGAGTTTGATTGTTATGTTGAATATCGGTGTTGTGAAAAGAATGTTGATGTTAAAGTTGGGCAAAAGTAAAATTGATTGCAATGTGGTGATTTCTGGCAATCTTGAAGCGATCAGCAGTAGCTTTTAGCATAGATTTTGGAAATTATGATTTTAATTATGTTAAAATCATGGTCTAATATTCTTTGATAATAACTGATATAATGGATCTAGAAACGCATGAACTTCCCGATTAGTTCAGAAAGACGATGAAGAATTGAGCAAAAAAAAAAAAAGAATATTTTAAAGATATGAGATTCCAAACTGGCAAAATTCTATAATGCAGTAGGAGGTATGATTTGTAAAACAAAAACATCAAGTAGGTATCATGTTGAAACAGTGGCGTTATGGAAGCTCACTGTAATGTTGGGGTTGACAAGTGTGTAAAATCAAGGATTATGCTGCATAACCCGAGTACTCACCATAATGCTCTTGGCAAAGATATCTAAAATGTTTAAGTTTAAGTTTAACCATGAGTTTGCAAATAGAATATTGGATTGACTAAGGATTTTTTAGGTTAATTATAAACTTCAAATTCGTAGTAATGCTGACCTATGATATTCTTTGAAACAATTATGATGTCTTCTGAGGATAATGATGCTTTATTGGAATAATGTCCCAAATTATACAAATTTTAATGTATGATAAAGTATGATATGTACTACCACCCATTGTAGCACGGAAACTAAGTCCGACAGCAATGGGCTCTCCTCTCTGTTAGACTTGATCAAGCTTTAATAACCACTGATTATCCTAATCATGCCACTGTATGAAGGGCCAAAAAGGGGTTGGTGGATCGATATGCAACATCACTTATACGTATCCACAGGGATATAAAGAATCTCCTTCCAACAACAAGATTGAACAATTGGTCAAAAGAGCAAGCTATTTAACAGGAGGATGCCCCAATGGGCGGGGAGAAGAGCCCGCCCTCTATTCACAAACTGTTAGCAATGGGGAGTTGGCATTCCCACTCTCCCCATCCAGACTGCTTCAATCGGGTGCCCCGATGGTCCCTCCCATTCCCATGAAATATTTATATAATAGTGTACAAATATATGTATGTAAATGAAAAATACTACAAGCATTCGTATCAATTATATATGATCTTCGTTCGGTTGATCCTGAAATGCAAGAAATGTTGTATAGTGTTAAAGTGTAGAATTCTGTGGTTCGCACTTAAGCACGTTTTCGTTCGTTTTCAGCGCTAGCAGCAATTCACTAAAACCTCGGTTTGAGGTATCCTGAAAAAGTTTGTTATATCTATTGAAATTTAATCATTTTATTTTACTCTTATTTACTGGTCACTATTTGCTGCTTGATGCTGATTTTATAACCTCATCTATGAAATAAAATCAATAAAACCACAATTATCAATAATATTGTGAGTAATGACAAGCATTGAACTGTAACATCAGACACAAGCGAAATGAAAACAGCGCTGTATGAATCATATCCGCTCGAATTTGGTCTAATGTTCATTTGCAAAACGGTAATGAAAAATACATTCAATAATAATAGCAAAAGCCTATCACCGACTCCGTTGCCACCTCCTGACATCCAATGGATTGAAAAAATAAATAAATATTAGATATGTATTAATATCCTCCTAGTCCGATGGGGGCGACCCCGGCGTAGTGGTTAACTGGTTAACATCCATACCTCTAACGCCAAAGTCACGAGTTCGAATCTCACCCCCGGACAAGTTACGAAAATACCCAAAAGAGGTATTTGAGTGACTACGACGGGAGATGAACCAGCCCGAGGCTGAAAATCTCGATAATCCAGACAAAAAAAAAATCCTCCTAGTCCTGGAAAAGCTGAAACAGTATAGATCATTCCAAAAATCAAAGATGAAATTTCAGTAAAAAATATTATTTTATGACATGTTGTAATATTTTTTCTAGTAACATTTCAAAGATAGCAATTGGAGTAATCGAAGAGTCCAGTTTGATGATATCTGAAATAAATGGCTTATTTAATAATAATACAACTTAACAAAATATTGAAATATAATACTATACTGCTTAGAAACACATGCCAGTCTTTTATGAATTTTGTGAAAATAATTTTTTTTTCGAATTTTATAATTTCATGAAAAATAAATTGAGCCTTTTATGCTTGTCATGTTGCTCCAGGGTCTTACATGGTTTTGGAATGCAAAGATGATTCTAAAGCGTGCTGAAATTATTATTAAAATGAGAATGGAAAATATACAATAGGATTTAAAGGTACACGATCTTCAGTCGCACCCCCTCACTTCGCTATTGTCAGATTGACAACATTGCCCAGGCTACACCAACCAGCGTCTCCATGTTTCAGCTGGCAGTCTTTTGTGATCATATGACTCGTGGAGGCGTGAGGTAGGAACTTGTGAGGACCGGAGGTCGGTTGCACCCTCCTTTGAAGTTGACAACTCACCATTTGAAGCCCCCAAATTATACAAATTTTAATGTACATTAATTATGATGTATAGTTAATTGGATGCTTATGAAACTAACTAGGTTTGTTGAATATTTGCGGTCGATGCTGATTTTTACGATTTGCTGATGGAAAGTGGAACTTGCAGATAACGTTTGCAATAGATTTATGACATGATTAGGCACTGTAAGCTCAAAGATTCAAATTTTAAAATTCATGAAGGGGTATATAGTCTTCATCAGTGGACCTCATGCAGGCTTCGAGAAAAAGAAATTGATAAATACAGTGATTTTAAATTCAAGCACATGAAAGTTCAAAACAAAAAGAAAGATTCAGAGTAGACGAGGGGGGGATTGTAGTATACAGAGTATTTGTGAAGAAAATGTTAAGATGGTTTGAAGGATTTTAAGAGTATTAATTTACTTCTCGATTTGGTTATAACCATTCGATTTGAGTGTAATCAACATAGTGTCAAACGAAATAAAACTTGTAGTAAGCTATGTGAAAATCTCCTCAATTCGTAAGAATAAACAAAACCAACGCAACGCATTGACATACGAGGCCGTTAGCTATAAATACCAGCTAGCTGTGCTGATTCAGTTCATTCTTGTAACGAACTTTGGCAGCAACGGACCAGTAGCAGCAGCAACAGTGAAGCAACATAATCGAGGCTGAAAACTTCGGTCAGGTCACGACAACAATATTCGAATGTCAGTTGTCTTGTCCAGTCTCCTGAAAATAATAAAAATATGAGGTGATGTCTTATAATGCCGATTTTTCAGAGAAAATTTACTCAATGCACTCAAATTTACTATCACAGATTTCAAATGTAAGCAAAGGAGGTTTCATGTGCAGCAGTGAACGATATAAAACGGGTACACCTTCGCAAATTTTCTCATTCATGTTGCAGTACTGGAGCTGTGCGGATCATCGAGCCAGTATTGATTGGCAGCTGGCGCCGGGCGATAGCATGTACCCTGGAGGGTGCACTAGCTTCATGCAGCGGAGCGGCAAGACGCCAATTTGGATTTGGCAGCTGGCTGTGGCAAGCACCATAGAAAGTGCACTGGCGACCTACCAATTGGTCAGGCAGCTGATTGCACTGCAGTCTGTTGTTACCAAGCCGTTGGCTAGGCAACCGTTGCTATACATTATGCTGTGGTGTGCTAGGCAGTCGGTTGCTTGGGCAAATAATGTCTATGTAGCCAGCCGGTGCGTGCTACTACTAGGGGCGAAATAAGGTGCTTGTGTGTGTGTGTGATATTTGGTAGACATCTTTTGGTAAGGCGCAGAGAGGGTTTTAATTCAAATGCGGACCATTTCCAATCCGTCCTTTTCAGGACGACCAATTTAATTTTGAGAGAGTTTGTTGGATTTGAATGCTTGGTTCTTACCGATTGGATGACAGCGGTGGCTAAAACAATATTAGTTTTCTCTTTGTTGCATACCTTGAGCATTTTGTACAATTTACAAATGGCTACCGTCACGAAAAATTTAAACACCGGATGATAAGAATTCCATTGTTTCTTGATTGATTTATTTTTGAGACTGCTCTAATCAAGAAACTTATACGATTGCCATTCTATTTACTAAGGTATATAAAATTTTACAAATAAAAGATTAATATATTTCGCATATATATTCATCAATCGGTGTATGAAAATTTTAAGGAATGTTGCGTTCTGGCATGTTTCAAAAAATTCCCTATCACAGACAATGGTTTTGATTCTCAAACATGCACATTTCAATGAGTACTGTTATGAATAGTTATTCTGTTGTGTTAACGAGTCGCGTTGGATAGAGTTTAACTTCTAGGAAGAAATAAGTTTTGAGAAACTGTGAAAGGGTGAATAAGTGCAATGCTTATTCGTTATGATGCCAACCGTTTGCACAAATTTTGGAAGCGCGTTAAGATCGAACATTCGAAAAATCCTCCGAATTGACCATGTACCGATGCCGAGCGAACTCGAGGTTATCGGGCGAAACTGGAAGCAACCAGAGGTAATGCGTTGCTAACTACTGGTCGGAAAGCTAGAGAAGGGCCTTAAACTCGAGGTGGGAAATAAAATCAAGTGGTCAACCAGCTTGACAAAGTGCAAATGCTGTCGAAAGAATGTACAATAGATTTGTGCTAACATACTTACTATCTAACGATCTTTGAGGACAAACATCAACGCTATTTTGATCAGACTAGGCCTTAAGGCAAGGGTAGAGGTCAAATCAACATTTAAAAATAACTGAAACAGTGTGAACTCTTAAAGCTTTATCATTTATCGATAGATTTTCGAGATTACGCGATATGGATAATGGTCTCCAGCTGGTCGATCATATCAACACAATCACTACAGGCAGCACAATTGTTGCCCTTTCATCATACTAACATTGAAACCAAACGTCCCTTTCCACGACTGCCAAATAATTTTTAAGAAGTGAATCATAGCATGTTCTAACATACTTTCTCACTTATTTTTGCTAACCCAACGTCCCATTAGAACAGTACACTACGAAACTAATCAACCGGGTTAACGTAGTCTACGTCAACCGGTCGTGTGTTAATTTTTATTTTATTACCACATTATTATATTGGAATAATATCTTTAGATCAAGTATCGATCACAAGCTGTAATATCCAGAATCAAAAGTAAAGTATTGTTAGATAGCATCTTTTTCTAACCGGCTTTGATGCTCTTTTCAACAGGCTTTCGGCTAACTGAATTGAGAGCTTTCTTTGGCAACGCCAATGCATCAATTTGTATATTAAGTCATGTGAATAAAATAAGGAAATGCTTCTACTTTGCTAAAATCCATACGTCAAACCTTTTACTCGATCATTTGCTCAAGTTGATATTATGGAATCTAAAAAATTAACATTTAATTTTCGAACATAGTTACCTGTAGGAATAGAGCTGTAAAAGCTGAGAAAATGGTTAGCGTCATGTGCATCACTAAGTCATACCTTTATCGTAGGCGATTTCACTCATCGTTTTAAGTTTGTTCACTATTTCTATGTCCATGTCTGAGTAGGGGAGGATGGTGCAAAACGCACCGTTTAAGCAACATCGTAAATTACTAGGGAATGGAAGCTGAAATTTAGGAAGAAGTTATTGAGTATGGTGCATTACGATGTTTTCGTTGTAGATCAAATATGATTTACACTGATAGGCAAAATAAAGTGCCCACCCCTTCGTTTCTTTTCAATTTCTCTCATTTTCTTGGTTCAAATTAAAGTAAACACACTGTATTTTTTTATTATCTTATTTTTTATATTCTTTTTAAGTTTCACTTATGGAATAATGAAAAAAAAGGAGTTTTACTTAAAGAAAAAAAAATCAATTTGTGTTGAAAAAAAAAACAGTGACAAAATAAAGTGCCCACTTCATTAAGGCTACAGAAAACATAAATTAAAGTAAAATAAAAGCATTTCAATAATTGATGTGTCCTCCTTTGGCCTTCAGGACCTCCTGCATGCGCTTCGACATGCTCTCGACCAGGTTCTTTAGGTGCTGTGGATCTAGCTCTTCCCAGGCGCGCTCCAGGGCTTCAAAATAGTTATTTTTATTGGTAACACCAGTTTTGTCAACCCTGGCATCGAGAATCGCCCACAAATTCTCGATGGGATTGAGGTTAAAAAGAATATAAAAAATAAGATAATAAAAAAAATACAGTGTGTTTACTTTAATTTGAACCAAATAAATGAGAAAAATTGAAAAAACGATGAGGTGGGCACTTTATTTTGCCTATCAGTGTAAATTCAAAACGATGATTTGTCATGATTTTTTAAACCTTTTCCAATTTGATCCCAAGACGACACTGGGGTAAAACGCCTGTTCCATTGCTCAATATGCACCCCAAAATTGGGGTAAGACGCACCACAACACTGGGATATGATACACCACAATATTGGGATAACATGCATCGCTTGTAAAAGGTAAAAACACGGCTATAAAAAGTTACTCATTAGAGTTGTAAAGTGAGGAGGCTGCAACACATCGCCACATCCTTTTAGTTCTGTTTGGTAGTCAAGCAGCTAATGGGTATAGAATTAGGATAGCAAAACGATTGCGATATGTTCCTACTCCTCATTATATACACGCTTAGAGAAAAGTACCCAACGGAGCAGTTAAATGTGGGAAGCCAACGTTGTGTGTTATTATGTTTACCTACCATTACTTACTTACTTTTGGGTAGAATTTTACCATAATTAAGTTATTTATACCCAACCCTAGGTTAACATGATTATACACCGCTCCACTGGGTACTTTTTTCTAAGCGTGTAAGCGTGCCACGGTGCGTTCTTCCCGAGTTGTAGTTTTGCATAGATTTTCTAAATATTTTGAAAATACGTGGAATTATAGTGAAGTTTTGATACTATCTTGAAGTTACGTTGTGTGCGATACGTGTGAAGTGAAATTATTATTAACCACGGATATTAACGCATGGTGAAAGCTTATATTAATAATACTTGTATTTACCTGTGAGGTACAGTCATGACAATTTCTTCAATTTTGATCATATTTTGGTGTATTTTGTGCCTCATTGTACTATAGAATTATGAATTCTGCTGTTTTATTTAAAAATTGATAAGGTATCATTCCATTAAAGCTAAAGCTTTGAAGATTTGAGCATATTTATTGAGTGGGTCGTTCTACCCCACCAGTGCATTTTGTACTGTTCTCCCCTACATCATTTTACTGCAGACCAGTGCGCATTTCTGTGCCACGAGGTATTCAAATCATTCATTTTTCGTTGCCTCAGAGAGGTTCAGATTGCACTTTTATTTATATTTCGCAATAAATTCTAATCAGGGATTATTCGAAACGATGATCAGCTACCAGATATCAAAAGAATAGTTATCTGGTAGATGAAAACAAAAGTACTTTTGGAAGAACAAATGTTTCATTCGATGCTCTTGTGTAGTTGCATCTCGTTTACGATTAGCACGCTACTTGCAGTCAGCGAGAGGCGTTTAGTCATCTTAAAAAGTTTGCAATCACCTAAAAAATGTTCGAATCAAGGCTTTAAAATAAAGAATCACTTGGATATACAGTGTGTCTTACGATAGGTGTCACCTTGTTTCAGTGTTGGTTTATTTCAGCTGGGTAATTTTAACAGCGGAATTGATTATACCCGCTTTGAGTGTATTCTTTTGACAGCTAATCGCTGAAAATAAATAAGCGGTTCCGTTTGTTTATATTTATCAGCTAAAAAATTCATTTGCAAAAGCTTAGACCGTGTCAGATATTCAATAACCTTAAGCAGTTCGGAGTGAGTAAGCGTTTTGTTTTTTCGTACCTTGGAACGGCTCAAGGAAACTGAAAATGTCCTTATTCAACACAAAAGAGGTGCCAGACAAACTCTCAGAACGAAGAAAAGATCAAATTTGTGAATAAGACGTATTCCGGCCGTATCTGGCCGTAAATTGAGCAAATAATTTCAAATGTCCCCTGCTTCAATGAACAGGCTCCTCAGACATGATCTGGGATGCAAGCCATACAAGAAACAACGGGTTCACGGGTTGACGGAGCGTCAAAAATAAGCCAGGGTCCAAAGAAGCAGAAATCTTTTTGTTCGGCTCGGTGACTGCAAGATTTTATTTTCGGATGAAAAGCTCTTCATCCTTCAGGTGAGTCATAATCAACTAAATGATCGTGTGTAAGTGTAAGTCTTGCCAATATTCCAAGAGATAAACTAGCTGTAGAACGTTATTAGAATGTATCGAAAATCATGGTATGGGACGCCGTTTTACGAAAAGGAAAACTTCCTCTTCTTTTCATAGAACCTAACCTAAAAATCAACACTGAATAATACATCGAGCAGGTTTTGAAGAACCATCTGCTTTCTCATGCTTCAACGCTGTATGGGAAAACAGCATATTGTTTCCAACAGGACTCAGCTCCAGCTCACAAAGCAAAGAAGACACAAGCGTGGTGCGCGGAAAATTTGCCCGATTTCATCACAAACGATGAATGTCCTGCATCTTCACCGGATCACAACCCACTTGACTACTTTGTTTGGGGTTATATGCTTTAACATACAGGCCCTACGGAAAGGCTTACTTTAAATCGATTCAAGAAACATTGGGTTGATATTTGGGACCAAAATTCTCAAGAAATCGTGCGTGCCAGCTGCGATGGGCTTACAAAGCGTTTGCGCAAAGTTATCAAGCAAAAGGGCGAGAGATTCGAATGGCATTTATATGATTTATTTCTATAACATGTATCTTTCAAATGAAAAATAAATGCTATGATTTGGTTGATCTGTTTTGCTCTAATCCCATTTTGTTTTAGTGACACCTATTGTGAGACACCCTGTAAACATCGGTATGATTTTACTTTTTTTGCAACGAGATTTACAATATTTGAATGTTTTACAGAATTCTGAAGAAACAATGTCAAGTTGCAAAGAGGCTCCACCCTTGCGCTTTTTCTGTTGCTGTTGTGTATGATTTTGAGGAACGTAGCCAAACAAAACAATCCCTTATTTGTTTCAAGAGATATTTTTAGGCTCTTTTGGAACTAGTCACGCTGCTTGGGTAATTCATCTTTGTAAACGGTTAGTTTATAATATTATTATTTTCTGTACATAATCGGTCTATGAGCTCATTTTAGCCAAATTTAAATCATTCGAAGATCATAGAGATAACCTGTTCATCTGACAATCTCAATTGCTCCGGAATAAATCGATCATTATGATAACAAAATGATTTTGTCGATTATCACATCCCGTAACCCTACACACTTAGATCTATTTACAGAAATCTGTAAAATTTTAACGAATTCTCAACAGTTGAACGTTCGCTAATCCGGTAAAATTTTACAAATTCAAGTAATTTTTTTTGCAGATAACTGTAATATTTTACCGAGATCCATTAAATTGGTTTACCAAACGTTCAGTTGATGAGAATTTGCCCGGGCGCTATTTTCAGAAATTTGAAAAACCTCGGAGTAAAGCGGGATTTTGTGTACCGAACCATCCGAAGGTACCGTGACACATGCTCGTTGGATGACCGGAAGGGATCTGGTCGTACTCGTACGGTGCGGACTGCACGAGTTGTTTAAGTGGTCAGGGAACGAATTAGACGAAAATCACAGTGCTCTGTACGTAAAATGGCCGCAGATCTGAATGTTTCGAGATCGTCAATGCACTATATACTGCAAAATGACCTCGGATTCCAAGCTTTCAAGAAACGTACGGTTCACGGAGTTTCGGAACATTCCAAGCAGAAACGACTCGAAAAAGCATGTCTGCTTTTGTCGCGGCACGGTGGGGAAGAATTTATCTTTTCCGATGAAAAGTTATTCGTCTTGTAACAATCCCACAATGTCCAGAACGACAGATTGTGGGCTCTCGCTTCGAAAACTGTTCCAGAGAGTGATAGGAATATTCCACGGTTCCAAAGTGCTGCGTCAGTGATGGTTTGGGGAGAAATTTGCAAGCGAGGCAAATTAACTCTGGTTTTCATCGAAAAAGGCGTTAAAGAGAATGCCATATATTATAAAACGGAAGTTTTGGAGAAAGTTGTCAAGCCATATGTACAAGAGATGTTTGGAGATGATCACTATGTGTTTTAGCAGGACGGAGCGCCATCCCATACTGCAATCTCGTTCAGGGCTGGGGCCGAGAAAATTTTACCGACTTTTTTGGACAAGAATGAATGGCCTTCCAGTTCACCAGATCTGAATCCCTTGGAATATTTCGTATGGTCATACATGCTGGCGAAGGTAAATGGCCACAGGGCGTCTAATATGAACCAATTCAAAACCGTAATCAAACGAATTTGGGACGAAGTACCGCCTGTGACGGTTTCGAAAAACATCTGGAGCTGGTCAAGAAGGTTAAAGGCGGTGTCATTCCAAAACATATGCTGTAGTTGAACAGTATTATATTGCAATATAATGGGTAAAGTTATCAATAAAATCTGGATTATCGATTTGAAATAAATAGAGTTTTATTTTGTATGAGAATATATTGAACACGGTGTACTGTTGATTAAAACCCGCAGAATTACAAAATTTCTTATGAAATTGACGTGAAATCCGCCAATAAAATCAATAATGTTGAAGTAATCTCCTATAATTTTCAAACTATTAGTCCAATCGTGTGAATGTCAAAGAAAAGGTTGTTGGAATAACCATGCTTGTTTAAACAAACATAGTTTTGGTGATGGACCATCTCGAATAACTCATGAAAATGGCGTGTTTCTTAGGTTCTTTTAGCCACTCATGAAATTAAATTCAAAATATCTCGAAAACGGTTACCTCTAGAGAGAACATTAACACACACATTCCGATTAGAAATTTGATTTAAATCATATTTTGGCTTTGAAAAGTACTGTTGATAAACATAAAAAAAAAAAAAAAAAAAACCAAAAAAAACCCCCCCCAACCCCCCCCCCCCTTTCCCCCAAACCCCCCCAAACAACTTTAAAAAAAGCAAAAAAAAAAACCACCCACATTTTCCTTTTACCCATGTATTTTTTATTGGTTTTTGTGCTCTGAACACTGCATGCTGTGCGTTTGACTGTCAGCTTTTTTTTTTTTTTTTTTTTTTGGCGCTCAAAATTTTCTTTTTCAAAAAACCCCCTATTAAAAAAGAAGTGAAAATTAAGGTTCTGGACACATGGCTAGGTGAGAAAGGTATTAAAGGGTGAACACGAAATTATTGCGACACCGAACATGTCATGCCAATTTTCTTATAATGTTTAGAATAAAACTAAAATTTTAGGGTAGTTTTATACATATATTTACTTCAAAAATCAAAAGAAAAATTAATCGATGGAGCCTTGAGTGTAAAATTGAACGCATTTTCGCTTGATGCCCTCCATCAAAGTCTTTACAGTGTCATCCGGTACCAGTTTCTCAGTTTTTTTTTCCATTTTCTTAACATGTCCTTCTCGTCTTTGACTGTCTTCTTGCTCTTCCGAAGTTCCCGCTTCATCATTGCCCAGTACTGCTCCACCGGGCGCAGCTCCGGACAGTTTGGCGGATTCATGTCCTTTGGAACAAAATGGACAGAATTGGCCTCATACCACTCCAGAACACTTTTAGAATAGTGGCATGATGCGAAATCTGGCCAAAATAGCGGAGCTTCGTCGTGCTGCTGCAAGAACGGCAAAAGATGCTTCTCGAGGCACTCAGATTTGTAGATCTCGCCATTTACTGTGCCCTTTTATCACGAAAGGCTCACTCCTCAGTCCGCAAGAGCAGATGGCCTGCCAAATGAGATATTTGGAGGCGAACTTCGACATTTTCTTTTTCTTAAATTTGTCGTCCACATAGAACTTGCTCTTGCCGGTGAAAAACTCCAACCCCGGAATTTGCTTAAAATCGGCTTTTATATACGTTTCGTCGTCCATCACACAGCAGCCTTATTTTGTCAGCATCTTCTCGTAGAGCTTCCGTGCCCGAGTTTTAGCCGTCGATTGTTGCCGCTCATCGCGGTTTGGGAAGTTCTGTACCTTGTATGTATGTAGTCCAGCTCTCTTCTTTGCATTCTGGACATAGCTCTGCGACATGCCGATCTTTTTAGCCAAATCACGGCTTGAGACGTTAGGATTTGCTTTAATCATCCGCTTCACCTTTCCCTCCGTCTTTTTGTTCTCCGGTCCCGGTTTTCATCCAGCTCCTTTGCCGTGATCCAACGTCAACCGCTCCTGAAACCGCTTCAACACTCTGGAGACGGTTGAATGTTGAATGTTCAACATTTTTCCCAACTGCCGGTGCGACAGGTCAGGATATTCCAGGTGTTTGGAAAGAATTTGTTCTCTCGACTCGCGTTGGTTCACCTCCATTTTCGTTGAATCGAAAAACACGACTTCGAGTTTGACAGCATGTAAACAATACACATCAATGAGAAAGTGTGCAAAATTTGGTTGATTTTTACCCAATGGTAAAAAAGTTATGCCCTGTTGAATGTGTCGCAATAATCTCGTGTTCGCCCTTTACCCCCGAAAATACCCCCCCCCCATTTACCCTTCTTTTTCCCCCAATAAAACCCACCCCCCATAAAAAGTACATTTAATTCAATAAAACGTACAGCCCCGACCTTAAATTTTAACATTTCTAACAAATTTACCCCCAAAACAGGTTGATGCGGAAGAAAATTTTTTAAATTAAAATTTTTAACTGCCTTACCTAGGTCTTTCTCTTCATTCCCCCCCCACCCATTTATTTCATTCCCCCCCCCCCACCGGACAAAATATTTTTCACCTCCCTCTGAGGCTCATTACTACAATTTATGCATTTGGACAAATGTCAGAGGCGTTTATTACAGCTGTCAGGCAGGTTATTAACCGGTTGGTTCAACGTTATTTTGCGTCTTCTTTGTGGGTTGCGTCTCGTTGTGCTTATTTCTGTTTCGCTGATACCACGTAAAATTGTTATGAGAGTTAAAAATGCGAAAAACACAAAAAACTAGACTGCAGCATCAGTCATTTCAATCGCTAACAAGTTACGGATCATTGAGGATATCGAAAATGGGATAAAGAAGTTATGGGTCCTCCCTTAGCTCCGTCGGCAAAGGCACAGATACAAAGCAACACCATGCTGGAGGTGGCTGGGTTCGATTCCCGGTCTGGTCTAGGAATTTTTCGTTAAGGAAAATTTCTCGACTTCCTGGGCATAGGGTATGATTGTACTTGCCACACAATCATACTAATGCATAAATGGTACTTGGCATCGAAAACTCTCAATTAATAACTGGGGAAGTGCATTTAGAACACTAATTTGAGAGCAAGCAATAAGCTTATTGTGCAAGCAATAAGCTTGAAATGCTCAAGAAGAAGAAGGTTATGGAAAAGCGTAACATTCAATCTCGATCAACGATTGCAACAATCAGACAATAGAAGCAGAAAATCAGTATTAGGGAAAAAAATTTAACAATTTTTCGCCCATGTTGTTCTTGCCTCTTAAATAATGGTGTTTTGTCTATATTTTACAATATTTATTCAAAACAATTTTTAAATAGTATATTTTGGGAATTTGAATTGAAAGATTGAATTCGGATTTTGTCATGTAAGAGAAATTTTTTTTCAGTGTATATTTCTTTATGGACATTTTGATTCGCTTCAATTTTTTTTGTAGACATTTTTTTCTTAAACGAACGATTTCCGAGTAACTGTTTTCCTAATACTGTTGTCTCAAAAATACATAAGCCCTTCTCAAAAGTTACTCTCCTATCAAAACGACCGTTCCTCATGCCAAAACTTTTATGCTGTTGTTCCAAACACGTTTGCAAAGTTTCTGCCAAATCTAAAATACTATAGTTTTGTCATTTACTTATTTGGCGTGGAACCGCGCAATACTGTGTAGTCAACCCATTGTAAATATTTGATTTGAATAAAATTGCTGCTGAAAAAAATTCCGTTTCCATGGTACCCTAGCCTCCCTTAACACATTTTCAAGATCAAGTGAACCTCTCTTCTTGTAACCCTTCCTCTATAAAGGATGTATTCGATAAAAATGGCACACACATATATACTCATAAAAATTAAACTGATTATCGGATTTTCTTGAAATTTTCAGGGAATGAAGAACTACTAATGAGTTTTGATTTACAACATTTGTTTTATTCAATTTCGTCTCCCATCCCGAATGCCCGCACCTTCCTTTTCACTCCACCCATCAAATTTTGTACAACCGATTTTCCCAGTGTTTTTGTTGTTTTTACCCAAATTTTCTTCAATTCTAGCTCTGTTTTTATAGTTTTGGGATGTTTGCGAAGTTCCGTTTTCATAATTGCCCAGAATTTTTCAATTGGACGAAGTTCCAGTGAATTTGGTGGGTTCATATCCTTTGGCACAAAATTGACTCCGTTGGCTCGGTACCACTCCAATACGTTTCGAGCGTAGTGGCAGGATGCTAGATCAGGCCAAAACAGAGTTGATCCTTTGTGCTTCTTAATGAATGGCAAGTGACGCTTCTTAAGGCACTCTTCCGTGTAAATCGCACCGTTTATTGTTCCGGAAGTGATGAAGGGAGCACTTATTTCACCACATCCGCAAATCGCCTGCCAGATTAGAAACTTCTTTGCAAATTTCGATAGTTTCTTCTTTCGAACATCCTCCGGAATATCGAACTTCGACTTGGCAACGAAATATTCTTGCCCAGGAAGTTGACGGAAGTCGGCCTTGACGTATGTTTCGTCATCCATCACGATGCAACCGGATTTGGTGAGCAGCTTCGTGTAAAGTTTCCGGGCGCGGGTTTTCGCAGTGATGTTTTGTTTTTCATTCCTGTTTGGGGCTTTTTGCACTTTGTAAACATGTAACCCAGCACGCTTCATGGTTTTCTGCACACAACCGACTGACACCTTAGACTTTTTAGCGACATCTCGAATTGACATGTTTGGACGGTTCTTGAATTGTTGTACGACTTTTCTGGCCATTTTATTGTCCATTGGACCATTTTTACGACCACTCCCTTCCTTCCTTTGGACACTCAGACGCTCCTTGAAAGTTCTTATTACAGGAGACACAGTTGTATTTGCAATTCCAAGCCTTTTAGCAATCCAGCGGTGGGACGCCCCTGGATTTTGATTGTGAGTGTACAAAATTTTCTCACAGACCATTTCTTGTTTCGACGACACGACTGGAACTACTGAATGTATAACTATGAAACTTGGCAGATGTAAATAATACACTATGGATAAGATCTACTCAAATTTCTAGGTTTTTTACTCATACGATTCAAAAGTTACAGAAGATTTTCTGTGTGCCATTTTTATCGAATACACCCTTTAGGATTGTGAATTTCTCCTGGTTCCCGCGATTGGTATACCACGATTCCTTTTTCTAACGATCATGTTGAGTTTAAGTGACTGACCACGACGACGAAGGCGACGACAACGGGTTTGGGGTTTGAAGAATGATGCACTGCTCCGTTGAAAATCCATTCCGTTTTCCTTCTGCTGGAGTGGGCTGCGAGAGGAGCTCCGTACCGTATTACGATATAAAAAGTCAATTCACTTTACCAATGACGGCAACAACGACGGCAACGACGAGGACAATGATGATGATGATGATGATGATAAAGCAAACTATGTTGGGTTTCGGTGGTTTGTGGCAGTCAGAGTAAGCCAGTCCTCAAGTACATTATGGGAGTGCTAACGAGATTGACTGCTCTGTGGAGGGACGGGAGGATGAAATTGGGCGGACAGGCCAGAAGTTTCGTGATTCTGCAAACGCTGACAAATTGTTTGCAGAAATGGATGGTTGCATTTTGTCGTACGTTATTGCTCTGACAGTAGTGGCGATTCTTGTACTGCACTGGAGGTATCGGCGAACACGGCGAAAGGAAGAAGATTCTACTGAGGTCAGACTCACTCTCGTACCTACCGGTTGACAACGTAGTCGTGCTCGGTAACCCGACTGATAAATTGATCTACAACGAAACAAGAGGAAAACGTTTGATTAATTATTTTTATTCGAGTATAATGACTAACTGGCACGATGTTTGCTGGTTCACATTTTGCAAATAGTTTTCTGTCCTGAGTGGAGGGAATTGAAAGGCTGATCCAAAATGGAACAAATTGTCTGTCTGCTAGTTGTTGAGCAACGGTCGAAAACAAACTGTCAGAAGCAATCATAAACCAAATGCAAACTTAATGCAGCGGTGCCATTCGTAATCATCACGTTAACCCCAAAAGCTACGAAATCATTCGCTTCGCACCAATCCTACCCAATTTGGTCACGGATCTCCTACGGTGTGAAACGACGCTCTGTTGTACGAGAAGAATCTTCCCTCGACAAGTGTTGACAGCTGATGAAATGCAATTTTGGTGCGCTTTTCTGCTCACTTGATGTGTTGTTGCGTCCTTTTGACCAGCCCGCCAGCAAACCTCCGGCTAGGGAGTTAGGGTGGATGCAGTGTAAGCAATTGCTGCAGTTTTTCCTGATGCTGAATGGACACACCCTATCCCGAAATAAAAATCAACCCTTCCAACGCAGCTTTCGTTTCACCGATCTCATCCTTTTGAGGCGGCTCACGACTGCCATCTCCGTCTGATCCGATCTTCGGCGTGTATAATCTTCATATTTTTCACGCTCTTCCGCGTCCAGTTGTCTGTTACTTGGTGCGGTTGAGTGCAAAATTCTGCACGACGGATCAACCTGACCTACCTACGCGAGACCAGGAGAGGCGCTGTCCAAGCACCGCAGAAATTTTGAACAGCTGAAATCGTTTTCAATTATCGTCATGTCAAAATCAGTTCTTGGCCATTTTCGCTCCTCCGTTCCCATGGTTGGTTTCTTCGTTTCGCCACGTAGAGACACCGACGTATATGCAATTCGGCAAAAGGGAAATCCTCTCCTGGAATTGAGATGGCAAGAGAGAAATGCCCTTCATCCGTTACTTTGGAATGATAAGTTCTTTTACACTTTGGAAAACACGTTGATGGACATTTTAATACTTTTTCTCTGAGATGCTCTGAAAAAAAAAATTATGTAAATTTGACGGGTTCATGTTGAAAACCATTGAAAGGGAGTCACGTGGAAGTAGACGAAATTAAAATCTGGTTCACAGCCTTTCGGAGGATAACGCAGTTGTAATGGAAACATGCCATAAGGATAAATTGGTAACAGAGCAAGGAGCTGAAGGGGCTAGTGAGTCCGCTTAAGGTCGAACACATACACGTAGTGGCACAAGTGTTATCCTTAACATATTTTTGCTTCAACATTTTGGGAACGTGTACATAAAAAAAATTATAGTTATATCAGTGACATAATTGCAAAGTTTACATAGGACTCCTTGTCGATGTGAAGAAATTGATGTCATCGAATTATTAAATATCAACTTATAGTATACTATTTATCAGCATCAGCATAGTATACTATATATATTTGACATTGCTGTCACTTCTTTTTTTTTCTCCTTCGTTTCACGCTTCCACTTGCGGAACATCGCACGGTACTCCTCGAGCATATGCTGGGACATCGATCTAGCACTCGTTTTTCGTCAACCGAGGAAATCAAACTGGACAACGAATGAATGGAAGTGAGATGTTTTATAGCATCACAAGTGGTGGTTTTGTTCCAACCCGAGCTCAACTAAGCCCCTTCCCTTTAGTGTATTCATCATTTTACCACAGAGAACCGACATCCAAACTGGAGTGCCCTACGTGTGTAAATTTCTGTAACTGCCATTTTAAAATAAATCGCAACCATGGGTTTTAGTGAATGGTATGTTGATTGTGTCACCTGCGCGCCTCGAGAGTCGTTGACTGTCTGTCAAATTTAGTTTGGTTAAACCTAGACTAGGTGGCGCTGATGTTCCAACGGTTTGCTTTTAAAAATTTACACAGTACATTGGGAAAAAAGTGTTTGAGCCTGGAGTTTTCTGTGATTTTACATCGCTCGTTATCTGCACGCTAGTAAGATTCAGGCACCGTGTTTGAAATTGCACACAAAATGTAAGGTATGCGACAAAGGGAAAGCTGAAACTATTGTAGCCACCGCTGGCTGCAGCGTTGAGTACCATTGCAAGAAAAGAAAAGGGTTGCAACGTAGACAATGCCAAACAAATTTCAATCCAACAAACTCTTTAGTTGGGCAAATTGCTTTGATCGACCTGAAAAGGACTGGTTGTAGTTGTTGACGGGGGAACATGGTTTGTGATTGAACCTAGGCTTCCTTTTCGGTCTTCTTGGACAGCATGACGGTCTGGATGTATGACAGGACACCACCATGTGAAATGGTCACACCGGAAAGAAGTTTGTTCAGCGCCTCTTCGTGGCGAATGGCCAGCTGCAGGTGAAGTGGAATGATCCTGGTCTTCGTGGCGGGTGGCGTTTCCTACCAGCATGCTCGGCGTGGTTGCCCTTCCGGAGAAGACGGAGAGAACGACCGACTGGGAACTGAAATCCGACGTGGTTCGAGCGGGACTTTGCCTTTCCCTTAACCTTTCTTTTCCAGAATCGGAAGAGAGAATGATGGTTGGTCGGACGTTACCACATAATTTATAATCGCTGGCACGGTAACTGTGGCAAGATTAACCAATAGCTTTGGGCGATTAAATTTTTTTTTACTTAATTATTTTAAACAAATGTAATGCATTAAATTAGCAACAGAGCGTTCCAGCCGAAATGACCTACCGACCAACTTCGAGTGTCTCCGATTTAATTGAAAATGTGTACACACGTTGTACCCACGAAAGTAAGTTTTTTCCACGGATACAAAATTTTTTTGGACTTAAGTGCCAGTTTTTAAAAGGGCGTAATCATTTTGAATACCACTTCAATTAATAATTTGTAGCTCGAAAACCTTTGGTTGTACAAAAAAACTGTCTAAGAACAAGTTGTGGCTCTTTGTGAAAAGAAGGTGAAAAAAATATACACTGAAAAAAAAATTTCGGAAAAAAATACAAAAATTTATATTAAAATTAAAATATCTCAACAAATACTCGAAGTTATTGTGCAAATTTAAGTGAAGGTTTCAGGATAGAGAAATGTCAGGAAAAAAAGTTTCTAGAACATCAACTTTTAGTGTTTTTCTCAAAATTTCAATGTTTGCAAGAGTAAACGTACTCGGGTGCTATAATCTGATTTTGACAGTATTTTTTTAATTTTTCAGCTCTTGATGATGATCTTCGTAAGAGCATTCGTTCTCGAGATTTTTCCGATTTCATTTTATCATATTCGAATAATATACGAAAATACGACCTTTTCATAAATTATTCGCGTTTCTCCAGTTATCAAAAAACATTTTTCAAAATGTTTCATAAGTTTCCTACAACTCTCTCTGTGACAAAAATACGATTGTATGAACGGCACAAAAGATATGGGGTAAGATGATTCAAACGATATTTTTCAAATTTTCGTTTAACATATGCCTATTTTGCTTCTTATTGTATACTTTATACATTGTGTATAAAAATTTGAAACTCTAACGTCAGTTTTGGAGAAAACTTCAGGGTGGAGAGATATGAAGTGAAAAAAGTGTCTCTAAGGTCAACTTTTAAAGCATTTGTAATATCTTAACTATTTGTCAAACTAAACGTCTTTCAGTGTTGCAGTATATTTCCAGCAGAAAATACGGCCTTTTCATAAATTATTCATGGTTCTCCAGCATCACAAAAATACCTTTTTCAAAATATGCGTTTAGTTTCCCACAAGTCACTCTTCCCAAGTAACATTGCTAACATCATCCTGCTTTATTAAGTTTTATTAAAGTTTTATGAAAGCCAAGTGAAATCAATTTGGTTTTATTATGGCACCAAGAGGTGCCAATAGGTTTCATATTTTAGTCAGGTTTATGAGAACCTACACAGCTTGTTTACAACGATCTTAAAACCTTGTTTCTCAAATTCCATTTACTCCTATCAAAGGTTTTATTTTGACTTTATGAACTCGTGAAATGCTGTATTGAAATGCCGTTTTAGGACTAATTGATATTATCTTATTATGGTCAGTTGAAAAAGCATTTTAAAACCATTTTGCCTACAGTAAATGTATTAAAAGGCAAATTGGCATTGAAGGAAGTCACCATAAGACCAAATAGTTTTATAATAGTCATTGCGAAGATAAATTGGCTTTATGGCAAAACTGTGATTATTTTCCAATCGCCATATTGAAATATAAGAAATAATTGAAATGTGGAAAAATAAATGCATCAAATTTTCAATGGTATGCGAATAAATTGTGGATTGGAGACTTATTTCGGCATTCATTTTAATAATCTCATCCAATTCCAAGCATTTTTCAGGAAATTCATGATTTATTTATCGAATGTTTTTTTTTAAATTTGATTTATGTTGTTGTTAATTCGCATAATTTCCGAGGCGCATTAATTTTCGGCTCTTATAGCGTCAATATTCACTATAAAAATAAATGCGCATATAATTTGGTGCATAATACGCTGTAGAAAACACAATTCGTTTTGAATATTTTGCTATCAAAAAAAAAAAATCCCGCAACACTCGACCTTTTTTTACTGCTTAATGAATCAGAAGAGCAGAGAATCGAACAAAGCAGAACAACAAAACACAACCTCGATTTCACAGTGAAGTTTGACTGCTGTGGCCAGTTGGCCACATTCTGGTTTTCATGGCAGCCAATAGGTTCTATGAAGGTTCTCAAGTGGTCATAACATCTTTCACTAGAACATTTTCAAAATCTTTATATTCTTATAAAGGTTTGATTAACTTGTTTTCAGAACCGTCTATAGAGTGGGCCATTTTGTACCAATTTCGGCTTTAAAGAAGCATAGATGGGGTGTTGGTAGACAAAACAGTTTTGATTGTAGTTTTATCAACAATGCCGGGAGAAGTGCTGGAATAAAACTAAAATTGTTACTTGGGTTTAGCAAGCAAGATGATTCTATAAACAGCATAAGAATTAGGGGAAATTATTGAAAAAACTTTTCTTATATATTAGTTTACTTGTATTTCCAATTTATTATAGGCATACTAAAATACATATCAGCGCCAACATTAGATAACGGCGTATCTGTTTATGTAAACAATGGCTTTCGTAGTCATTTTCTCTTGAACAAAAGGTCACAAATACAAATTAAGCACTCTTTAAGGAAGAGGAGCCTTATCTCTATCCGCTGATACATTTAATTTGAAGAAATTGTATTCAACTTCCGATAAATTCTCAGACAAAGTGTTTGTTTACAAAAGCAGATTTGCCCCTATCAAATGTTGGCGCTGATATATTGTTTCTACATTTAGATTAGTTTAGAGAAGTTCCCTTTCATTTTACTTGTTTATATTTGAAATTGCTTTCAAATGATGTAGCATCAAGCCTTCATAGGCTTGATGCTTCATCATTTGAAAACAATTTTGCCTTTATCTGATGATCTAAACGCGGAACAAAAGAGTGATATTTTTTTATCATTTTTCTGATTGGCCCAATCATATAATTCTTTTGTATTTTTTATTATATGTTATTTGTTTAAACCATTCGTAATATTCAAATATTTTCTCGGAGGATAGTGAACCGCTTCAGTATTGATGATGATACCGGTGAAACGTTGATTCCAGCTATACCTTTGTTATACAACTCGATATTATGCGCTCTGGAAAATGCCTGTTGCAAGCTTTCTTGAGAAGATGATGTGATGGATGTAGCCAAAGGTGTTTCCTCCATAGCGTACCTTGATGTAGGTGGTTGAAGCTCCGGAACGGGGTTGTGTGATTGCTAATCGATATCATACTCAGTTTTTACGTGTTTCACTTTGTCTAAATGTAATCGACACGAATCATAGATTGATAAAGACGTATCCAACGGAATTCTGCAGTTCATTAATACTAGCCCTTGCATAATGTTTTCGTTTAATTGACGAAGCTTTACCGAGCACCGTGTTTTAGGAAAGGGTTTGCAACACTTCACCTTATTGAATTCCATTTTGAAATTATTATGAAACACTCAAAACAAATTTCTTACTGGTGCTTTCCGAGAAGTGGGACGAATTTATATACCAAGTACTGATTTCTATGTATACCAAGCTTTAGATTTCTATGTATACTATCGGCAGTACCCAGCAGCGGACTACTCAACGGACGAGTTTTTCAAGCTACTGAGAGCCTTTGATTCTACCTAAAATTCAGGCCGGTGATAAGTTGGTACAACATTTGAACAAAACAGATTATAAACTGTAGAGGACCCATAGCGCTGATGTCTTTGGCAGTATATCTTTTCCTGGTTTTTATGTTGTGTATATGTGACAGTAATGTACCCGGCATGTTCGCGTGTGAGAACAAGACGAACAGTAGTGTTTTATTTGAACCGTTCATTCAATCATCTTGCGGTCAAAGAGAGAGTAGCGTAAAATTTATTATACATTTTGAAAAACAAACTCTTGCTGTTGAGGAATATAGATAACTGATAAAAAGGTCGTGTTTCGAAAATTATTCCTGTATGATAAAATTAAATCGCAAATATCTCGAGAACGAATGCTCTTCCGAAGGACATCATGAGGAGCTAAAAAAATTATAAAATACGTTTATTCTCACAAATATTAAAATTTCTTTCCCTGACATTCCTCCATCCTGAAATTTTTGCTTAAATTTGCGTTATAATTTAAAAAATTTAGAATAAAAAAAATAAAAAAATCGAAAAATCTTTTTTTGAGATATTTAAATTTGCATGTTAATTGTCGGTTTTTTTCCGAAATTTTTTTGTTTCTCAGTTTCTATTATGTTCATAACATTCACACACAGGGTCACAACTTGTTCTTTGACAGTTTTTTTTTTTTTTTTTTTTGTACAACCAAAGGTTTTCGAGCTATGCATTATTAATTGAAGTGCTATTCAAAATGCTTACGCCCTTTTTAAAACTGACTCTTGAGTCTCAAAAATCTATGTTAGCGCGGAAAATCCTCAGTCTCCTAAGCCAAACGCGTCTGCAAAGTTTCATTCAAATCAACCGTGTGCTTCTTACTGCTGCGAAGCACCAATTCTCCAGGCCACCACTCAGCCATCGACCAATTTACTTCCAAAGTGGTGGAATACAAAATCCGTACCAGGGGAGTGATGCATCACCACCCTATTCCACACCTACCGTTCCAACGAGCTCGTTCAACTTCATGACTCCAGGGACATCTTCTGTCGCATTATGCAGTTCATGAGCTGTTCCAGTAACTTACGTTCCAGGGCACTCACCCGTGCCAATAACTTCAACAGCACCTTGTCAGGTGTGTACATGCAGGCATTCGTGTTTTACCAAGAATTGACGGACCCGTTGGAGGACAACAATCTAGCAGAAAATGGAAAGTATAATACTATCCCAAACTTGACGTCTGCTCGCAATCAAACCGACTCTCAACACGTGAGTGCTTTGAAAAATAGTAAAGAAAGTAAGGAAATAACAATCTATTGTCAGAACTTTAATAGAATGAAAAGTGCGTTGAAGATTAATGAAATGTATAGACGTGTTGCTGCTTGTAGCTACTCTGTTATTTTAGCCACTGAGACTAGTTGGGATTCGAGCATTAGAAGTTCTGAAGTTTTTACCGATAAGTTTAATGTATATAGACACGATCGAGCAGGCCATAATTGTATTCTATCAAGACATCTACGATATAGTAGAGACTGCAGTACCCCAAAGACATAGGAGAAGATCAAATAAGAATCCGGTGTGTTATACTAAGCAAATTATAAATCGCAAAAATAGGAAGCAAAGAGCGCACAAAGCTTATAAAAAAGATAAAAATGATATGAACCTCACAATACATTTAACTATTTGTGATCAACAGAATTTTGAAATGAAGATCGCCCATGAGGAGTATAATAGAAAAACTGAAACTAATATCAAATCAGACCCGAAATCGTTTTTCAGCCTTGTTAAAGAAAAGAAGAAATTAAGAAATTTTCCAACAAAAATGCAATTCAACGACAAAGACGGTAAAAATCCAACCGAAATCAGTAACTTATTTGCTGATTTTTTTCAAGATGTTTACACAACTCGTGACGACAAGGATCGAGATTATCATTTTTTCTCATATCTTCCTGAGCCTTCATTAAATGTGACTGTTGATAATGTATCCGTGAACGAAATTTTGCTTTCTTTAAGCACATTAGACGCCTTGTGAAAGCCTTGTTTTGGTTGTTTAATTCATCTCTAAAAACTGGCGTATTTCCCCTCATTTGGAAGGAATCGTACTTGATTCCGATCTTCAAAAGCGGTAAAAAATCAGATGTTAAAAACTATCGTGGGATTGCAATATTATCTTGTATTCCCAAACTATTTGAGTCCATTATCAATCAACATATTTTTTCACAGGTTAAAAATGTTATCTCTACCAAGCAACATGGCTTTATGAAAGGACGCTCTACTACTACAAACTTGCTAAATTTTGTAAATTTTTCAATAAATGCAATGGATGAAGGTAATTATGTTGAAACCTTATACACTGACTTTATCAAAGCTTTTGATAGAGTCGATATTCCTTTGTTGCTTTACAAGTTGTCTAAGATAGGTTTCAATCTTAATTTATTAAAGTGGGTTCAGTCATACTTGCTTGGAAGAACACAACGAGTAAGATTTGAAGGAAAGCTATCATCGGTTGTGAATGTTACATCGGGAGTACCACAGGGATCCCATGTGAGTCCTTTATTATTTATTTTGTTGGTCAATGATGTTGAATATATTTTACGCCATTTAAATGTTTTAATATATGCAGACGACATGAAACTTTTCATTGAAATACGTAAATCGTATGACATTGAAGTCTTCCAAAGAGAAGTTGATAATTTTCATATTTGGTGTACAAAAAGCTTGCTAGAGATTAACGTTAAAAAGTGCATCTCAGTCTCATTCACTAAAAAGCGCAATGTAAGGAAAGACACCATCACTATAGGTCAACAAACTGTTGAAACATGCAATCAAGTTAGAGATTTGGGAGTCATACTTGATTCCGAGCACACTTTTTTAGAACACTATAACAATATAATTCACAAGGCAAGAAATTTTCTCGGGTTCAGCAAAAGGATTAGTTTTCATATCAATGATCCCTATATAATAAAAACGTTGAATGTATCATATGTTAGGCCCCTTCTTGAGTACTGCAGCGTGGTTTGGGATCCATATCAGAATACACATAAAGACCGTATTGAGTCAGTGCAGAAACAGTTTTTATTGTATGCTTTGCGTAGGTTAGGATGGAACTCTTTTCGGTTACCTTCTTATGAATCTCGATGTATGTTAATTAAAATAGATGGTCTTGAAAAACGACATGAGTTTGGAATTCTATCACTTATAAACGATGTTATTGGGCAAAGAATAAATGACGCAGACATTTTAGAGAAGCTCAACTTCTACGCTCCCACCCGTTAGTAAGAAACAGGAATTTATTCTACATAAATAATCAAAGAACTAACTATGCCCAAAACGGACCCATAAATAAGATGATATCTTGCTATAACAAATACTGCAACACAATTGATATAACAATGAACAAAAATCAACTAAACTTTTCTCAGAATATCTGTAAGAGTCGAATTAAGGCAAGAATGTTAAATCGGTCTACATATATGATTGACGACAAATAAAACAAAACAAAAAATATCGAAAATAATTTTTCACATTTCCAGGTAATTTCGGCTGGAAACGCTCAACAGAGATTCAGCTTTGATGTTCTACCTTTCGAATGAAATACTAATCGTGAAGTTTCTGTGGGCCAGATAGGAGATATTATCGTTTGAAAACTCAAATCGAGAGAAACGCGGTCGATTTCAGAAATTTTAAGTGATGGATTTCAACAGACGCGTAAAATTGTTCAATTGCATGCCAAAGCAAAATTATTTGACAAAAAAAACATGTTATTTTCTGCGTTATTCATGGGTCATTTCAAGTAAATATAACGTTAAATATCAGGCATTTATCAATCCTGAGTTAAACGATATTTGGCTTCAATTTAAAATTAAATATTAATTGAATTGATGCTAAATCTTGCACACTTCTTCGAACCTAGGGCATTCGAAGAGGACATGCTCCGGCGTCTCCTCCAGGTTCGCGCACTCAGGGCAAAAAGGTTCAAAAACGTGACAAGCCGATGCAGATACAGGCGTGCCCGGACAGGAACTGCGTCAGAAAGAAATTCACCTCTCTTTGCTTCCTATTCACCCAAGCTGACACATTTGAAATGAGCTGGTGGGTGCACCTTCCTTTTACCGCATTGTTCCGCTCTGACTGCCACTTAGCCAACGAGTTCTGACGATTCTCTTCGCGTTTCTGGTATCCTTCCGCAGATAGTATTTGACGTCCTCGACCAGGGTGATGCAAATGGGCAGCATGCAGGATACCGCCTCCGACGGAATTGTTCGGTAGGCGCTCGCGACTCGCATGGCCATGATTCGGAACACCCTGTTCAGCATCCCACGATTAAGCTCAGTTTTCTGCGCCGCGACCCAGGCTGGGACTCCATATCTCAGAATGGAAAAAAATATTATGTTTAAATAACTTTCCATAAAAGGAACCAGTATCAATGTTATATCATATAATGCGTGTCCAAAAATAAATTTTGTATCATCACACGAACGTTATAGGTTTAACAGAAATCCAAACAAATCTTTTTCTCAACATTTTTTTTCCTCAAGTATTGGTTCCTTAACACTTTTGCAATAATAGATTTAAATTTTACCATCACGCACAAACTTTGACTTAACTCCTGCCATCAAGGTTTTGACAACCTTCTCTCCTCTGGTTTTGTTAGCTTTTGTCAACTTTTGCTTAAAGTTTTGAACCAAATTTGACTCTCCTTTCATTTTCCGACAATCAGCCTTCATTAGTGCCCGAAATTTCTCGATCGGTCGGAGCTCTGGACAGTTTGGAGGATTAATGTCACAAGGTACCACAATGACATTATTTTCCTCGTACCATTTCTTCGCCACTATTGAGTAGTGGCAAGATGTCAAATCGGTCCAAAACAGAGTGTTTTGAGAATGCTGCTTTGCTTGATGTGAATTTCTCTGTTTATATTCCCGGTTGATATGAAAGGTTGGCTGATTTTACCGCACGTTCAAATGGCTTGCCAAACAAAATATTTTTCTGCTTATTTTTTTTTCTATCTATCATTTTTTTCATGCTTACTGATTGTCAACAACTTCAACAGTACTACTTACTAAGATTATTTGCTCTCTTACATCATAGATTCCATATATATTTTTGCTTACACAAACAAACCAAAAAACTTACATTATTTTACCATAGTGATAGTTTTTTTTTTTTTTAAAAAAGATGTTTTTACATGCAAATTTCTTTGGCTCACAGTTTTAGATGCTTTCGTCGACCCATTTATTTCTTCAATTCTCTGAGAGCAAGTTATGACGCTATAATCAAAAGCGTCGACATGTAAGGGCTAGAGTTAGTGCTCATGTTCCAACTACCAAAGGAAAAATAAGCATTTCTTAACGAGGTAAGGTACGAAACATTTACGATACTGCAACCTTCTGGAATCTTTAACATCGTGTTTTAATTATCGATTTAAACAGACCCAATGTTTTTTTCAATGAATTGCCCCTCAAATACTGCTCAGTGCATGTGAAACAAATATCAAATAAACAATAAAAGTGATGGAAGTATTTCCATATCAAATAAACAATAAAAGTGATGGAAGTATTTCCATCATCCTTCAGGATGCTTTCGAGACTGGGCTGTCTTGTTGCTAGATTTATTAGATTAATTAAATTAATCTCATTTCTCCTAACTTCATCTTATGCTGAATTAAGGGATACGAGTGCAACAAGATTGAGTTGTTTCCGTGTAACGATTATCTCACGTTTAGTAACATATATAAACACAACAAACAAACCCACTCCCTCGTCAATGGCAAACATAATTTTGCATTTAAAAACTAATAAATGATCCATAAACAAAATAAAATCGTTCAATAAAAAAGCATTCTTGACTCATGAGCTCGGGTCAATATCCATAATAAAAAGATATGATCCAAAAAAAAAGCTAAGGCAGATAATTGCTTTTGATGAATTATTTAAGCTTACCTGCAAAAAAATTCTACGCCCTACGAGCGGCCTTCCAGCAGTTAACCAGAAAATTCGCTATGGCGGACGAAAACATGCGTGTATACATGTTTTTGAGTTCTTTCTTTGTTTTACTTATCAATTCCTCCTTTCACGACAAAATTGTTGGAGTAGATCTTACGCTTCAGGTTGGCCCAGAAGTTCTCGATGGGACGTAGCTGGGGGACGTTAGGTGGGTTTGCCGGGCTTTTTTTTGATGCTCTGATTGTTGTCTAATAGTGCCAATATGTTGTAGATGCCGGAACTGGCATATCCGGCGTCCACAAAGTGCCGCACGATGTTCGTTTTCGACTCGGCGGGGTGCCGTTCTTTGAACGCGCACACTTCTGAACGGAGTTCCTTCACTGTTTTTGCCATCACGGTTGGAGTTTGACAGTCAAATTTTGTCTGCCGACTCATGGGTTACTATTATTGATGCTGCATGGGTAGTTTCAACAATGCGGGTGAAGGGAAACCCATGAAAAATCGGCAATTTTTGTCCATTCTTTTTAATGCAAACTTTACGAAATTGCGAGTACTAGGGAGAGTATCAAACTTTTCGTTCAATAGTTATTCTTTTAGAATTTTTTTACAAATACAATTTTTCAAACATTGGTTTTAAGAAAAACGTCCAGTAAGAATGTTCTTAATCAATTCAAAAGAGATTGAAAAACTTTTGGCATGATCAAACAGCTGCTCAGTCCGACAGACTATATTGTGCAATGTGGCATAGTTTGTTGTGCTCTTCTCCAAGTGCTTGAAATACCAATGTTGCCTACTGAGTAGTTGAGGATTGAAGAGCTTAGGTGGTAGAAAGCGGCCGTGTTTTCGATATCCAAGCAAACGACTGATTCAAGCATTTGCCCGGTATATTGCAAGCGGAGGATGTTTTTTTGTAACTGGGTCATTGGATGGCAAGCGGTTGCCCAGCATAATTGTATCAAAAGAATCTGAAATAACAGTTTGATCAAGTCTTAAATTTGACCTGTAGTTTTTTATATGCACAAGTGCTCTGTATCAACTTTATTGGGACTCATGTTGCGGTCGTTAAAGAACGTGAGATCGCAAGGTCAGCTCTCTGAAAAATTGCAAATCGTCTCCAACGCGATCATTCTTTTACAGCAATATTTAAGTCGCATAGCTAAAAAATCGAACATGTTCCTAAATCGGAGTAGTAACGCAGTCATGGATTGACTTCCCCGTAGCCAAAATTAAAAAAAAATAAACCCAAAATTGAAATAATTCCGGCATAATTTATGGATCATACCTACTTATTTAAATGCACATAGTCGATTTGCTATGGACCGTATTAAAAAGTTTATGATTCATTATTCAAACCTATTATAGATCATTGGCGATTGTTTTATGGAATATTTTCAATACCTTATTGATCATATGCATGTATTTTAGTTCATAATGGTTACATTCTAAGGATCAATTGAACAAGTTAAAGGAATGATATTGAATCTTCTATGAACCAATTGCAATATGTTTATAGGTAATCCGTACAATCTTATCGATCATTCCATAGATATATAACGGTACATTTTTGACATTTTATTGCTGAAATTTATGTAAAGTATGGATAACATTGTTGTATTTTATGGATTATTTTAAGTTTTTTATTGATTTTCATCAGAGCCTTATGGGTTATAAATACGTTTTTTTATGGAACGAATGTCAATTTTTCATGGACCACTTCTTCAGTTTAAAGGTGCAAAGTAAGGCCTGCCTTCATCAATCCTTTGAATTTGAGTAGGATTAATAACGAAGTGATGAGATTAATAAAGACGCATCGTGCCAAATTATTTTTAGTTTACAACATTCATGGAAGCGGATGAAACAAGTCTCTTCGCTCCTTGTCCTGCTGGCGTCATGTAAGTTTATTTTAGAAGATATTTTTTTAAGAGAACTAAAAACAGGGTAACCAACTAGCGAATGTTCAAGTTTAACTGACGAGAGCTCCAAGCTGTCTAATTATTTACTAGTCTATTCAATCATTATTTATACTATTCAATTACAGTACAAACGGCAAACGGCGGAAACACGAGCTGCAATAAGAGTGGAAGTCTATTTTATTCAATTGTTTGTGTCTGTTATGAACGAACGGAAATTTCAAACCATAACCTCCCATCATCGCCCTAATTACTAATCCATTACGTGTCTCATAAATCCGGTGACATCCCGTCACAACAGACATTAATTATAATCCCCTTCCCTATTCTTTTCTCAACTATCATCATATTACAATATCACCACTAATTTTTTCCACCACATTTGAAAAAACTTTCATTATGATGCTTCCTACTCTTCCAAAGGCCTATCCATCGGATCGAGAATCGGAGAACCGATTTTCCACCAAACTTTTCCGATTCCAAAGATATATAGTCCGCTCATCAAACACACATGCTCTTGTATGACACGAATGACTGCGATGATGGGATAAGCTGGAGGATAAGCGGTGGGAAACGAAATGAGGATTCTATAAATCTATCTTCCTCTCCACTCGCATTTTCACCGAGCAAGGAAAGTTGGAGGCACTTCTTTCGGATGCGGAACGATGGATGGAATGTGAAGAAAAACGATACATTTTTTATCTCAATGATCGGAAACCTCACAGAATGCTCAGTGTATAAAAAACCAGGCATTCCGAAGAAAAACTTCCCACAACTGGCAGTGGATTACAAAATTATTATTTTATTTTTATTATCTTTTATGGCTAGCAGTCGTCGTGCTTGGAGAATCACTTTTCCCCGTTCCGAAAAATAAACAAATAAATCAAAACCGACCATGGATTGTCGTGTTATATTCCGCCTTCTGGGCAACGGGCACGATTTCACGAAACGGGCAAAATCTTTTCGTGCTGACAGTTGGGGCTGAGTCTTTGAGTGCATCAAAAGCAGGAACCAGCCAGCAGTGTCGTTGAGTTATTTATGGACCCCTTTCGGCATCGTCACCTCTGCGGTCGTCGCTTTGATGGAAAAGTTTTAAAAGGGTTTACGAAGAACTCCGGCAGCTGAGTTTTCCCGGACGAGGCACAGTTGTGAGTGATGGGAAACCACACATCACAATTACTGGAGTGGGATGTCATTTTCATAAATTCATTAAAAACTAATTAAAACCGCCATTTTTCACGGGGCAAATCTGCGGTTGTGTGCTGGATCAGTGGGAGCATTAGAATAGGTCTTTTTTGTTGGTTTCTGTGTAAAACACAATAATGAATTGTGGAGTTGTTTGTTATTGGATTGAGAAAATTATAAAAAAAGTATTGACAACAAACGCACAAAAAATATTGTTGACGTAGTCGTTTAATGTTTTAAATTAGCGAATTCATATTTAAAATCGCATGAGAAAGAAAAAGGCCAATAATGTCTTGAATAATTCTTATTCCTTCTCTCTATTTCTAGATATAATAAATTTTCAGCCTGATTACTAGTAAACAAACATTCACTATGTAAAATTATCCCTCCCAGAAACGCTACAGGATAACCACGATAAAATTGCATGAATTAAAATAACAAAACAAACAATTGCAGAATACAACCCATAGTTCGATTGTCATTTTAACTTTAGGGTATTGAATTAAATTTGTAAACAAACATTCACTATCTTTATTTTCTTCACTCTATAATCTGAATGCCCGTTCTTTTGTCTCAAATAACACAACATCAGAATCAATTAGTTTTTTTGCATATTTCCCAATGTGTACTTTCCTTTCTTCCTTTCTTCAACTTCAAGTCTAAAGTAGTCAGTTTAGAAGGTTTTGATCTTTGATGACCCACAATTTCTCTCGTCCGCAGCTTTGGTGTGTTTGGGGTTTATGAACTCTCAGCTCAAAACAGACAGAATTTTACTCAAAACAACTCCAGTACGTCTTTTGCGTAATGACATTAAGCCGAATGTGGCCAGAAAATCGTATGACCATTGTGTGACTTCAGCAATAGAAGAAGTACATTTTGGAGACATGCATCCAAAAACACTTGTCCATTTATGGTGCTAGTTGTCACTAATGGTTGCTTCCGCTTTCTGTATTAACAAATTTCTTGTCAAATCTTACATTTTTGGGGAAATTTAGACCATTTCCGCTGCTTGAAATATTTTGGGGACATAAAACTAAACTGTGCTCCGTATTCTGATTAATGGCTGTTTCCACATTGGTCTCATTATGGTGGTGTGAAGAAACAATGCTATTTTTATTTCAATTGATGTCCAATCAGGTTCAGGATATGAGGTTGGATATTAACTCAAACTATACTGACCCATTGAAGTTTCTATGCGAATAACTATGAAAAAAATAAGCTTTTTGTCCTCATTCTCGTAGCACCTCGGTATAATGACAAATGCATATGTTTGCTGTTTGTGCTCATGATAAATCATTTCATTAACAACTTTGCCCAAGACCGGTTTCCGATTGAACCTCAAGCTAATCAATAATTGACGATAGACAGGCTTGTAGGTAACAATGCTCGCATGCTGTATGACATAGTAGCCTTGGTTTTCGGACCCATTCTTTACCCCAGACTCACTAAGGTTGCCTGCAGTTGACGGAGTATTGCTCGAGAAACTCAACTTATTAATCAATCAATATCTTAATTCATTGCTGTGCAATCGAAAAGTGGTTTTCCTCAAAGTTGAAAATGCATCACAAGATTAACAAAACAATCAAAATTCTAATAAATACTCATTTTCTTTCTGTACAAAACAAATGCAACTTTGCATAATGATCCTTATAACGAACACCTTCACGATATTTTCTGCGATTCACAATCTCCTACAGAGCACTGTGAAGATCGGCAACATTAAGGACAAAAGGAAGCATTCACGTCGAAGTCAGGACCAACACCTCCCTTTATGACACCAGGAGAGCATGCCTTGATGACCTCCTGACGTCATCTTCTTCTTCTTCTTTCTTCCCAGACTTCATCCACGAAAAATAAAGGAACATGCATTCGCCATCCAATGGAACATAAATGGATTCTTCGACAATCTTGCTGATCTGGAGCTATCCCCCGCGGTCTTTACCATTCAGAAGGTAAACCGAGTCGATACCCATTGCCTTGACAGTTCGATATCGAAGGGCATAAATAGATCCTGAAAAGCCAGCGAAACACTTACCAATCCACGGCTATCGGTGCCTGGCTCCCCGTGGTTCTCGTGTTTGTCAATATTACTATACGATCTGCCAATTCTAGTCGTCAAGGTTAAGTACTCCCTTGATGTCGATCCTCCTTGGGTCCGATCATCCTACTGGGAGATTTTAATGGACACCACGAGTCATCGGGTTGTCGACACAACAATTGGTGAGGAATCGACATCTAAGAATCCGGTGAGATGGTGAACTGCCATATGAGTATCCAATTAGTGTATATATTTGTTTGTTTATAGAGCCGTACCAATTAGAACACTGCTTTTTTCAGTAAACTTTTGCTAGTGGTCAAATTCTTCCGTAAAGTAGGCTTGTATGTTTGGAATATACTCACTACGCAGCGTTACACATTGGCACAATTCTGAAAAAAGACGGTCAAAAACATTTTCACCCTCTTTTCATCATTTTATCGATAAGATGTTTTAAGAAGAGTTGCTCAAAATTTTATTCCGCATCTTTTGAAAAAACACGCCTAACCTTTCATAAGGGCTTAACTACACTTTCAAATTCTAACTTTTTTCAGCTACGACATCGAGATACCAAAGGGTTCCCAACGCTGAATATCTCAGAATTACTAGTTCATCACATAATCTTACAAATACAATCGATTTGAGACGCCGCCAGGACCCGCATAAATATTTTTTTTAGTTTGTTAAACATAACGTCACATGTGACACATAAATTACCTTATAACCTGTACTATTTCAAACTAAGGTTTTACTAGGTACCCTTCAGTACCCAACGCTGAGAATTTCAGGAATACTAGTTCATAAGATAATCTTTCAAATACAGCCTGTTTAAGACCCCGTCAGGACCCGCCCACCCTTTTTAAGGCGGTAGATTATGACGTCACAAAGACACATGAATCACCATATATCAAAATGTGGTCACCAGAGAGCATTGGAGTGTTCAGCAAAAATGTGTATTTTAATAATTCCTACAATTTCTTAGAATAGATTGAAATCGTCAAATTTGAACAAAGTACTAATTATCTCAAAAACCAGTTTTAAGGTAGTGCTGAAAGAAAACCAATTATATCTCTTTAACATTAGGCTCTAGAAACTTAGTGTCTTTAGCAAATTTTCTTAAAATTACTTGCCCTACAACTATCTCGAGGACAATAACCCGTTATCTCGTAGCTGAAAAAAGTTAGAATTTGAAAGTGTAGTTTAGCCCTTATGAAAGGTTAGGCGTGTTTTTAAAAGATGCGAAATAAAATTTTGAGCAACTCTTCTGAAGACACCTAGTCGATAAAATGATGACAAAAGGGTGAAAATGTTTTTGACCGTCTTTTTTTAGAATTGTGCCAATGTGCGTTAGTGTGAATATCAGTTTTCTGATGTTCACTCCCACCCTCCGCTAAAAAGTAGACGTAAGAAAATAAAAAAAATCTGAACATTCGGTCATTTTTCGAAGTACAATTGCAGAAAAGATCCAAAATGTGCATGGTACTTCATCGCACCTCCCTGCAACTTGATATTTCCCTGCGCTTTGATTCTTACCTAATTTTTTCTGTCCCCCTACCCCTTATTATCCACTGCCCTCTGCTATTGTCTGCCCGTTGCTATCCCCTACTCCTTGATACCTCCTGTCTCTTGCTATTCCGGTGAGGAGTGAAGACTCTTCCGAAGACGGTAGAAGCTTATGACTTGAAACAACTGAGATAGATCTTATTTCCACCAATTAGTGAAAATTCCACAAGGATTTTGCTCAACACTTTGTTTTGCCTTTTTATGCTCCTTATAAGTCTTCAAGTTGTTGCGTTTCTTGTTTCTTTGCACCATTCCGACGGAAGTACCAGCTTTTTTTGGCCAAATCACGAATCGACATCGATCTGTTCTGAAGGATCCAATTTTGGGCCAGCTGGACCTGGTTTTATTTCTCTTCTTGGCTGCTCATCGAACGAGTAGTGCTTCCCGAACTTGTTGATGATAAATTTTACGCTGTCGTGATGAATTACGAAACGTTTCGCTATTTTGTTCATCGAGACATCCTTCTCACGGAGCAACGGGTCCACCACTTGAATTTCTACACTCTTTTCGAGCCGCGGCATCTCTAAAACGATCACTGTTTACCGGAAGTTCAGGAGCTGATCAAGTTGTTGACAGATGAACACGTCGAATGTAGGTAGGCTCAGACCGATAGTCTTACACGTGTATATGTGGATGCAACATAAGCGTGGCTAGGTCATTTTTGATACTATCTTTAGGCTTCTAAACCGTCAACTGCAATTCGTTTCTTTGTTTTCATTTTAGACCTTTGAAATCTATTGCCACATTTTATAAATTTTCAATATCAGTTGAAAATGCTCTGACCAATACTGAACTGTATTAGCAATTATGAAGAAATTGATAGCAAATAACTCAACCCACTAAAAATCAATTTATTGTTGATAATGTAATGTAAATGCAAAAAAAAAACGATAAAAATCTTCCACATCCACGTAAGCCAAAACATTTTGAGGAAATCCAATTTCAAGATCACTTGATTTATATATCTAAGATACACACCAAATGGAAGCGACCGCAAAATATAACTACCAGCATCGGAACAATAAATCACAACTGTCGTAAACAAACAGCGAATCCACAGCAATATAAATAGAACGTTCAAAGTTAGCCTCTCCAACGAGCGAAGCAGTTTGGAAATTTTTCATCCACAATCTTCGGAATAATAACTCTCGCCACCAGAAACACTCGCACATATCATCACCCAAAACGACGACAGCGACTCCCATCGTCTCAGAACGGAACGGAACATGTGCTTGTCGTCCTAAACATGTCATAAATAATTAGTCCTTAATTTGTTGACGGCTCATTCTGTCTGCTCATTTCGAACGGACTTGCCATCTCGCGGATCGTTTGACAAACGGTGCTGTATTTTTCGTAATAGATAGTTAAACGTGCTTGCTCATTATAGTGTGACAACATGAACCGCAGCCAGATCTTCAGAATGAGAAGAAAAAAAAAACGTATGTGGTAAGCACAGAACTGTCATCAACTGGTTGGCACCGGGAGTCGGCCTCTCGCTTGTTCCGGAGTGAATAGGCGATGATAATTTTTTAAATTGGTCGTGAGCCGCCACCAGTTTCAACATCTTTGTTTGTTGCTTGTTAGAAAGCAGTCAGTTTCTAGACTTCGTTTCAAGATTTCAAATGACCCCTGAACAATCGATGGGAACATGATTCCGAGATCACATAGCGGCATCGATTGTCGAAGGCATGCCGAACCTGTTCCGAATCACACCTTCTTACATGCGGTCACTCAACGACCCAGCCCCTCGTAGAATAAATCATCGAACAAAAGCGCAACAAAAACCACCTCTTCGAAGCAGACATCAATGACCTCAATTAAACTTCGGGAAAAACAATTGAAACATTGTTCTCCAACTGGCCAAACCCCCGGGGGCCGCCCACCTTGTCCCGGGCAACTTTCGCATCGATTGCTGGCCGGACCATGCGAGGAGGTCATGCGCCTGCACCTTTCTGAAATATGATTGCCGAAATACGAGAGAACCTACGTGAGGAGTGTGTGTGTTTGTGTGTGTGTGGTGGTGGTGATGCAGCCTATCATCTTCCGAGAGACCGTTGGCAGTAAAAAGGTGCGCAGCAAACAGCAGAGCCCACAAAAATCCCAAATAATGAATATGAAATTTTCCGCCTTGAGTCAAATTGTACAATGGTTATTATGAACGTCTTACGTTTCATGCCAGTTGCCAGTTCTGGTTCCTGACCCGAGAAATCAATGGTTTTTTCTTGCTGGGAAGTTCATCCGCACGAACGCCGGAAGAACTCATTCTACAACTTCAGCCACTTTAACGGCTTTCAGCGGCCGAAAATAAACTTGAAATTGATGCAAAAGTGACATTACACATGACTGTAAAAAAAAACAGAGCTTCCATAGCATGGGGAATGACCTACCGGTGACTGTTAAGGCAACATATTGAGTCATTAGCTTTCCGTTTCATCGTTTTGAAATAATTGGCTCAGCCCTGAAGGAGCTCTCGTGCGCTCTCAAAATGACCCGTCACATATTTGATTGCTGTTTAATGACGCACGAAGATGTGGTTTCCCAGTATAAGGTAATTTTGTTAATTGATAAGCCGATAATGTTTGTTCAAAGAAGTAGCAGATTTTTGTCATTGATTTCTATCCAGCCCAGAATTCGAGTAAGACCCTTACTTTTAGATGTATAACCGTAACAAGTTTCCTTGAAGTTAAACAACTGAACTATTATTGCACGAATGGCCAAACGAATGCTGCATACGTAAATTTCGCAAACATAATGGCGTCAATCTGCAAAGCAGCGAGCTCAAATCATCCCCCATTTCTTGAACACCTGTCCAATTTGCCTAACAAAATAAAGCATCTGGCTTCATCTGGCCTACTCTGATTGGCTCGTCAATTGTTCTTTCCATCCATTTTCATTTTTTGTACTCCCGCTTCAGGTACAGGTTGGGCAATTGAACCTTCACCCATACATAAATAAATTAAATTAAAATATCAGCCTTGGTCTGCTTGGAGGGAAGAGTCTCTCTTTTGGGACCATCTTTGCCATAGGACATGAAATAATGAGCGTATTGTAATTTTACCAAAGCAACAAGTATGTCGGGGGAGACAAAGTCAAAATGATACATTGCCCACTTCCAAAACCGACCAATAGAAATCGTACGAGCGACCGTACCAAATATTATGACTCTCGGCATTTTGCGGGAAGTGATAAAGATCTTGCTTTGATGTTGTTCTCGATTTTGAATTTCTTGTGGAAACTGGCGGGAATGATCTTCGTCTGGTACGGTCAGTGAGGTGTAATGAGCGTTGCAGTCTTTTCGGGCCTGGTGAATCATCGTGCCGATAAATTATGACATTTGGGTTGCTTTTGGGCGCTAGAGTGCGGATGGCGTCAGTTCAGAGATTGTAATCTCCGATTTATTGCCGCTTTATGGTAGGTTTATTAAAATTAAGGAATTTGGACGGTCCGATAAATCATACCCCATTGAATATGTTCGTAAACGTATGTGCATCCCCCCTCTTCCACCCTGAACAGCACCTGTGAAGGGCTTGGAACCGTAGTTCTTTGTCATATATTTCTTAATCACATATTGCAAATTAGAATTAGGATTTATATCTTTACCTCATTTCATTCGATCGACACTAAACCAGAAAAAAATGTTTAGTATGGTTTTCAGTGACCGCTTTTGCATAAGCGGTAAAATACTATCCAACCCCCCTTTTCACACCCTCTTCTAGACTTTAGTAGACTTTTCCCAAAATGGTCGTGGGTTAATATAACTCCCGATAACTAGGGTACGGGACGGGTTTTAAGCAGTTTATGCAGCACCTGGGACATTTTATGAAGCTGCATGTAATCTATAATTAGAACTGCCAATATTTAGTCGTTGATCCCTCTGCTTATTTCTCATTTATCGGAACATACGTTCAGCAACGAGCATTAGACTCTGAAAATTTCATAGCCATGGAATAAAGTTCCCAATTTCAGGGACTTTTTGAAAGCATGCGGATTGATTTCCGATCAAGAAAATGTTTTCTTCAGCTCCGCAATCTGTACATAAACTAACAGTATTGTATGAGTGCGATTCCGTGCATGTGTGCGAAGGCGAACTGAAATAGGCCAGTTCACGATTTGCTGCAAACGTCAATTTCCTCAACCCGTTCCTTCGTTTTACCTATAGACACTGTATATAGACCGGAAAACAATTGTCTTATGCAGCCAAACGACCTGTCAAAAAATGCAGCCAAACGGACTGTCAACTTTTGATTCACTTTAAAGGAGCAAGTATTGTGACCAAGTATTGTTTTGACAAAAGCCAATTATGAACAAATAAGGGATTTTCTTCTTCCATATTCAGTAAACGTATGTATGTTTGGTGTATTATTTATTTCCGTTTTGATTACTAAAAACGAACAAAATTCTTTGTTTTCAGCGTGTAACAATTATCGTTTCTACGATTGTAGTACAAACCATTTTAGCTGTTATTGAGGCTATGGCTACATTATTTGAGGTTATTACGAGTACCAGAAAATGGCCAGCGGAAAGACTTGAAGTTTATACCGGAAAACCTCTTGCAGCCTGCTGGCCCTCATCATCGGATGATACTTGAACGCAATCTACGATGAACTGCATCAGGACTCGACTTACAAATGCGACGTGTTCTAGCCATAGCACATGAAAACTAGTGAAGAACATCAATCAAACAAAATTCAAACAACAAAATCTATGTCAACTTTGGATATGCTATGAGCTTGATAATGAGGTAATTTGTTTTTGAGCTATTAATCACTGCATTCGAGCACTTTAAATGACGTTATTCTACCACTCGAATATTGAAATAAAACAATAAATTAAGAATTATAGAGAGTGTGAGCTGTTTAGTGGAATACCTGTAACTAGAAAATAAGAAGAATGATTAGTAATTTCCATTTAATTCCAACTACCTTTATTGTTTATCTTGACAGATACGCGTATTTCGTCTACAATGTGCAGACTTCTTCAGTGTCGTGTACTAATACACGACACTGAAGAAGTCTGCACATTGTAGACGAAATACGCGTATCTGTCAAGATAAGCAATAAAGGTAGTTGGAATTAAATGGAAATTACTAATCATTCTTCTTATTTTCTAGTTAATAAATTAAGAATTTTTCACTGGTTTCTACTAGTCTTTCCGTTCATATCGAAGTAGAGATCACTAGCAAGAAAATTTAACTGGATATATTTGTTATAATTAGTAATGGAGAAAACAAATTACAGTATTTTGTATTTACACTGCACACCCAAGTAACCACGAGGCTGTAATAGCATGCATATATAGGGCATATGTATTACGTCTAGTGCATCATTGAAGTTGGATTAAAGCTTAAAAGGGCCCCACTAAGATCGTACTAATGCTATATCTTTTGTAATGCCATAAGACAATGCTAAAGTAGCATTATTGCATTGGTAATGAACCACTACATTCTTAAGCTAATCTAACGCTTCATTACTTGACAACTGTTGAATTGATGTGATCCCGCATTACCGATGTTGATTTTGGGTTGAATAAGTGCAATAATATAATGCTTGTGGTTACTTGGGCAGCCTATGGCTTCCAAGAATCTGAAAATCTGCCGAAAGGCCGCAGAATTCAAGCCATGTCTGCCTTATATTATCTTTCTTTGGAAACCGGAAGAAACCCACAGAATGCGCTTCACATCGCGAGTTATTGCCACAATTTAGCTCCAAACAATTCATTTTTTTTACACGGCACTTTTCACTATGCTTTTCAATGAATATCTTCAAACGGAATCAAAACAAACTACCAACATCGAAACCGAATCTCTTTTTTAGCCTATTGCGCTGTTTACTTCAAGTTTGTACAAATGAGCGGTTCCATATCACTTCAGCAACGAGTAATTTTCATATTTTTTGATTTGCATGAAACCTTGCTTACAAGTTTTTGGGGAAGAAAAACGCCGTTTTGCATACTTGGTTCGCCATTTTGAATCTAGCCTTAGTTATGAGAAGGGCCTATGAAAAATGCACATGATATCTTCAAAAATTTGTATCTCGGAAACGGTTTGTCCGATTGATTTGGTGTCTGCGGCGAAGTTTTAGACAATTGTTGGTGCTATATGGAAAAAATATGTACAAAAAAATAAAGTTTGGTTTTTGTGTTTTGAACTAATATATAGATTTTCCCTTAAAAGTTACATGTCAATAATTTTTTAATTATTCTTATGTTATAGCTGACTTAAAATGCTATCTAGTGCACAGTGGGTTGTTCTGGAGAAAAATAGGTTACAACGGAAAAAAATTAAAAAAAAAAATTACAATTTTCAAAAAAGCTATTAAGAAAAGTCAAAAAAGTTTGTCACCCTAATTTTATGAAAGAACATCAAATTTGCAAGCAAAAAATACTTTGGTAACATTTTTCTAAGATGCACGATGAATTTAAAAATTTAATTTTCATATTTTCTATGACTTCATCAAACTCGTTTGCTTTTTCTGTTTTTGCGTCTAATTTAAAAAGATTTCTTCGTACACCTTCGACGATTTCAGCGCACTTTTTTTCAGGATAGTGAACATTTTTAACCTTACCTAAGCCTATAGGCGAAACACGAATATCTGCTATTCCTCGGTTGAATATTTTGACTTCTACAGGCATCGTGAAGTCTTCATTGAATTGTGCTTAGCGTTGACGCTGATGGTATCGTGACCAAACTTTCATAGCTTTGCGAATCAGGTACATCAGGTATGGTCTGAACAGTTGGCATCCTTGAGCCGCCGGCTACGCGTTGTTCTTCGTTTTGGGTGAGGTGAGCTCTCAATATGTAGACGGCAAGACGAACAAATACGAAAATCCTTGGTGTTCAGTGTGGATACCTTGGAAAATCCAATTGATTTTAGTTTTTGGATGATACCATCCGTGAGATATCGCAGCTCTTTCGAACACTGAATGTCTTTGAATGGGCGAATACATCCTATTTTACTCATTTTGTAATCTGTAACATAGAAAATATTTTCCAATTGTTAGTTTTGTACGAAAATATCACAAAACATATAGTTAAAATGTGTATTTAAAACTTACCTTTGCACCAAAACGTGTTACACTTTCCTTTACAATTCTTATGTTATCAAACAACACTGGATCTCGTTCAAAAACACAGGATTATGAGCTGAAATTACTATAATCACTATGCTACTAGCAACCTTTCTGCATTTACTGTTTGGTAGATACTGGATGAATTCAGAACCGAGTCAGACATTATTATACAGCTCACGGGTAGAAATCATAGAATGCTGGGTAAAGACTGTTGGAAGATAGGTAGAGTTGAACGCTCAGGTATCGTCGAACCTTCAGGTACGAGTTTGGAGAGTTGGAGCGAGGTAGATTTGCTGGCGTAGGTATATTGTTATTGAAGAAGATTGTATATTCTATACACGGTGTTCAATAAGTTCGAATACAAGTTTTCATCATTGCGTAGGTATGCGCCATGTACATATTCTGCATTGGTATTGGTGTCAGCTTTAGCTTCATTCATACGCTACCGAATGTGCGCGATGTTGACATTCTGTTAGTTGTTGTTTGTTTGTTACGCGCGATGAAAGAGTATCGGGACTTCGTAATTAAGCGTTTTTTGAACGGTGAGCGACCCGGCGATATATTCCGGCTGCTGAAATCGCATGGGGTCAAGCGGAACTTTGTCTACACGACCATCAGGCGATACCGGGAGACGTCCTCGACCAATGACCGTGCGAGATCCGGTCGGCCGCGTTCAGCGAGGACGCCACGGGTCATCAAGATCGTGAGGGAGCGAATTCGGCGCAAAAAGAACCGCTCAATCCGGAAAACGGCTGCAGATCTCAACGTTTCCATTGGAACCGCTCACACCATACTCACCAAGGACCTTGGTTTCAGGCCTTACAAAAAACTTAAGGTCCATGGCGTTTCGGAGGCTACCAGCAAAAAGCGGTTGGATCGAGCTAAGAGGATCCTCTCTCGGCACGCTGGTCAGGAGTTTGTTTTTTCGGACGAGAAACTGTTCGTGCTGCAGCAGCCGCACAATGTGCAAAATGACCGGGTGTGGGCGCCATCGAGGGACAGCATTCCTGAATCCAATATAAACATCCCTCGGTTCCAAAGTGCCGCGTCGGTGATGGTTTGGGGGGCAGTATGCAAACGTGGTAAGCTACCCTTGGTGTTTATTGAAAAAAACGTCAAAATCAACGCGGCGTACTACAAAACTGAGGTTTTGGAAAAGGTTGTTGCCCCCAGTCTCCGAAGCCTCTACGGCGATGAGCACTACGTGTTCCAGCAGGACGGTGCACCAGCCCATACGGCAAATGTGGGTCAAGCCTGGTGTCGGGACAATTTAACCGACTTTCTGGACAAAACTTTGTGGCCTCCCAGCTCCCCGGACTTGAATCCTCTCGACTTTTTTGTTTGGTCCTATATGATGGCGAAGCTGAACGAATACAAGGTCAGCACTTTGGATCATTTCAAGACGGTAATTCTCAAAATCTGGGACGAAATGCCCATGCAGTCCGTGCGTGCCGCCTGCGAAGCGTTCGAGAAACGTTTGAAGCTCGTTAAGGAGTACAAAGGGGGGGTCATTCCAAGAGAAATGTTGTAAACGTTCCTTGTAAACATAGCTTTCAATAACATAAATCCAAAAAATAAAAAAACATGTTTTCATTTTTTTAACAAATTTTGAAAGTGTATCCGAACTTATTGAACACCGTGTATACCTGGAATGAATAAAGAGTGCGGCGGTTGTTGATTGAGGTATCAGTCGGCAGCCGTCTAGTTTGATGGAAGCTGACTATGACTGCGTTCTTTTTATTTATTATTAAGAAACGGTCATCGACGGAGCTAGCCTCGTTATTGCCATCGTGGCCATGGTGGACTAGTTCCAACAAAGACCATGTTTACAATCACCAACTGTACGTAGTACAGCTAACTGGTATCTAATTACCTGTATCCATACTGTATACTTGTTAGCACGTTTTCAGCACAACGCACCAAAAATCACTTGAAGAAATCATTGTTCCTGATAGTGGGATTTTGTAACTTGTTTTTCAAAATACTTTTAAGGCAGAGAATTTCACTCGAATCTTTAAGCTGTCAGTGTCATTTTAACTCAAAATTTTACAATCTACCCGAAAAAAATACTTTTGAAACTGGAAAAACACGGAGTACACCCGAAAAGGGCCAAAACTTATTAAGTTATCAAAAAAATCAATATTAAATCAGTAATATCTTCTAAACGGTGCATCTTAGAAAAATGTTACCGGAGTACTTTTTGCTTGCAAATTTGATGTTCTTTTATAAAATTAGGACGACAAACTTTTTTGACTTTTCTTAATAGCTTTTCTGAATTTTTTTTTTTCATTGTAACTTATTTTTCTCCAGAACAACCCACTGTGCACTAGATAGCATTTTCAATCAGCTATAACATAAAAATAATTAAAAAATTATTGACATGTAACTTTCAAGGGAAAATCTATATTATCTATATCATCTATATTATTTACCGTGCATATTTTTTCCATATAGCACCAACAATTGTCTAAAACTTCTCCGAAGACACCAAACCAATCGGACAAACCGTTTCCGAGATACAATTTTTTGAAGATATCAAGTGCATTTTTCATAGGCCCTTCTCATAAGTAAGGCTAGATTCAAAATGGCGAACAAGGAATGCAAAACGGCGTTTTTCTTCCCCAAAAACTTGTATTCATGCAAATAAAAAAAAAAACAAAAAATAAAAACTGGAAAAATTTCCCACTTGTTCGTGGAATCGCTGGTGCCAGACCAATTGCTTAAATTAAGGACTTTTTTCAGAGTTGGCAGATTGTATGATTTTGCGTTTTCCGGTCTATACACAGTGTCTATAGTTTTACCCATCCGCTCTCGAAAACAATCAACCAAAACATGTCGATTGCTACGATCACAAACTCGTCTACTAGCAGATTATGAGAAAGACCTACACGACCAAACTTGTAATTTGTCATTGATCTTTAGATTGGCGATGTGTATTTCTTATTTCATTTACTCTCACGCAAATGTTAGCCAAAGTGACTGTTACGACTAATGGGATGCTTCGTTTAGACACACACAAATGTAAGAGACAGCAGGCTTCACGTTACCGGTGCGCTTTATCCATGGTGAACAATGAAGAGAGGAAACATGGGCTCTCTCAAAAGCAACAGAGATTCCATAGCGAAGCATTATTTATCGTTTAATACTATTGGACAGCTCCGAAACATATTTTTTATTGCATATGATAGTGCCAGTTGATGTACAATATAATCATAAGCATAGATCAACCTCAAATGACTGGAAGAAACATGAAAAAATAGTGATTTCAGATCTTCTAAATATGAAATAAATTCAAACTCAATTATCAAAATCACATTCTGGCAACGAGCCTAAATGTGAGAGAGAGCTGATGAAGACATGCTCTCACACGATCAAATGCAAAATGCACTAAGGCAAAATTTAAGCGAACTTCTTCAGCAGATAGGAAACCGATGGTTTTCTAGATGATGTATTTTAGATCTTCAAAATGACAGTAATTAATTGGAAATCAATCTTGATTAACACATCCAATCTTTAGCCCGGTAAATAGAGCTTATGATCGTATCATTAAAAGTGAAATAATTAGGATTATGTGGGAGTTTTAGACCAATAACCTAACAACTGATTAAAACAGTCACCCCTGATTAAGCCGTTCCCTACCCTATCTGCTTAATGTCGCCATCCTTCTCTCTAAGCGATTGTAAATGGAGCGGCCGGGGGCATTGGTGAAAATGTCTAGCCCATCCGGATCCAATTGTTTAAAATGATCAATGACATTACCTAAGAATAAAGCGCATTTGAAGGTACCATTCACTGTATAGTAAAATAATTATCAAATGTCACTTTTTCGAATTAAAAAAAAAAATTTCATTGATTACCTTTAAAAATATTATCAAACTGAATTCTGGTGAGTGTAAGCTTTCAAATGGAATTCCTGTCACTAAAATATGAAAAGAAAGATTAGTAATTTCCATTTAACTCCAACTAAAGGGTGTATTCGATAAAAATGGCACACACATATATACTCATCAAAATTAAACTGATTATCGGATTTTCTTGAAATTTTCAGGGAATGAAGAACTACTAATGAGTTTTGATTTACAACATTTGTTTTATTCAATTTCGTCTCCCATCCCGAATGCCCGCACCTTCCTTTTCACTCCACCCATCAAATTTTGTACAACCGATTTTCCCAGTGTTTTTGTTGTTTTTACCCAAATTTTCTTCAATTCTAGCTCTGTTTTTATAGTTTTGGGATGTTTGCGAAGTTCCGTTTTCATAATTGCCCAGAATTTTTCAATTGGACGAAGTTCCGGTGAATTTGGTGGGTTCATATCCTTTGGCACAAAATTGACTCCGTTGGCTCGGTACCACTCCAATACGTTTCGAGCGTAGTGGCAGGATGCTAGATCAGGCCAAAACAAAGTTGATCCTTTGTGCTTCTTAATGAATGGCAAGAGACGCTTCTTAAGGCACTCTTCCGTGTAAATCGCACCGTTTATTGTTCTGGAAGTGATGAAGGGAGCACTTATTTCACCACATCCGCAAATCGCCTGCCAGATTAGAAACTTCTTTGCAAATTTCGATAGTTTCTTCTTTCGAACATCCTCCGGAACATCGAACTTCGACTTGGCAACGAAATATTCTTGCCCAGGAAGTTGACGGAAGTCGGCCTTGACGTATGTTTCGTCATCCATCACGATGCAACCGGATTTGGTGAGCAGCTTCGTGTAAAGTTTCCGTGCACGGGTTTTCGCCGTGATTTTTTGCTTTTCATTCTGGTTTGTGGTTTTTTGCACCTTATAAACATGTAACCGAGCACGCTTCATGGTTTTCTGCACAAAACCGACTGACACCTTAGACTTTTTAGCGACATCTCGAATTGACATGTTTGGACGGTTCTTGAATTGTTGTACGACTTTCCTGGCCATTTTACTGTCCATTGGACCACTTTTACGACCACTCCCTTCCTTCCTTTGGACACTCAGACGCTCCTTGAAGGTTCTTATTACACGAGACACAGTTGTATTTGCAATTCCAAGCCTTTTAGCAATCCACCGGTGGGACGCCCCTGGATTTTGATTGTGAGTGCACAAAATTTTCTCACGGACAATTTCTTGTTTCGACGACATGACTGGAACTACTGAATGTATAACTATGAAACTTGGCAGATGTAAATAATACACTATAGATAAGATCTACTCAAATTTCTAGGTTTTTTACTCATACGATTAAAAAGTTACAGAAGATTTTCTGTGTGCCATTTTTATCGAATACACCCTTTACCTATATTGCTCATCTTGACAGATACGCGTATTTCGTCTACAATGTGCTGACTTCTTCTTGTACTAATACCCGACTGAGTATCAGTATTTCATTCGGGTCATTTATTATCCTCTCGCGACGCGTTTTGTTAGTTTCATTCGAGTATTAGTACATGCCACTGAAAAAGTCTGTACATTTCAGACGAAATACGCGTATCAGTCAAGATAAGCAATAATGGTAGTTAGAATTAAATGGAAATTACTAATCTTTCTTCTCATTTTTAGTTTGTCAAACTCTTTAATTCCCAGCAGATGATGCTAATAAAAGGCGTAGGTGGATGCGTTGGATGAAGAATGGCTGCCCTATGTTTGCACCTTTAAATTGAAGAAATGATCCCAAAAAATGAAATTCGTTGATGAAAATCTATAAAAAAAATGACAATGATCCATAAAATATAGAAAAATGATCCATACTTTATATAAATTTTAGCAATAAAATGTCAAAAATGTACCGTTATATAGCTAAGAAATGATCAATAAAACTGTACGAATTACCCATAAACTAATTGCAAATGTTCCATAAGAGGTTCAATATCATTCCTTAAACTTGTAAAATTGATCCTTAGAATGTAACGTTTGTGAACTGAAATATATGCACATGATCAATAAATGATTAAAATATTCCTTAAATAAATCGCCAATGATCAATAATAGGCTTGAATAATCCACAAACTTCTAAACATGGCCCGTAGGAAATTAACTTTGTGCATTTAAAATAATATGTATGATCTGAGCTTCATACGAAAAGATTACTTATTTTTTATGAACTGATAAAGAACATTCTTATTGGATGTTTTTTTCTGAAAACCATTGTTTGGCAAAACTGTACACTAAGGTCTTTTTTAAACGGTTTTTTTTACACGGTTTTGTTTCGGCGATAACTTTAGAACGGAACAACTTATCGACCTAATTTGAATCACAGTCAGAGTCAGTGAAATTGCACAATGAATCAAGTGAATGGGGCTTGGAGTAACCGACCATGCCAATCCAAATTATGTGTGAAAGTTCATTAGGGTGGTTCGCTTATTTTTCACTAGGGTGGTCCTTTTTGATCAAAATTTAAAAAAAATGAATTTGAATAGAATATAGAAGATAACAGTATTGAAACATTTATTAAATAATCACTAGCCACTGACATATTTTGTTAGGGTAGCCCACTGTTTTTTCATAAGAAAATCTGTCGAAAATTAAAATAAGTGAGAATTCGAATGGAATAGTGAAGGCAATAGTATTTAAACGTCTCCTGTGTCTTCGTAGATCATTGTTATCATTTAATATGTAATATTTCATCAGGGTGGTTTAATTGCTTTCATAACAGGATGTTGTTTTTGTCGAAAAATTAAAAACACTGTCAACTATTTAAATGGAAGTGCAACAAAAGATTTTTGTAAATATTTTCTGAATTTCACTCACTAAAGCTCACTGATGCTCGATAAACGGATTTTGTATGAGACTATGACACCAAACTGTTTCACCTTAGTGAAGTGTTGCATTCCGGATGGAAATTGCGCAATACTTTTCAAAAGGAGCTATCTAACAATGAGAGACTTTCTAGAAAATAATTCTCTTTCGTTAATAACTCAGTTATCTCTACACTTTATTGCCGAAACAATAGATAACACACAGCCCGAGAACACCACCGATTAATTCCATACACTGTGAGGCACTTTTGCCGACGCCATTTCCACAGAATTTTCTCCCGAACTAACTTTTCCCGAACTTTTCAAATTCGCAACACTGGGCCAATTACCTTTTCCTGCGACAGACTGAATAACTGACAGCGAAAAATGAACACGTCCGCTCACACCCCAGGCTTACTTAGCCCTTCCAATTCAAATCAATTTTTACGTTTTGGGCAAAATGTAATCATATGGCCCACGTTTTTCAAAAAAATCACATTTTTTGGTGTAAATATTCAAAATTTTAAAAACTGTATTTTGACCAATGCATGAAAAGGCAACACATGCAAACAAAATCGAAGCAATTTAAAATGTTTATGCATGTGAATTGATCAACTCTATTAAGTCATTTATTAAAGGGTGATACGGTCAAAATTTGGTCAAGGGAAAACGCGTGTAAATCGGTGAAATCGTTTATTTAAAAAATCAAATTAAATTTCTTTTTCAAGTTCAATTACTATAAAATTCAGGAAAAATATTCAGTTAGGCTTCCGCTTTTCCAAATCCGAATTGCCGGGCCTTACGCTTGACCCCTGCCATCAGATTTTGTACAGCCACCTTGTCCACCTTCTTCGCCGCAGAAAGCCAGTTTGCCTTGAACTGCTGCTCGTCCTTAGCAGTTTTTTTGGTCTTCTTTAGGTTCCGCTTGACAATAGCCCAGTATTTCTCAATTGGGCGGAGCTCTGGCGTGTTGGGAGGGTTCTTGTCCTTGGGAACCACCTGCACGTTGTTGGCGGCGTACCACTCCATGGCCTTTTTACCGTAATGACAAGATGCCAAATCCGGCCAAAACAGTACGGAACAACCGTGTTTCTTCAGGAAAGGCAGCAGACGTTTATTCAAACACTCTTTCACGTAAATTTCTTGGTTGACAGTCCCGGAAGCTATGAAAATGCTGCTTTTCAAGCCACAGGTACAGATGGCTTGCCAAACCAGATATTTCTTTGCGAACTTTGACAGTTTCGTGTGCTTGAAAATATCTGCTACCATTCCCCTTCCTTTTGCCGTATAAAACTCCTGTCCCGGAAGCTGCTTGTAGTCGGCTTTGACGTAGGTTTCGTCGTCCATTACCACGCAGTCAAACTTCGTCAGCATCGTCGTGTACAGCCTCCGGGATCGCGCTTTGGCCGTCGTATTTTGTTTATCATCGCGATTTGGAGTCACTACCTTCTTGTAAGTCGATAGTCCGGCTCGTTTTTTGGCTCGATGCACGGTTGTAGACGATAAACCCAGCTTATTTGTGGCATCTCGGAGAGATAGGTTAGGGTTTCGCTTGAAACTACCGGCAACTCTCTTTGTCGTCTCAGCGGCTTCCGGTTTTCGATTTCCCCCCGATCCAGACTTCCTGGCTGTCGACAAACGTTCCCCAAACACTTTAATTACATTTGTAACGGTTGATTTGGCAACTTTTAGCGATTTTGCCAACTTTGCGTGCGAGTAGCTCGGATTTTCGCGATGCGCGAGTAAAATTTTGATACACTGCTCTTCTTGCTTGGACGGCATTTTGACAACTGAAGAGTGAATTCCAAAATCAAAATAGGAGCAACATTCTACACACACACACCTTCAAAATGAGGGGTGTTCAGGTTTTTTAAATGCAAAATTGAAAGAAATACGTCAAGTTGATATTGACCAAATTTTGACCGTATCACCGTATCGACCGTGCACAACAAAACAACAAAACAAAACAACAAAGGCAAACAAAAATCATTGAGCTTATTTACATTTTTCAAGATAGAAGAAAATTTTCTAAGTACCAAAAAGAAGCCACGTGGTTAACTCGTCAATCCCCCTTCATCAGTTCACAACCCCTCCTCCTACACTAGAACCACATGGTTTATGCATGGCCCCTTTTGTCAACGAAAGTAAACTCATATAGATCCCAGCAGCTACAAATTTTGGATTTTCGGGCCTAAGTGCTCCACCACATAACTACGTCCCTGCCTCTGATCAACGTAAGGAAACAAAATCCAAATATAAACAAATGATCTAGCTGGCTTTATTCATGTCCACCATGTTCATTAGTATTAATAGTACTTTTTAGATTGATGTTTTCTAATGTCGAAGTCCCTGTTTGCAAGAGAACGAAAAAAATACAATCTTCCAAACCACACGTTCCATACACGTTCTTCAAAGATCAAGATAATAACTGTCTCCAACCGAGATGGGAGTGATTCATTGCTGACAATCTTTAACCTCTCGATTTACCTACCGGAGCGACAGCCTCTTCACCGGGACGAAAAAAAAAACAGCGCATATTATTGACGGTAATAATACACCTTTGAATAAATTATCAGCACCTGAGCATCTCTCAACGCACGCACACATACACTGCATAGTTTCAAGAAGACTTTGGATTCCATGCGCCAATGCAGGGGAGATGTTTATTTTTATTTTCACCCACCATCCATCCGTTGCTGTTGAACAAGCGATTAAGCTATCACCACACGCATCGGGCCGGAGGAGATGACCTCCATTCAGAGCTGGGTCGCGTCCAATGGATAATTGTGTCAAAATGTGCCTTTATGATGATAGAGACCTGGAACCGCCTGCCATCAGCGCTATGGGGATTATAAAGTCACCGGCTCTACGCTATTTCCGTGATGGGGTGGCGAGACACGGGGTAGATCATTCCAGCTATTTGCCTGTCATTATCCATAATCAATCTGCAATTAGCCTCAAAGTGCGAAAATGTAATCCCGGCCTTGTGCGCACACAACCGTCAAGCGGCTAACGCGGTCTAGTGTGATTATTGCAAATGAGGTGATTTTATCTTGTGCTTATTTATTAGGTTGATTATTATCTCCAAATGCTGCAGCTGCGCCCATTCTCGTAGCGAGTTTATTTGCGAAAATCCAGATGATTATCCTTCGAGAAGCTGCCTCTTTAAGATCACCAGCAAGTTGCTTTTCGTCAAAATTTAGTATTTCCGCAGAAAACTTGAATTTAATTGAGGCTGCGCCTTTGCAACTCTTTCCTGAACTGCACAATCAACGGATTTATGCTTCATCGCCGGCGGGTCGCGGCACCAATTACTTGTTCTTATCCTTCTCCTCGGTGAGGCGCAAAGGACGAAGGGAGCTGAGACAAAATTCTTCTCGTTTTCGACATGCCGGAAGCAGCCACGAAAAGATCCGCACAAAGAAGGAACAATTACCTCGGCGGTGTGCTCCACTCGTCATCTTTTCGGGATGCACCCGGGAAGTCCCAACCGCATTGTGTCTGTTTCTCTGCGCTCCGAGCTGCTGCCATTCTGCTACTTACTCCTGCTCATGCCTATAGTACGTACCGACGCTCTTCTGTGGTCGCGCTTAATTCAAGGCGCGATAAGACAACATCTCTTATCCAACACATTTCTCAGCCGCTTTTGATGAACGGTCGGCCCTGGAATGGCAAGAGTGCGGGCACTTCTACTGCCCGGAGGGTCCTGCACGCAACATACCTCGGTAGATGGCTGTTTGGAAGATCGTTCGATGCTATGACGATGAAAAGCTTCGGCGGAATACAAATCTTGAACGTATACTCCTCACTCATACATTCCTACCTGCAGCGCTGCGTGCATAGAGGTCCGACCGTTTGCGCGCATGAGCGTCTCAATAATGAGCTCGAGATAATGACTTAATCTAGCGAAGTGGTCGCTCCCTTTTGCTGAAGTTGCTGCTGCTGTTGCTGCGTTTGAGCCGGCTACTTTATTACTTGCAAACAAGATTGCTTCCTTGTTATCTGTCGGTTTGCGTCTTTTTTGTTGTCTTTCATCTCACTCATTGCAGGGAAGTTTTGCATGGACGGGAAAATTATATGATGCAGCGCGCAGCGGTCGGACGGCCGGGTTTTAATGTTTCAATCAGTAGTGATTTCGGCGAAATCAAAATTATTGATGCCCTCGTTGGATTTTATGGGGCTTGAACATGTTGGTAGGATGGTTGTTGCTGTAAGAGGTCCTACTTAAACCAATGGCTAGCAAGAAATTTTACAGGAACTGGTTTATTTGACTTATCGACCTAATTCGGATTATATTTTCCGTTTTGGGCAAAAAGTTATCCTATGGCAGTTTTCAAAAATTCACAATTTTTGGTGCAAATACTCAAAATAATAAAAACTGTATTTTGTATTTTTTTTTTCATTGTAGTTTGGAGCTTTCTGAACTTTGAATGAACGGAGCCCGGCTCGTTTCTTGGCTAGGTTTTAAATTAATATATATTTTTGATGAAGAAGGAAAGAGCTTTTTTTAAGTAGAATTTTTCGAATATGATTTTTTCTAAAAAATAAAAAAAAACATCAAAAACCTTTCTATCTTTTCAAATACATAACGTAGGTTAGATGAGCTATAACTGACAAGGATGCATATATGCGAAGCTGAAAATGACTTATAAAAAAGCATACAAAATGTAATGCATGGATGTTATAATATAAAATGATAATAATTTCATTTTTATTTAAATGTGGTCCAGCTGCAATTGTACCATGAACTTGAAAGCTAAGACAATGTATCATAGCCACGAGAAAAAAAATTGATTTAAAATTATTTTACAAAACTTGGGATATCCATGGATGATCTGAAATTGTATAGTATATAAGGAATCATGGGACATAAAGCATAAAGGGCGATACGGTCAAAATTTGGTCAATATCAACTTGACGTATTTCTTTCAATTTTGCATTTAAAAAACCTGAACACCCCTCATTTTGAAGGTGTGTGTGTGTAGAATGTTGCTCCTATTTTGATTTTGGAATTCACTCTTCAGTTGTCAAAATGCCGTCCAAGCAAGAAGAGCAGCGTATCAAAATTTTGCTCGCGCATCGCGAAAATCCGAGCTACTCGCACGCAAAGTTGGCAAAATCGCTAAAAGTTGCCAAATCAACCGTTACAAATGTAATTAAAGTGTTTGGGGAACGTTTGTCGACAGCCAGGAAGTCTGGATCGGGGGGAAATCGAAAACCGGAAGCCGCTGAGACGACAAGCGAAACCCTAACCTATCTCTCCGAGATGCCGCAAATAAGCTGGGTGTATCGTCTACAACCGTGCATCGAGCCAAAAAACGAGCCGGACTATCGACTTACAAGAAAGTAGTGACTCCAAATCGCGATGATAAACAAAATACGACGGCCAAAGCGCGATCCCGGAGCCTGTACACGACGATGCTGACGAAGTTTGACTGCGTGGTAATGGACGGCGAAACCTACGTCAAAGCCGACTACAAGCAGCTTCCGGGACAGGAGTTTGATACGGCAAAAGGAAGGGGAAAGGTAGCAGATATTTTCAAGCACACGAAACTGTCAAAGTTCGTAAAGAAATATCTGGTTTGGTAAGCCATCTGTACCTGTGGCTTGAAAAGCAGCATTTTCATAGCTTCCGGGACTGTCAACCAAGAAATTTACGTGAAAGAGTGTTTGAATAAACGTCTGCTGCCTTTCCTGAAGAAACACGGTTGTTCCGTACTGTTTTGGCCGTATTTGGCATCTTGCCATTACGGTAAAAAGGCCATGGAGTGGTACGCCGCCAACAACGTGCAGGTGGTTCCCAAGGACAAGAACCCTCCCAACACGCCAGAGCTCCGCCCAATTGAGAAATACTGGGCTATTGTCAAGCGGAACCTAAAGAAGACCAAAAAACTGCTAAGGACGAGCAGCAGTTCAAGACAAACTGGCTTTCTGCGGCGAAGAAGGTGGACAAGGTGGCTGTAAAAAATCTGATGGCAGGGGTCAAGCGTAAGGCCCGGCAATTCGGATTTGGAAAAGCGGAAGCCTAACTGAATATTTTTCTTGAATTTTATACTAATTGAACTTGAAAAAGAAATTTAATTTGATTTTTTAAATAAACGATTTCACCGATTTACACCGTTTTCCCTTGACCAAATTTTGACCGTATCACCCTTTATAATGAACCTAAAATTTAGATGTGCTGCTCTGCTAATAAATGTGATATAACCACAAAGGAACTGACTCTTAGCTTCGGGTCTTGATCCCTACTGAGCCCTTGCGGTACGTCAAGCCGGCCAGTTCAGCGCAAGGGTGGTTTTAAATAACTTGAAAATAATGGTGATAAAATAATTTTCTTGGAAGTATCTTTAAAACTTATAATGGGGCTAGCACAAGCTAGAGGCAATTTTTTTATACTTCTTCATTGTACGGTAAAACTCTTACATTCTAAAATTATGGTTCTAAAAATTGTTGGACAGACAAAGGGTTGAGATATTACATAACTGTGTGTGTGTACTGTACATATCATAAGCCTTGTGCCATTTTTATCATACCAAATTGCAAAACAGGTTGCTGATCAATAAACTCCATTTCATCAGGCTGGCTCTTCAAATACACTTCGTGCTACAGAGCAGTGCGAAAGAAGCGGCAGTGGACGAAAACGTCTGCCATTCCAGAACCTTTCAGAAAGCGTCAAGGACAGGAGAAGTAGGCATCTATCTAAAGAGCCACTCGAAAGGCTTTTGCGATCGGCGGAAAAAGCTGCTCACCACAATTCTTCCTCAGCCACAGCGAAGCTTCTAAAATATCTCAGAACAAAAGGTGACACTGTGGGCTTCTGATAGGTTACAGAACCTTAAGCAAACCGAAAAACTACACGAGCCTTCAGCAGAAATGTCTCTAATGTTGAAAACGCGGCTTAGCCTCAGTAAACGGAAGTACCAGGCTGTAGCGAAATTCTCCAAGAAGGTTTTTGGAATTAAAATGTTGAAGCCGTGGGAAGATGTAATGCAACTTCGCAATGAAACAATCCCTGAAATTTCAGCTCTGAACTGGGATAAGGGTTATCTATCCATTCAAGTGAAGTTGAGGGATATGATTGCCAACGATGTTACAAGAATGATCCAAATTAAAGATGAGTGCACTTTCTGAAGGTGTGGTGAAAACAAAAGTCGATTGTGTTTTGTACGTAGCGGTTGGATTGGATTCCGCAACAGGGTTCCCGCATTACGATCAAGCAAAGATCTTGGAAAAAGATGACTCCTTACTCACAGAACACATAATGTGTCTTAAATTGGTAGCCAAGGGCGAAGAATTGTGGGTTAACCCAAGTCCCCAGTCAGATGTTTTCTGTCGTGCACTGTCTATGAGTTGGGTAAAAGAAACCGCAGATGTGACGAAAAGCATGTTCACTGCTTTCATAGACGAAGTTAACAACATCAACACGGACCCAATCATTGTAACTTCGGAGAACATAGAACTACATGTATCGCTTTCAATTGTGTACAGCCTTATTGACGGCAAAGCGGCCAATGCAATTGTTGGTAATCGAAACACGCATGCCTGTCCATTGATTGGCTGCTTCGACAATGCCAATCCACTTGTTATGCCTTCGTATTATCACGCTAGATTAAACTTTTTCGAGTGGCTGATACGTGTGTCGGCGCAGAAAAAGGTGGCCGGAAATCCAGCCCAAACACATGAGGCTGTTAAGGCAAAAGCACGAGAATTCACGGATGAAATAGAGGTATGTTTCAACATAAATGTTAATCTTCCGAAGACAGGAGGTAGCGGTACGTGTAATCATGAGAACACGGCACGGATTCCGCTATCAGAACCTGCAAAATTTTCCGAAATACTTGGAATTAGCCAAGGACTCGTGGAAAATTTGAGAATGATCAGTTGTTTGGCGCTATCTTCAAATATTCTTGATGACAAGAAAGCTGAAGAGCTATATAATACCATCGAGCTACAAATAAGAGACGAATTTCCGTTTATAAGGAAGCTACCACCTTGCATTCACAAGTATAGCCATATGCCGGAATTTATAAGAAATCTAGTGAGTATCTAATGTTTCCTTTTTTTTTTCGTACATATAATTCCAAAAAAAAAAACAATGAAATTTTAACATATTAAATGTATTTCAGCCGTTTCCCTTGAGTTTCATCGATGAACAGGCAGGTGAGAGGTGCCACAAAAAATATAAACACGGTCGCACGCATCTAGCGAGAAAAACTTGTCCAGAAGATAACATTCTGGACATGATGCGGATGTCACTAGCTTGGTCCGACGTGAAGATGTCCTTCACAGAGTACAAGCTGAAAAAATCAAATCGCCCGCAAGCAAACGAGAGCTTTGAACAGATGATGACATATTATTACGCCGACCAAGAAAGTTTGGAAAGCCAAACGTGCGAGGAACACAACGAGACGGAGAGCGAAAGTGAAAGTGATCTCGATACGGAATCAGTGTACGAGGACAGTGACGAAGATTAGAACATAAGTTCAATAAAATTCTTTGGTAACCTAAGTTGAGTGAACAACAAAATCATTTATTTTTATTCCATTTAAGAAAACTTCTGCAATCTTAATCGATGTGTGTTCTTTACAGAATTAAAAAAGTCAATTTCTAAAACTAATCGAAAAATTAGTTCGTAAAACAATGCGTAATATATGAGTTTACTCAAGTATGAGGGGAATTCAGGTAAAATGGACCTCTTCCTAAGGTCAAATCAAAGCAGTATCATCTTCATTCGATTCTGCGGATAATTTCACATAAGTACAGTGCAAATGAGGATAATAGTGATGGGTCCAATTCTCAAAACCTTGTGATATATAAGTTTTCGCAAGTATGAGGGGGATTAGGGTAAAATGGAAAGGTCAAATCAAAGCAGTATCATCTTTATTCGATTCTGCGGAAAATTTTACATAAGTACAGTGCAAATGAGGGTTATATTGGTGACATCAATGTATAAAACTAAATGACATATGAGTTTGAGGTATAATCATGGGGAGAATCGGGCAAAATGGACAATTTCCCGTGTTGTGCGGTGGCTGAAACCATCTCAAATCGATTTCTCGTGATTTTTTACACTAGAAATGCTCATTCTAAGGGACTAAAACTAGCGGCCATAAAAGATCCGTTTTTTGGCGCGTTTATGCCCACCGTGCACCAAAGTTCTCCGCCCTCCCCTTTTTTTTTCTTCTCCTTTTGTTGTTTTTTCTTTTTTTTAACAAAAAAAAAAAAAAACATTCCCCCCCCCTTTTTCCCCCCCGCCCAATTTTTTTAACCAAAATTTTTTAGGTTGATCTTGACAGAAACCTTCTGGACAAATCCATCAACCCGCAGTACTTTTCACAGCCAACTAATCCAAGGCCTAACATCCTCATCACGAAAACAAACCGAGAATTTACTCTTGCACTGGACGGAACATTTGTAAACTGTTTACAGCTTTCACACGATACTTTGATGTTAAATCCAAGGCCTTCTTTCTTTGTCGAATGAAAATTTACTTTTCCATCACATTTCACACATTTGACCATCGTAGCAATTGTTGAAAAGACCAATTAAAAATTAATTACCTCATAATGTTTTCTTAAAATCCTCCATAACATGATTTGCAACGGTCACTTTTATTTTTTTTTTTGTCGAATGAAAATTTACTTTTCCATCACATTTCACACATTTGACCATCGTAGCAATTGTTGAAAAGACCAATTAAAAATTAATTACTTCATAATGTTTTCTTAAAATCCTCCATAACTTGATTTGCAACGGTCACTTTTATTTTTTTAGCTGACGCGCTACTTGTTGAAATACGTTCGCTTTTACGTTTATGCGGAGGTAAAATTTGTTTAGGTCGACATAATTTCGAGCCAGATGATTGTCTATCAGATCTTTTTACTTTTTTAGGCATTTTAGTAATAATGTCTGTCACACCCGAAAAACTCTCGTGGAGTCAAGAAATTTGTGCTGTTTGAAAGCTTGGCTGCTTTAAGTCCTAAACACAATTGCATTCGCAGCGGAAGCGATATAACCGCGCGCGAGCTTAGAAGTTCGGAAGTGATTGTTATTTTGTCAATTTGTATAATATTTTGGGTTCGTTCAACTACAAATCTTCCATGATGAGCATGATGAGAATACTGTTATAGGAGCAACTGGTGCTCCGACTATCAGCTTTATTAGTTCAGTATTGTTCAACATGAGCTTTAAGTGCGTCGTCTTTACTAGTGCCACATTAAAGCATGATAACAATAGCGTGCTCGGGTCGGGTATGTATAAAAATCCGAAGGTATAAAATTACTCATAACTTCGTCTATTTTGCTCCAATTGACTTGAAATTGTGACAAAATATTTTTGAGATATTATGCATTTAGTTGAAAAAACAAAAAAAAAATGCAAAAAAAATGTTATATCCTACCCACCCCCTTAAACCATTGACTGTTCATGATCCACTTTGACAATTTGAATGTTATCGGAACTTTTGCAACTACTGTGAACAAGGTAGCCTGCTTTTACGCAAACTTATGCGATCAAACCTTAAGTAAAATGCCTGCTCGTTCGCATAAGCTGGCGTGTACGCTTCTGAAACGAACATGTTATAAGTAATCAAAACCTGCTCGGCTCATATTGATTATTGTTTATCGAATTGTTACATTATTTTTATTCGATTAATTTTCGTCTGCCTATTTCCTCACGCGGTGACAATCACCGACGCCAGGAAGACAACTCCACTACCTGGATCCTACATATCGCACTCATCAACACATGAGCCGGGACCAAAGGCTTTACTTCCCTTGCGAAGGAAGATGTGACCAGATTTTTTCGCCTCAAAAAAAACCATCGACCTCGACCGACACCCACTGGGGTGCCAAGTAGCAGTCACGCTAACCGCTGCACCACTGGCGCCAGCAGTTAAATTGTTTTAAATTAGTTTATTGAAATTGTTAAAAAAACATCGTTATTTGGATGATAACATCTATAAGTCGTTTTTTCATAACTGATTCTATTGGTGGTTATTAATTTGGGATTTATTATTATTCTTCATTTTGGTGGTTCATATTCATGGTTCTTCAACAATTAGTGAAAGTTATTTTGTAAATAAATTAAGATTGCTCATTTGATAATAGAGGATCATTTATTTTCGCTGAGTTAGAAAATTCCAAATTCACCCCTAAAATATAAGTGATGATTTTACTCGTAATAGGAAATTATTATCATTTCATATGATAATCACTTATGAATATAGCGCCCCTGTGTCTACTCGTTCCAGCAAATGGATTGTGCTCTACCGGGATGCAAAACCAGCAGAAGTGGTCTTGAATGCTACTAGGCTAAGTAAATATTTGAAAATTTTAGACATTGACGGCACTTATAAACATATTCCAGAACACACAAAACCATGTGCATTAATATATTTGTCTCAATATGATCTTAATTATCTATTTCATAACATATATTTTTATCCGAAAATATTAATTTTCCCCTCCTAACTGCTACAAAAAGGTCTCATTTCAACGAAAGTACCAATTGTACACAAATCACGTTCATGTGATTTACATCCGGCCAGATTTTTGCACGATTAACCCCTTCGTTGGTCGCTTTCGGGTGATTATGGTCGAGGGTGGCTGTTAGTTGACCGTTGGCATAAACACGCACATTGACTTGTACCGACAACCTCCCAAAATCCAACTACGAAACGATACAGTGGCAGACCGGGCGGAAGGATCATTTATATTCATGGCTGGTAGTCATCAGTGTTTCGTGTTCCTAAAATTGCACTTGTCTGGACTGTGTTGGGTGGTCGAGATATCGTGTATCAGACAGTATAAACTTTTCACTTGAAGAGATGTTTTATCATTGGGTAAGGGAAACATAATCAGCTGGATATTGTTGTAAATTATGCAGTCAAATAACGCGAATGAAGAGTAACCTGAGACCTTCATTCCATTCACTTCCTCACCGGTATGACATAAGATAGCAATCTGTGAATGTCTCACTCCTCTAAACACACCGCAAAATCGACAGACCGGTGCAAGCATAGTGAATCCATTTATCAAACGCCGAAACATTTATATGCAAATTGTTGATATCGCTTTTTTGCTAGCTGTGGCTACGCGCCTTCAAACATTGCATATTGGTGGCAGAGAGCAGCCAAAGCCAGCGAGAAATAGCCGCATTCATCGAAAAGGTAGCCGCGTGGATGAAAAAAAAACCGACCACTATACAGACAGCCGCCCAGGCAAACGACACCCGCAGACCTGCAGGAGCTGAATTATGCACGCAATGTCACAAAAAATTAAAATTCAAAACCAACTGGGCGGGTGGGAGACGGAGCAGCTTTGAATGGGACAGATAATGGCTCTGCCGTTGTTGGAAGGATGGATGCTGCCGTGGGACCGACCGGTGAAAAACAATAACGATTTGCTGCAGCCAAACTAGATTCCTGACGCCTCTGGTCCCCCTGGTTCTGATGTCGGTATATGTCGTCCGAAAGGAAATAGCAGCAGTAGTGGCAGGGTTGAAGTTGGGACCGGAAAGCTTTTTCCGTTAGTGAAATATTGGGGACGTTTTTGGCAGGAAGGATGAATTTTTTGATGGCGTGGCATTCTGTCTACGATGTTAAAATTTGTTGGGTAGTCCTTATTGCTTAGAAAGTTATTTAAAGTTCCATCAGGACTCACCGATTTATGAAACACTGAAAAAATATCATTCAACACAGACATTTCATCATGCACGCTTCATGTTATGTTCCATTTTAAGTCATGTAAACATGTTTCCCCCTTCATTATTTATAACAACCTACAGCTGTATTAAGAAATGTGAAACAACCTCTCGCCTCTACACGGTGTTCAATAAGTTCGAATACAAATTTTCATCATAAAGGGTGTATTCGATAAAAATGACACACAGAAAATCTTCTGTAACTTTTGAATCGTATGAGTAAAAAACCTAGAAATTTGAGTAGATCTTATCCATAGTGTATTATTTACATCTGCCAAGTTTCATAGTTATACATTCAGTAGTTCCAGTCATGTCGTCGAAACAAGAAATTGTCCGTGAGAAAATTTTGTGCACTCACAATCAAAATCCAGGGGCGTCCCACCGGTGGATTGCTAAAAGGCTTGGAATTGCAAATACAACTGTGTCTCGTGCAATAAGAACCTTCAAGGAGCGTCTGAGTGTCCAAAGGAAGGAAGGGAGTGGTCGTAAAAGTGGTCCAATGGACAGTAAAATGGCCAGGAAAGTCGTACAACAATTCAAGAACCGTCCAAACATGTCAATTCGAGATGTCGCTAAAAAGTCTAAGGTGTCAGTCGGTTTTGTGCAGAAAACCATGAAGCGTGCTGGGTTACATGTTTACAAAGTGCAAAAAGCCCCAAACCGGAATGAAAAACAAAACATCACTGCGAAAACCCGCGCCCGGAAACTTAACACGAAGCTGCTCACCAAATCCGGTTGCATCGTGATGGATGACGAAACATACGTCAAGGCCGACTTCCGTCAACTTCCTGGGCAAGAATATTTCGTTGCCAAGTCGAAGTTCGATGTTTCGGAGGATGTTCGAAAGAAGAAACTATCGAAATTTGCAAAGAAGTTTCAAATCTGGCAGGCGATTTGCGGATGTGGTGAAATAAGTGCTCCCTTCATCACTTCCGGAACAATAAACGGTGCGATTTACACGGAAGAGTGCCTTAAGAAGCGTATCTTGCCATTCATTCAGAAGCACAAAGGATCAACTCTGTTTTGGCCTGATCTAGCATCCTGCCACTACGCTCGAAACGTATTGGAGTGGTACCGAGCCAACGGAGTCAATTTTGTGCCAAAGGATATGAACCCACCAAATTCACCGGAACTTCGTCCAATTGAAAAATTCTGGGCAATTATGAAAACGGAACTTCGCAAACATCCCAAAACTATAAAAACAGAGCTAGAATTGAAGAAAATTTGGGTAAAAACAACAAAAACACTGGGAAAATCGGTTGTACAAAATTTGATGGGTGGAGTGAAAAGGAAGGTGCGGGCATTCGGGATGGGAGACGAAATTGAATAAAACAAATGTTGTAAATCAAAACTCATTAGTAGTTCTTCATTCCCTGAAAATTTCAAGAAAATCCGATAATCAGTTTAATTTTGATGAGTATACATGTGTGTGCCATTTTTATCGAATACACCCTTTATTCTGTATTGGTCAGCAGGGCAACAACTTGAAGTGTGAGCTTTAGCTTCATACAAATGCTAACAGATTTGCGTGGTGTTGAAATTCTGTCAGTTATTGTTCGTAATCAAACGTGTTTTGAACGGTGAACGACCCGGCAATATATGCGAACAGTATGCGAACCTGGTAACCTCCCGTTATTGTTCACTGAAAAAAATTATTTAATTATTGTATGTAAGTACATTATGTAGTATTTTTTTACAACATCATATTATGTCCATCATATCATGACTTTCACATTTTCATACAACAAACCTGATTTAGGCGGTATCTGGCTAAACACCAAATAAACCTTCAATTTATGACAGCTAGCATTCGCAGAAAATTACAGCTGAGGGAGGTTTTTGAAAATTTCGGAATCTGTTATAGGCTTTTACACTTATTGCTGAATGTATTTTTCATTTCCGATTTGCAAATGTACCTTTTACCAATTCTGAGCTGATCTGATTCAAGCAGCGCAGTGTGCCATTTGGCTAGGGGTTGATTTTGCATTCAAATCTTTGTCATTACTTCATCATAACTTACAATATCATTATATTTGCTTATATTGTTTTATTGATTTTGCTTCATAGATGATTTAAACATTAATTATTGTTCTTTTTTTTGCCCATGTATCTTTAACTCCTTTCCAGTTAAATTTTCCCATTCCCAACTCGGTAGCAATAACTATTAGTTCAGCAAAAATAAAAAGTGGATTGTTGTTATAAAATCAACATCAAGTAGCAAATAGTGACCATGGCAACATCAAATTAAAATGTATAAATGTAATTTTGTCAAATTTCAAAAGATTTAACAAACTTTTTCAGGATACCTCAAATCAAGAATTTTTTGTGAAATACTGCTATCGCTGATACCGAACGAAAACGCGCTTAAGCGCGAACCACAGAAATCTACACTTTAAAACTTCACAACATTTCTTGCATTTCAGGATCAACCAAATGAAGATTATGTATTATAGATACGAATGCTTGTAGTAGTTTTCATTTACATAAATATATACACCATTAAGTAAATATTTCATGGGAATGGGAGGGACCATCAGGGCACCCGATTGAAGCACTCTGGATGGGGAGAGTGGAAATGCCAACTCTGCCATTGCTAACAGTTTGTGAATAGAGGGCGGGCTCTTCTCCACGCCCATTGGGGCATCTTCATGTAGATAGCTCGCTCTTTTGACCAATTGTTCAATCTTGTTGTTGTAAGGAGATTCTTTTTATCCCTGTGGAAACGTATAAGTGATGTTGCATTTCGATCCACCCAACCCTGTTTGGCCCTTCATACAACGGCCAAAAACTTTTCAATGGGCCTTATTTGAGGTCAATTTGGAGGATTCATCGCCATATCTACAAACTTGACTCTATTTTCGCGATACCAGTCCATTAAAGAACGCGCATAATGGAATAACGCCAAATTAGGCCAAAACAGTGTCTGACCTTTGTGCTTTCGCATGAGCACTCGTTTTTGAAGACATTCCTTCCGGTAAATTTCGGCATTCATGTTCGCAAGTGTGACAAGAGGCAAAGATTTCATACCGCATTGCAAATTGCTTGCCACACCAGCACCTTCTTTCAGAATTTTACACAAAAAAAATGATTTTTCTGAGTTTAGCACATCGGTTCCTTGCTTCACAGTAAAATTGTGCCCATGGAATCGTAATTGTAGTCCAGCTCAACATACGTTTCATCATCCATAATATTGCTCGTTTCCTTTTTTGCTCAAAACCTCATCGTACAGCTCGAGTTTTCACGGAAGTCGCTTGTAATTTGCTACGTTTGGGACATTTTTCCTTCTTGTGGGTCTTGAGAGAGCTCAGCGCGCTGAATATGTATTTTGTATGTATTATGTGTCTCGAAGCGTGTGAGTGTATTTTGAACCACATGAACGCTAATTCCTGCTTCGCCAATTTCCAAATCGATAAACCAGTTTTCGTACAGTATTTGGTCAAAATCGCTTTACGTTTTTCTTCTGTCAAACCTTTCATTGTTGCAATTGAGTGAAAAATTATAGTTTTAGCTATACGGTTTTGATACAAATATTTTATGTTGATACATTCACTAACAATATTGGTTTGTTCCTTTTAACAATAACAACATGTTTCTCAATGATGATTGTAACCACGAAAGCGTTGGTAACAGTATTCATCGATTCAAACATCAAAACCAACGTGACATATTTTACAAAACGGAGGTTTTGGAAAAGGTTGTTGCCCCAAGACAACTCTACGGAGATTACCACTTTATTTTCCAGGTGTTTGCAGGACAAAAATATATGGCCTCCCAGCTCCCTGTTTGTTTGGTTCTACATGATGTCAAAGCTGAGTTATTACAAAATTAGCAACTTGGATCAGTTCAAGAAATTCATCCTCAAAATCTGGTATGAAATCCCCATGAAGTCTGTGCGTTCCACTTGTGATTCGTTCGAAAAGCGATTAAATCCGGTGAAGAAATTCAAAGAAGAGGTCATCCCAAGAGAAATATTATCGTTTTCTATAAACAGTATTTTCAATGAAATGTACCCATACTAAAATATTTGGTATTATTATTTTTTTATTGTTGACTGAATAAATACTCTTAAAATACCACTAACTCAGTAAGCTGAGTACAGACTGCAAAGTAGGGGTGTGGAAGTAGTCGCCACCCCGCAGTGCACCCTGGTTCCCATCCCGTTTTAAAAATAAAAATCTGCATAGTAGCCGAGTAGGCCTGGAGCCGTATTGCGGATCTCGAAACGAACAAATTTTTCTCACAACCGTTCGTACAAAAAGTCGTTCGTTTCGAGCTACAAAATGCCACCCCCGATGTTGAATTTAGCAATAAAAAGTTTTAGTTCTGCGACAGTCAAACAAATCAGTTACATACACTCTTTTCCAAATTTGTTTTACCGCTGTTAGTCAAGAGTTTATTAATCCATGCATAGCAATGACAAAATCATTTATGGGCTGGTGTTATTCAGATCTGCTGAGAAAATGTTGAGTAAGCGGTGTTTAAAACAGTTTTGGTTCATTTTCGCTTTCAGCTATATCTGTGGCCTTTTTTCAAAGGCTCTGCAACACAGAGACACTGTCAAGATATGCTGTAACTCAATATTCCACAACTCTCTTAATCCATATGATTAGTTGTTAGTACTCTAGAATGGAAATCAATATAAGTAACGTTCGCCATCACGAATTTAACTGTTCCACCCACCTAACCATTAATTCATCCCTGGCTTCACAAAACCACCCTCTGCTCATTTCCCGCCGCAAAAACTAGAATGACACTCATGTCCCATTCGATGAGTGCGAGATTTGGGACTGTTTGGCATACACTTTTCTGCGCTTCAAGCAACCAACAATAAACGTACAGTCACTACGCCAGGAGAAGACCCGGAGGTAGGACATCCACTGGGGGGTTAAATAAAATAGAAACATAAATTTTCAAAGCCACGTTTTCACACATGCTGCTTGGAGAAGACCATCTCCGGGATGCATAAAATTCCCATTCATAGAGTTAGCGTAAGCCAACGTACGCCCGGCCAGTTCGACCAGGAAACCCCCAGCAGAACACAAAAGCCATCGTCATCGTTTTCGTTTGCTACCGGAGGAATCAGGGATCATGTACCTAAAAGCTACCTCGCTACCTAAGAAAAACTAGATTCTCTCTCGGGGATGGCACTGGACTGGACCAGATCAACGGAACCGGGAACCTGGAAACCTAAAACAGTAATCGTAGATATGTGCGATGCATACATTGTTATCATTACACATATTTTATTATTATTGTTTTTTCGCTTGAGCAGCGTCTTCTCGTTAGAAGCGGCTGGTCTTGTGGGATAGGTAAACCCTGGGCCGACAAAAATGTATACATGCATGCAATTTATTCTTTTCTTCATCGTATATCTCGTGTCTTGCCCATTATTGTTTTGTTACATTGGCTTCGGGGCTCATCCTCGGCGGGGAAGAAGATGGAAGCAATCGAATTCCACAAATGGAAAGCTGAAATGATTGTCATTTCTTACATACCCTTGGCCGATGTTCCCGTTTGTTGAAGTTGAAGTTTTTAACGCGTTTTGGTCTAAAAATGGTAAATCTGTACCGACTCGTATCGGCAGGGTGGGGACTGCGTTAGGAAGATGATTCAATGATGGTTTTAGGTCCTTTCGAAGGGAGGGAACGTATAGGGTAAAAAAACCATCCCCTTCCCGTTTTTTTTTTTTTTTTCAAAAAAAAAAAAAAGATTATACCCTTCTCTCTCTTATTTTCTAAACCACAACAAAAAAAAAACCCCCCCCCCCCCCCCACCAACACACAAAACCCCACTTTTTATTCCTCCCCCCCCCCCAAAAAAAAAAAAAATTTTCCCCCAATCCCCCCCCCCCCACAAAAACTCTCCCCCCCCCCACACCTCTGTTGGTAGAATGTAGTTGAATACATACTTAAGAAGGATCCAACCCTACGATATCTCATAAGTAAGGTCTGTATCCACATTAATCCGGACACCTTCAAATCATTGTAACTTTTGAAATATTGCACATAGGAATGAAAAAAATCACTGTGGTATAGCTGAGCGTCTATGATGAAAAAGACTATGATTGATGTTCACATTTCATATTTAGTATTCTAGATGGCGACGAAAGAAAAACAAGTTCGCGAACGATTTTTTTACGGGCGTACAGCAAATCCTGACTTGTCAATACGGGACCATGCAAAAACATTGGATTTGCCTAAATCCACTGTTCACGATGTGCTCAAATCATTTTCGTAATGTTTGACGGTGGAGAGGAAACCGAGAAGTGACAAAAACATTGGACGCGCTGATCCTGTCATGGACCGAAAGGTGAAAAGGATATTAACGAAAAACCCAAATCTCTCCATTCGAACGGTGGCTCGTAAAATAGGGATGTCGCCTGGTTTTGTCCAAAAATCAAAACAACGTTTGGGACTTAAGTCGTATAAAGTAAAAACAGTTCCAAATCGCAACGACAAACAGAAGTTGGCAACAAAATCACGGGCTCGACGTTTGTACTGCGAATATTTGACGAAGTTTTCATGCGTTGTTATGGACGATGAAACTTATGTCCTGGAGGATTTCAAGCAGCTTTCAGGGCTGGCTTTATATTCTGCTATGGCCAGCAATGCTACAGTTGAGCATTTTAGAACGAAGAAGGCATCGAAATTTCCCAAAAAATACATTGTGTGGCAAGCAATTTGCACGTGTGGCAAAAAGAGTAAATCTTTCGTCACTTCAGGCACAATCAACAAGGAGATCTATCAGAAAGAGTGTCTGCAGAAGCGATTGCTACCCTTCATCAAAAGTCACAAAGAAAAACCTTTGTTCTGGCCCGATTTGGCATCATGCCACTATGCTAAAACTGTGATGGAGTGGTACCAAGCAAATCAAGTGAACATTGTACCAAAAACCTCAAACCCGCCAAATTGCCCAGAGCTACGAACAATCGAGAGATATTGGGCTCTGATGAAGCGGAAGCTTTCTGAAAAGAAGCAAGGAATCAAAGACATCAAAAACTTCCAGCAAATTTGGACAAAGATGGCTTCTACTATTTCTGAAGAGTCTGTACAAACCCTAATGGACGGAGTTAAGCGCAAAGTTCGAACATTTTTTGCAAATACCGAATAACTATGTTTTGTCTTCACGAATTGTTAAAACATATCCCTTGAATCTGAAATAAACAACTACGACGGAAATATAATGCGAAATTTATGATTTATTCATGTTTTGAGGTGTCCGGATTATTGCGGATACAGACCTTATTTCGAGAGATTGGAGGTTTTTTAGTTGGGAGGGTAAAGCCAAATGATGGAATTGAAGGGATAAACGGTGCTGGGTGACTAAAATGCATTTTGAACTCCTGTGGGTAATGTATTTTTGTTTTTACGGCCAATAACAGAAAAATATTTATATTTTTTAACAAGCATGAGCATATTGAACAGCCGTGGATTGCTACTCCGTGATTTAGCTAAGTCAGCTGAAGTTGCACAGCGAAACCAACGGAATGTCACTTGGGATTAGTGATTCATTCTCAATGTTTAACTCATGGTGTCCTCATTTATAGGATCAAGCTGCATTTATAGGATACTCGTTGCTACTAAAGGCAGACTTTCATCAGATTCCTGATCATCAGTTCAAAATTGCAAGCGACAAGTTCAAAACAGGTGTTGTATAAGGAAAATAAGGTCAACTGCGTACCCAAGCACTTTAATCTTTCAAATGCTCCAAAGTTGAGAAGAATGGAAAAGTATTGGGTTATTATGAAGCTGAAATGACGCAAACATCCTAAGGCTTGAATCATTCAATATCTAGACGTACTGTTTATTTTACTGCAGCGCTGCTTGTCGGGTCTGGAATGTTTTGACAGCAGTTTGTTTTGAAATGTTTCTTCTGTCTGAGCTGGAAAGTTCTTCCGATTCATCGTGATCCAAAGAAGTTATACTTGGTGGAAAATTAATGTTGGCACCCACTTCGAAAATCCGACGTGATCAGGTTAAAAAATCGTGAAGTCTTTGAAATTGGCTAAATCGACCATGCGCAGCGTTCTCAAACGTTTCCATTAGCAGCATTGTATCGATTGGTAGGATCAAAGCAAGCATCGTTGTGGAACTATGGATCGAACATTACATTTTAAGGCGTTGAGAACCATTAGGGCAAACCCAGTGCTGTCGGATTATGGTATTGTCAAGATATTCAATATCAGCCAAAACACCGTCAGAAGGATTCATCTGCGAGAAAGATTTTGTTCTATTCGGACCAGTAAGAAACCAAACAGGACACTGAGCAGAATCTAACGGTAAACAAATAGAGGTGGATTATATCAGGGACATAACCGTGAGGTTCACAGAGGACCGCGATGGTATCATCTTATTTATGCATCGTTTAATCATAATGTTATTATTATTTTACTTTGAGATTGGACCAGATTTGGACCAAACAGTAACCCACAAGTTGATGGGCCCCAGCCTCCCGCAACAGTAAATTAGGCCCATATTTTCATGATGATTTGATTAATGTCTATCTCATTTATCGGCAAAGCCTCGTCCGAACAACGAGCTTGGAGATGATGTTAAACACTGAAATAATTTCGGTTCGTCTCGCATGCTATATACTAGCGTCAAAAAGAAAGAAGGGAGTCACGAAAATGCAGTACGATGCAAAATTCGAAAAAGAGAATGGGCCCCAGGTAAAAAATCAGATACCGGCTACAAAGCAACATTATTTTGCAGCAGAGGGGTGTGACTATTGCTGTATTGAACATAGGGTGAAACTTAATGAAATAAAAAGTAGAATACAATTTGAACCATTTGCTACCCGTTTTTGAGGACCCGGAAAGGGAAACCATATTTTCAACCTGCTCATATGCAGATTTGTATGGAAGCAAAAGTTGGTCATTTTTAAGTAAAAAAGCTTTTCCTTCTAAAGTGCAATAAAGCACCTGCAATTTGAGTACTCAACATTTTCATTTCATAAACATGTTTCCGAGATAGATTCCTTTTTTTTTGCATCCAGATATTAAATGACTCAAGCTTCAAGATAGTCAAAACAGATTTGGGTTTATGCATTTAAGTTTCGAGCATGAGTTGAATAGAATAAACATTCCAAAACTAAGCAAAAATCTCTTATTTGATACTTCGAGTGTTTCGAGATAATTTGTTAAAAGATGGCATTTTTTGTCTAATCACTTTGTGTATTGCAATATTAACGTGGACAACATTTAATTACTGATGAACAGTAAAGATGCTTTTACGGCCACTAACAGAGTGTGATTGTGGGTTTTCATTGGAAAAACAAGGTTAGTTTAAAGAAATACCTGAGACACGATTTAGACCGATTCAAACCAAATGCAAGAATTCTGCAAATTGCGATGGGGTCTCGTTATCTTTTATATATGCAGTTAAAGGCTGACTTAAACTGAATTGGTACGCCCCTCGCTCGCGTCTAATGATGAAAATTGAAAATATTTGACAATGGTTTGTTTGCACTTCTATAGAGAATAACTGGTGCAAGTTTTATCAAAGTTGTTGATCGCGTTCAGAAATAACGTCAAACTCGAAACTCGAAAGAAGAGAAAAATGTTTGCACAAACACCTGGAATATCCGGAAACACGGACATGCTTCGACTTCTCCGGTAGCGGAAAGCGGCAGACTATCAGCCGATACAGGCAGAAGGCAGAAGATCTCCGAGCCCATTTTGATTAGTTGTTATTCTTGAGCTGTTGGATAGCACCCATAACTTCTCCCAGCATGGGAGCTGGTTTGTTCCCATCGTCTCCGAGCTGACGTAGTCATACCGTCCACTGGTTTGGTCATCTGCGTTTGTGTCCTCTGCACCATTCAGGTGTTCGTCGTAGTGCTGCTTCAACATATCAATCCCATCACGTCCATCCGTCAGAATGACCTCATCTTTATCTCTACACATTTCGGCTCGTGGAGCAAATCCTTTGTGAGATGTATTGAGCTTCTTATAGAACTTCCATTTCCTTACACTCCGCTTCTTCCAAACAGTTTTTTAACGTAGGATTTACGTCTCTTTTTTCTATTACTGCCCAGGTAACCAATGAGCATTAGCATATGAAGTAAATCAACCCTAAATCTGCCTTTCAGATGCTAGAAGCATTATATTAGCATTATTTTTGCATCTTGAATGCTACCTGTTGCAAAGTTGAATTTCAAATGCCATTTAAATGGCTGTAGCCTGTAATAAGCATTACGAATGCAAAATAGCTTTAATGAAGCATTATTCATTGCAGCCGTATATTGGGCCAAAAGCGGCATTTATGTTGCATTTAAGGCGACTTAATTGCTTGATAGGCAGTCGTAAAGACGCTTTGGAACTACTTATTGGTTACCTGAGTGTATAGGGAGCCGTTCTAAAATTTCTGAAATCGACCGCGTTACGTTTTAAGTGGAAGTTTTAAAAAATAATATCTTCTTTCTGGTCCAAAGAAATATTTTGACAAGTATTTTTTTTTTTTTTGAAAGGCAGGCATCTATGCTGAATTCAAGTTGCTAACTTAATTCATTACATTTGTTTAAACTAATTAAAAAGAAGTTAAAAGAATATTTAACGCTGATAACTTAATTAATGCTCGATAGATTTTCAAGATATTAACATCAATCGTTTGGAAACTTTCCCGCGCTTCAATTCAGTTATCGAAAATTATACTTGAACAATTATACGCTTTTGAAAATAACGTGAATGCAAGGTGATATCATCTCATTTTAACATTTTGACATTTTTTACTTAATACACAGTGCTTTTCTATCACAGATTCCAAATGTGAGCAAGGGAGGTCTCATATGCAGCAGTGAACGATATATAACGGGTACTCCTTCGCAAAATTTTCTCATTCGTTCGGCAGTATTGAAACTCTGCGGAGCAACAATGAGCCAGTATTAGATTTGCAGATGGTGGTAGCTAGTACCCTGGAGGCAGGGTTGCCACATAACTTTTCGTTCGCATCTTTAATTTTTGCCAAAAAAATCTTTTTTATCTGTGTTTAACTGCAAAAAAATCTTGGTAAAAATCTTTACCTAAAATTTTGTGTTGTTAAAGGAAAACAGATCAGTATACGAAAAATTCATGTTCTCGGGGGAAATCGATCATTGCACTCTGACAGACCAGTTTTGACATGATAATGAATCATGAGGTGTTTGTTTTGATTACATAAAGTTCCTTGATAGGTGAACAAAATCGGAACGGAATTAACATTCAATTATTGTTATGATCCGTGTACACTAATTTGTTGAATTTAGAATTTAGTTCTGATGTTAATATTAGCTGATCAACTCCTCCTCTCCTCATTTGGCCTCCATGATGTCCATAATCAGGGATTTCCGGATTTTGGACTTATTCAGATTGTATTCCGAAAGAACTCGCTTGACTCCTGCAAAAGAATGCGGAATTAGTAAAAAGTTCGCAATGAACTTTCTTAGCAAGTGAAAAGTCAGCTTCCCATCAAACGTTTTCTTCAACAAGTTTCGAAGTCTTGTGATTCTTCCACCTCGTTGTCATTGCAGATGGTTATCGTCCTCAGCTCACGAAAATCATTTTCAATGGCCTGTTCCTCACCGCTTTCAAAGAAATTCGAATATTGTTTAATAATCGAGTTGAACTCCTTCAAAGGGCGCAGCTTCGCAATTATATATTCCCGACTTCTTACGAAGATGTTTCTCGAAATCTGAAACTCCTGAATCCGTCAGGTGTTTTAGGTCCACACAAAAATTTGCAAGGAGCTCCATCAGCGAGAGTTCAGCTGATTGCACATGTTCAGGAATTCCATAGCTTTTGACTGGAATATTCGATTCGCTTTGATGATAAGAGACAAAACGTAGCTTAAGAAGAAGAGAAATGGCTGCGTCATTGGGTCATTGGACAACAATAAAACTGTTGTCTCAGTTTGATTAGAACCAGAAAAACAACAAGAGCTCCGAAAACCGTTCCATGTTCAATTTGACAACTGACTCCAACGATAGCCATCTAGTGGCAGACGGATGCAGAACTGTGTCATCTGGGATTTCTTGGATCGTTTGAGGCTGCAGGACAAGTAACTGCAGATACATCGCATCATTTGTTCCAGGTACACTGGCAGTTTTTTTATGCGTTACTTGCACACAGGACCAATTAGTGGCAAGTACATTTGATAATTATCAAATGAGAACAGTCACGTTTCAGCAGCTTCTTGATGGATGGGTCTTATGGGTCAGAACCCATAATTACCGAAGCTTTATCTGATCCAAAGCCCACAAACCTTTTTGTTATAATCGGTGCAATCGATCTGCAACTGTTTATCAATTGCGCAAAATATTTGTAGGTTTTCGCAATGCAAGATTATATTAAAGATAACAAAAAATCACGTACGAAATTAATATGCTTCCTATAGCAAAAATTACTATCGAGAACATTATTTTAACTTCCCAATTTTTTTTCTATATAAATGCATAAAAATACTTCTGCATTAGAAGAATAGTATTTTTGTAGAAATCACTGCAATAAATTCTGCCGAAATGTTTGGAACAGTCTCTTGCGGAACTTTGAAACAAACATTTCTCCAACGAAATACCTGAAAAAAATATTGTAGTAATATCTGGAGAACTATAAGTAAGAATCCTTGTAGGCATCCTAGACAAAATTTGAAAAATAATTCTACAAAAACCCATTGCGGAAATTTTAATGTTAAGAATTCAATAGATAAGATTACGGAGCTCTTGCAAAAAAATCTTCTTAGATCTCTCCAACATATAAGGATTTTCTTCAAGAATTACTGCAGGAAAAATGTTAAGTTTTTGTATAGTTCTTTCAGGTGTCCTCCAGTGATTCCTTTAAAATCACAAAACATCGCAAGATCAGGGATTCCTCCAAACATTTCATCACAAGAAAATTTCGAAAAAACTGCCGATGCTATGTAAGAAGAAACTCATGAAAGAATCCCTGGAGGAATGTCTACAATGGTCTGAAGAATACCTATAGAAACGCAAGAAGGAATATCTAAAGGAATATCCGAGAATCTTGTGCGAATTCTATGAAATTTTCTTCAAAAATTATCAAACATCAAATAATCAAAAAATTGATGGAGAAATCATTTAGGACACACACACTAACTGACTTTCATAATGGCATCTGTCACTGTAGTGTTAGTGTCAATTGTGTTATTTTGCTTCAAGCCTAAACAGCATACTGAAAGTAGTATTTATAAAAAGTTGGATCCTAAACTGTACTCATATTTTGAATTTGAGGTTTTTGAGTGGAAAACCAATTGCCAAAGATCTTAAAAATCAAGGTTTTTCTCAAAAATCTGTAATCTTCACATACAGATATCTGTATGAAAAAAATGAAAAAAATCTGTGTCAATCTAGATAAATCTGTGCATGTGGCAACCCTGCCTGGAAGGTGCACTGGCGAACAAATATTGGTTAGGTAGCTGATGGCTCAGTGGGTTGGTTATGAAGTCGTGTGCTAGGCAGTCGGTTGTCCAAGCCAGTGGTGTATTTGTAGCCAGCCGGTGCGCACAACGACGAGGAGCGAAATAAGGTGCTCGTAAGTGATCCTTCTGGTAGCCATCTTTTGGTAATGCTCAACGTGCAACGAATGAAACAACCTGCTTCTTTAGAAAACCGAGCAGGTTTAAATTCAAATGTGTACCATTTCAAATCCGTCCATATTTAGGACGATCAATTCAATTTTCCTAGCTAAAGAGTTTGTTTGATTGGAATTTATCTAACATTCCGTTTCAAATTCTTGCCAATTGGCAATCAGCAGTGGCTGATATACTTTTAGTTTTACCTTCATCGCATGCACAGAAAAAAAAAGTGTTGAGGAAAATTAAAACGGACCGTGAACAACTTCACGTTTTCAGGATTTGTCCCTTTATACGATATGGATTCAGTTACGTTATTCAGTTCACGGTGTATTTTTGCTTGTTCTCGAATTAATGACTACAGTTCACGGATCTGGGCATGGATTTTTCTCCGTGTACCTAAGCCTTGTGTATAATTTCTCACACGGCTCGGAAATGTAGGCGCAAATTCAGAACAAATGTACTCAAAGAGGGTTTCTGTTTCGTGCGAATCCTACACGCATCCAGAACATACTGGAATGGAGTGCGGTGTGCGTGAGATCGATCTAGTGAAAAACAAAACCGAAGGGTTTGTTTTTTGCTTCTTACTTATAGAATATAACTTTCTCGCTTTCTGCGAGGTTCTAAAAAGATCTGTTCTACTCGATTAGGCATCAGTTAGTGTGCGTATTTCAAAGCGTTCAGATTTCTCATACCGAAAGGACAACCGTGATTTGAAGAGACGAAACATGTCAATGCTCTTAAGACAATTCTAGCCTAATATGATATCATTGTCTTCCATAGAACAGAACCAATATCAACGCCCACCCATTTGACCGTCTGGTGCTCTACACTTATCAGAACTACTCCAGAAACAGCGAAAAATGAAATACCAAATGGGCCTTTTCAGGGTCATTTCAAGAGATAAAAGGAGTTGACTTCCATAATTTTCATGGAGTATCAATAGTAAAGCCACACACACTAATAGCATTGGGCTTCATCGTACTTTAGACTTAATTAAATGTAGTAGCAGTTTATTAATTTGTTGACAATAATTTCTTCACGTAAACAACGAGTCCTACGTCAAATTTGCAGTTATGTCACTGACATAACTCACCCTTCAGTTTTTTCTCCAAGAACAGTAGAGTCTGCTGTTGCCGCTTCCGTCAACTGTTGTCCGTGTTTTGGTGGGTCTCGTGCTTCAGCATGTTTGCCCGTACTGCGTCCTCCAAGACTTTCCTGCACTCCTCGCCGAACCAATTGTTCCATGGGCTCTGTTCCGCATACCCGACGACGTTCTTAGATGTGTCGTTGATGACTGCTTTGAAATTATTCCAGCAGCTCTCAAGAGGGGCTTCGGCGATCATGCCCTTTTCCGGCACCGCTGATTCAATACTATACGCGTCAACTGTGGCGACATTCGAATGCTTCAGTCGTTCGAGATTGAACCGTGGCAGTCGAAGTCTTATCATCACCAGGTAGTGATCCAAGTCAATGTAAGTGGCACGATACGATTATGTCGGAGAAGTGCCGTCCATCTACCAAAACGTGATTGATTTGTGATTCTGTCTGCTGCGATGATCTCCAGGCGTACTTATAAAGGGTGTTTCGATCAAAATTTGGTCGACTTAAACTTGTCGCAGTTCCTTTCATCGTGCATTAAAAAATGTGCCCACCCCTCATTTTGAAGATGTGTAAGTGTAGCATCATGCCTCTATTTTGATTTTGAGATAAGCACTTCAGTTATCAAAATGTTCTCGAAGGAAGAGAAGGAATGCATCAAAATTTTGCACGTGCATGGCGAAAATCCAAACTACTCTCACGCCAAGTTGGCGAAATTGTTGAATGTGGCTAAACCAACTGTTACCAACGTATCAAAAGTATTCGGTGAACGTTTGTCGACAGCCAGGAAAGTTGGATCGGGGGAAAATCGAAAGCCAGAGGCCACAGCGACGACAAAAAGAGTTGCCCGCTGTTTCGAGCGGAACCCCAACCTCTCCGTCCGAGATGTCGCAAAGAAGCTGGGAGTGGCGCCTTCAACCGTGGATAGAGCTAAAAAACGAGCTGGACAGTCGACTTACAAGAAAGTGGTGACTCCAAATCACGAATATAGACAAAACACGTCGGCCAAAGCACGATCGCGAAGGTTGTACACGACGATGCTGACGAAGTTTGATTGCGTTGTACAGGACGATGAAACTTACGTCAAGGCAGACTTTAAGCAGCTTCCTGGACAGGAATTTTACACGGCAACGGGACGGGGAAAGGTGGCAGATATTTTCATTCACATTAAACTGTCAAAGTTCGCGAAGAAATATCTGGTGTGGCATGCCATCTGTACCTGTGGCTTGAAGAACAGTACTTTGCTCCCGGAACCGTCAACCAGGAAATTTATCTGAGCGAGTGCCTATAAAAACGTCTACTGCCTTTCTTGAAGCGACACAATTGTTGCGTTGTATTTTGGCCGGATTTGGCATCTTGCCATTACGGAAAAAAACATGGAGTGGTATGCTGCCAACAACGTTCAAGTGGTACCCAAGGACAAGAACCCTCCCAACACGCCAGAGCTGCGCCCAATCAAACAATATTGGGCCATCGTCAAGCGGAACCTTAAGAAGACTCAAAAAACTGTTGTGAGCTAGAAACAGATCAAGGCAAACTGGCGTTCTGCGGCGAATAAAGTGGACAAGGAGACAAAATCTTATGGCAGGTGTTAAATGAAAGACCTGGCAATTCGCATTCGGTAAAATGGCAGCTTAGCTGAATATTTCTCCTGTATTCTGTATAAAATGAACTTGAAAAAGAAAAAGAATTTGAATTAATAATAAAAACTTTGATGGACTCACACACATTACTGTTTTACCTAATTTTGATCGAAACACCCTTTACAAGTTGCTGTATTGGAAACAGGTGCTACAAATGGTCATATTCTACTATTTCATGTATATCACTGATTATGGTTGTCCTGAAACCTACAACCATAAACAGTGATGTGTTGGTTGTTTATGAACTCGGTTCATATTTCTAGAGGATCAGAGATCTGAGTTAATAAAAAAAAGGTTGAATTGATGTTCTTTGCCACCCAAGAACTTTTTGAGTGGAGATCTAAAAGCGGAGTCAGAGATATGCTCATATTCCGAAGGGATAAGAGATTTGATTTAAATAATACTTTGGTTTTAGATGATGCATTTATTTTCAAGAAGCTCTTGGATCGCCTTCAGTTTTCACCTCATAGTTCGTTGAATATAGATCTTGGGACCTCCATGAATTAACATCTTCAGATGTGGCCCATTAAGTATTGGAACACATATTTTTGATTCTTGCAGCGACCCTAGTGGTCGGATTTGTAAACTATGACATCTTATGTGTTCCCTAAAACAATAACAACATCAGAAGTCTTTTTTCGCGGTGCAGTTTGAACGTGTTACAAAGAAATACAGAAATACTAAATGGAAAAATGGAAAAAAGAAAAATAATTGTGCGCAATCATTTGGAAAACCCTTCGTGGTCTGGGCCAAAACTTGCTAAAGTGTTGGTGTTTCCCCAAAATACCGTGTGGCGTGTTTTTAAAAAGTACAGAGAAACTTTGTCGACGGATCGCAAGCCTCAAAGCAAGCGTCGGGCGGGTACTGTCAACCGCCAACTGGAGAACAAAGTCATCAAGAACATTAAGGGAAACTCCAACAACTCAGACCGCGATTTGGCCAAAAAGTTTCGCGCCGCACGCAGTACCGTGCAACGGATTCGTCTCCGGGAAAACTTCAAATCATACCGTGCCTGTAGACAACCAAATAGGGATCAAAGGCAGAACAAAGAATCTGTGCCAGAAAACTGTATGATCAGGTGTTGACAAAATTCAATGGCTGTCTCCTCATGGATGATGAAACCTATGTAAAGGCCGATTCCAAACAGTTACCGGGACAAACATTTTACTTGGCTACGGCTCGGGGAGATGTTCCTGCCAAATTCAAGTGTGTGTTTGCCGATAAATTTGCACGTAAATAGGGAAGATTCACCTATATTAATCTCATCACTTTGCAATTCATCCTACTTGAAATAAAACGATATACACGTGGCAGGATTAGCTAGTAATGTTTTTTGTAGTTATTTAACGTTAGCAAACATTATAAGAAAACGAAACCGATCCTTCAACTGCCCAATTGTTTGATTCATCATAGGATGAATATAAGATCAATGAGATTAATATGGGGGCAGTTTCCCTACATGATTTGGCAAGACATCTCTAGCTGCGGTAGGAAGACCAAGGTTTTCATCAGTGATAAGACATTTAATTCAGAGCTCTACAGAACGGAATGTCTCCAAAATCGAATATTGCCATTCATCAGATCCCACAATGAACCTGTCATGTTTTGGCCAGATCATGCAAGCTGTCATTACAGTAAAACAGTGCTACGGTGGTACGAAACCAACGGGATTCAGTTTATACCGTAAGAACTCAATCCACCAATTTGTCCCCAGCTCAGACCGATGGAGAGATTTTGGGCTATCATGAAGAGGAAGCTAAAGGTGAATGACAGTGTCGTTAAAAGCATCAATGAATTGAGAAGCAAGTGGAATAAAATTTCCAAAAGGATGGATGAGGATAATGTGCGCCGGTTGATGAAACATATTCCGGGAAAAGTCCGCAAATTTCTTTGAAATCGAGATGATTAATTTTTTTTTTGTATTTTCCCTCTGAAGTTCACATAATGTCGAACATTTAAGTTAAAACAGAATACTATTTTGTTAATGTATATCCGAATTATGCGCAATATTCTATGTTCCATTTCTAACTGGGCTACACTCTATACTTAAACTACCAACGAGGGTTCCATATAGCCATAAAGTTTTATCCTCTGCAGAGTTCTTGTTTAACTGTTGTTAATGCGTTCGATATATAGGGTCCAGGCCGTCTCCCTGGTGTGACGAACCAGTCTCAGGTTGAAAGTCTCGTGAGTTCATATCATATCCATGATTCAACGAAAAAAAATTGATTGAAGACATGAAGACCGAAACTTCAGTGAGTTCTTGGGAAACATCTATGTGTTTACTCCTAACATTTTCTGAAAAATGTAAAACCATTAATTTATTTTTGATAGGAGTCAGTTGAAATAAGTGACAAATTTTACTCAGCTCACTTTATTGCGATTTTCTATTTAAACTCATCTTGATCCGTTTTCGTATAGTTCAGTTTCGGAAAACACTTTTTTATATAAAACCTTCGATCACGTTCCATACTTTATATCTAATATAAATTACGTCTCATGTTAAATTGATAATTGCAACTTGTATTTTTTTACGAACCAAAGTCAAAATGACGATCTTTTTTCTACGAACTGTTGCAATTTACGAATTCGGTTCATAAAAAACATACGACGCCACCAAATACCGACAACAAACCCCAAGATCAAGAAGATTCAATCCCTCCCATACCCAGGCTTTGCTCCGCTCATGATAAGTTTCTCGGATGATTTTGGTTCGGTTGTTGTTTTCTGGATCCAGAACATGTAACCCCAACAAACCGTTCCCGGCATCGTCTTCCCTTATGGCAAAGAATGGAGGTATAAATTATAGGAAAAATTGGAAATTGATTCTAATCGGTTGGCAGAAATACGCTCCAACCCACATATCTGTGCGGTCTGATACATTGTGATCTCTGTATGGTTCAATGCATCTGCAAATAAGACCTGCACAAAAGCGCAGCAATGTTACGACGGCGGCGACGACCCACAAATAGAACCTCTCCCGGAGAAGTTTGCGCGTAAAACAAATACAAAAACGCCGCCTTACCGCTGTTCGCTCCACCCGCTATCCGATTAGACGAGATGAGGGGATAGGGCAGCCACCCATTGAATACGTCAGAGCAATTTTTGTTCATAAATTGCACATTTGCATAGCTTTTCTCCTCTCTAATTGTTGCCTTGCACGTCGTATCGTCGGTTCACGCCACATAGCACAGAATTCTATTATCTTTTTACGCGATGCAGACCGAAAGGAACATTCGACGCCAAAGCGGTTTTGCCCTAACGTCCAAGGAAACTGTCACAATCGCACATGGCCGGTTTTGTGTTTGGAATATTTGGAATTCAATTGAATTATTTGTCTAATATAATAAATTATGGATGTCGTACGGTCATCGTATTTGCGTGGTCAGTTTCGCTAGCGAGGACTAGCGGTGATTGTTTGACCGGTGCGGTGGCCGAGCGAAATCTGGTCAACAGAATCGAGTTTCTACGAGCGTTTGAGCGGTCCGAAGCTAAGCGTTTGATTGTTTGCATCAGTCAGGACCGTTGTTTGTTTGCCAGATAGTGGGATCGACACCTGTAACCACGGACAGAAATTGAAGAAATTGGAAATACCAGTTAGGAAGAGCATATTTGCGAAAATCGATTTAACTTCTGTTATTCAAGTTTTGTAGTGAAACATCCTCAATCGGAAACCACAGTGCTACAGTCGCTAACGACGGATGGTATTGTTCCACATCCACGGTCACTAGGTCTACTGGCTCTTCCGGATCCCAAGAAAAGCATACAACACAACTATTTCTCACAACCAGCATCAGCACCGTCGTCGTCGTTGACTGGAAATTCTCCGGTAATGTATTTGCATTCTTCGCTCAATGCACCCATTATGTGACATCGAATGCCAATGCCGAGCGGGATGGTGCGGTGCATTGGACCAAGATCTCGTCAAAAACCGTTTGTTTGCGTACTCAGACCAGAACTGGATGTGCACACAAACGACGTACCGTGCATGGAACGCATTAAACGGACTGAATTCATAACTGTAACCGCGAACAAACCGAGTAGAGATCTTATTGGCTTGCGGTTCCGTTGCCGCCTGGATCCAAGAAAGGGAAACAATCATTGCGCGGATGTGGGCTAGGTTTCTAATGTTGATATGCATGCCAATGCTAAGGAAGCATAATGGAGTAGAATTGGTGAGTACCTACGCACATTCGATATAATGTCTGTTGGAGTTGAAAACTGGAATAATCAGCTAGCGAAAATCAGTTCAACGTGTCAAGCTTATTTTTCTCTAATGGAGTTTTCCAATTTTCAACGACAAAATGTGAAATGCATAAAGGACGCCCCCAACCGAGCTCCAGAACTGGCAAAGTCTACGAACGCACATATGCAGTATATTGGTAAATACGCAACATGCGGGAGTAGTGTACCGATCTAATGTGGAAATCGGCAGCAACTAGCAATTGTTTGCCGACTTGTGGTTTGAACCCAACTTGGCAAGGAAGTGACGAGGATGGTGGGGAAGATCATGCCATATTTGCAAGTATGGGAAAATTGTAAACCATTGAGTGGCACAATTGATTTCGAATTTTGTGATAACGAATTGTATGCATACATATGTATATTAAGAGAAAATTTTCAAGTGGGAGTGGGATTTGCATTGAAAATATATGCAATTAGAATAAAACGACTTGACGATGAGCGATAGTGATCACGGTCGGAAATGAGGTTATTGTGTACTTATTGCGGAGGGGAATTCAATTATATTTTGAACATGTTAATGGTTGTCTTGTGATTTTGTATACTGAAAATGTATTTTCATAAATAAGCTTTCACTCGTTTCGTAAGCATGGATTTTGTACACAGAACAAATGTCTCGTATATTGTATTTTTATTGCTTCTTATCTGGTGAAATGCTATCATTTAACCTTTTTGTATAATGCTCATTTCGAAAAGATCAACTTCTCTTCTATCGTGCTCAAGCTTGTTGGTTTTGCTGCTAGGAATCATTTATATGCATATCCCAGAATAAAAATTAAATAAACAAATCTCGCTGTCGAGAGATATGACTTCATACTTATAGTAGATCTCATACTCCAACTTTTCGCACTCGCAACGTGTACCCCAGTTTTGAATACATAGAAGTAGTCCAACGTAAAAAAAATCGTCTTCTTCAATCAATAACACAGTCTACTAATCATCCATGGAATATAACTTTGGTTCTTTGGAAACTAAAAAGGATTATAATCATGCGCTTGAACCTCTGACTACATCTATTAAAGCCTGTCGACGTTAAATTTCAGAAATCATCGGTACCATAGTTTCAAACAGTATCCACTTAACTAGAGCCCAGTACTTCTCTGTTGGGCGAAGTTCTGGACAGTTTGGTGGGTTGGCTGTTTTTGGCACGTATTTGACCTCTTGTACCTCATACCATTCCAGGACAGATTTCACATAGTGACAAATCAGGAGCTGGAGAGTCGTTGCTTGTGATAAACGGTAGCAACCGCTTTGGCAGACATTCTCTCTCATATTCATCCTTATTGATAGTGCTGGTAGAAACGAAACTTTTAGATTTTCGACCACAAATAAATATGGCCTGCCAAATCAAATACTTCTTCGGGAATTTGGACGCCTTTTTTGTCCGAAAATGCTGGGAAACCGCGTTCCTGTGCATTGCGGTGTAAAAAGCAAGGCCCGGAAGCTGTGTCAAGTCTTCGAGTACGTATGTTTTGTCGTCCATTATGATACAAGAAAATGTTTGCAAAAAATTGGTGTAAAGCTCCTTAGCACGACTTTTTGCAGCGCAATTTTGCTTGTCATCACTGTTGGGCACCATTTTCACTTTGTACTCCTTCAGTCCTTGCCTCTGCCTCACTCTTTGTACGTATGATTTTGACTTTCCACATTTCGCTCAGAAAGATTGTGATTTTTCTCAATAATGTCTACCATCTTCTTGTCGATTTGTCGGGAGCATACTTTTCGATTTGTTCCACTTCCAACCTTCCGATCCATAGTCAAGTGCTAGTCGGGTAAATTCGGGTTTTGCTGACGTTCGTACAAAATGCGTTTGCGCTCTTCCACTTGATTCAACGCCATTTTCCTGAATGTAACAAGAATGGAAACATGTTGTACCACGAAGTAAAGTGGAGAGTCTCAACTGTAATATAAGTAAAACGTATCAGCCATCCGTGAACTAATTTAAAATCTACACTGAAAAAAAAGTGTCCGAAATTTAGCGTGGACAGGCTTTATCCGAGCATTATCTGGCTCAAATCAACATGCCTATGACCGCAGGTCTGTGTGTATTGACATTCTATGTGGAAACTTGGAAGAGTCGTTGCTGAAAATGGAACTGGAAAATAATTATAAGTTTCAGTAGAATAACGAAACTTTCCTAGGCATACTGCAAGAAAATACTTGCTTTCTTCCGTTCCTGTCACATAAAACCCATTGATTGGCCATCCCAGAGCTCTGATTTGAAACTCATTGTGAATATTTGAGCCATCTTTGGGCTTGTTTTAAATTTCATGGGAAAATAAGATCAAAATAACGGACTCTCTTGAACAGTGGCGAGTTTTATTTGAATCTTTGTATTTAATGTTGCCGGATCTTTTTCTTATGCCGGTCAAGGTAGATAAGAATTGATTTTAAGTTTCATATTAAAGAAATAATTTGTTAAACTGACAAGCTAGTGAACAAACAACAGTAAATAAAGTGAGCTGCTCAGACAAGAAAATTTAAACATACTTATCATAATCATATATCAGGCTGAACAATGCATTGGGTCCTAGATAACATTGGGAGACTCTTTTCGTTGACTGTCTCTATGCATTCCTACGGCTATGTAAAAACATGTTCGAGTATTTTTAACACTCCCAATGTCCCATCACGGAAGTGACTTTCTGGAAGGCATGCAAAATACTCCTCTTCGACGGCTATAACCCCTTCGTTTGATGAAAAATGCTTTCCACGAAGAAATTTTTGAGGTAAGAGAACAGCCAGAAGTCAGAGGGAGCTAAATCTGGCGAAAAGGGTGGATGCTTCAACAATTTGTACCCCCAATTCACAGATTTTCGCGTCAGTTTTCTTTTTGGTTTTTTTGAGCTGTATGAGCAAGTGCATTGTATTAATGAAAACTATTTTTTTTTTCTGCAAACCGGGTCTTTTTTCAATCAATTCTTTTCATCCAACAGGTCCAAAAGGTAACAATAATAATCAGAGTTTATTGTCTAACCAGTTTGGAGATAATCTATCAATATAAGTCCTTTTGCATCAAAAAAAAAACTGACACTAACACCTTCTCGGCTGATTTCTTGGCACGAAGTCGCTTCGGAGCCGAAATGCCTGGTTCACACCACTCCTTAGCCTCTTGAATCGAGGTAGACAATCCTTTTTATGCTTTCGAAATTGTTTTTTTTTTCAGCCAAAATATGCCATGATGCTCCATGTGAGATGCCTATGGTGTCAGCTATATCATCCACAGTCGATCGATGCTCTTCCAAAACCATATCCTGTATTTTCGCTATGATTTCTGGTGTTGATGCACTTTTTGGACGATCTGAGCGTGGATCGTTTTCAACGCTTGTACGGCCAAGCTTAGACTCCAAAACCCATCGGTGAAGTGTTGGAAATGAAAGAGAAGACTCTTTTAATACTTTCACCATCTCTGCATGGATCTCAGTAGCCGATAAACCTTCCAAAACAAAGAATATAATCACTGAACGATACTCGGATTTTTCCATTGTTACAAATACATTGACAAGTCAACTTCAAATGGCTGAAATTAAATTTTGAGTACGTTTTGATGAAATATAAATATTAAAATGGCGTAGAAATTTTGTTTTTTTTACTGCTCTATAGATGTCGCTTTTAAGGGCTGCAAAATGGTGAGTAGACAACTGGCATGGAGCGTGCGTCCCCGCAGCATAGCGCTGGTCCTCTTAAGTTCCTACCTCATGCCACGGGTCAAGAGAAGACAAAAACCGCCAGCTAAGGGTTGCGTACTTAGCTGGTAGTGCAGCCTGGGCCCTGTTGTCCTTCTGGCTTCAGCTAGATTGAGGAGGTGCGTGCCGAACGTCTGTCCACCAAGGAGGTGTGGCTCAAACAACGTCTGTCCTGGAATCCAGCGGCTGAGTTCGAAATGCTATATCGTGTCAGCTATACCTAACCAGCTGGCTATACCTGGCAGCTCCACCAACGCGAAGTAGGCAGTACGACCCCGGTAAGGTAGTATGCTGAAATCTTATCCTACCACGAAAAATGGAAGTATTCTACGGTGTATAATTTCAGATCATCCATGGAATTTCCAAGTATTGTGTATTAGTTATGAATTGTTTTTTCCCTCGTGGCTATGATTACGCAAGTCCGTCTACAATTGCAGCAGGACCACAATCTGCAGACATGCAGTTATTACAAATATAATTGTTATTATTATTTCATTTTTTAATATCCCTTCAAAAACATTTTTATGCTATTTTCAGCTTCAAATTTATGCATTATACATCATCATGCTACAGAGGATCGTGTGCCTGGAGGTCATATTGAGAATTTTACTATTCACATAAGGTGCATAGTTGCAGCGCGCTTTGGGTTCATCCTTGCCTTAGATCCATCCGAATAACATGGAATGATATTACGGGAAATGGTGGCAAAATTCTTTTTTTTTATCTCTTTTTATTGTTATGATATAATAGTATATTATTGCATATGAATTGGTTTCAAGTTTTCGAAGTTTGGGATGTACTGTCTTTAGCATAATGTATTTCAGGTCCTGCATGTTATCAGGTATTTTGAAATAACTAAAAATTTAAAATTCATTTTTTCTCATGGCTGTCATACATTGTCTAAATTTTCTGTTTCATAATGGATGCGCAAGTTTGTCTACAATTGCAACAAAACAGCAGTCGGCATACATTTAATGTTCAGTCCATATTATAATACCCCTTCTCTATATATATAATCTTATATGATATTGTTTATTCATTACCATTACCAATCATCTTGATCATCATCATTACCATTTTTTTCATTACTTGTGTTTTCATGATTTATATATAAACATAAAAATAATTTTCCGGAAGACCATGCAATGGCCAACCAGAGAGTCATAAATTGTTCTCAACATTGCTTTATTTTTTACATTTTATGTACAAATGATTTTGGAAAAAAAAGTATTGCTTTAGGACGAGACTAATGAATTTATCATTTTATCGGATGTTCCGGATATACCAGGGGACCATAAGGTGGCCATATCTCGGTAGTGTGAACCAATACAATAATTAAGATAGCAAATTCGACTGAAAAATGTACGTAGGTGTCAATATCAAAGAACACGTGATCCCGCTATGAAAGTCATATGACGAGACTTACAAAAACAAATTAAAAAACGCTTCTCTGCCCTGAAGAACAAACATTTTAAAAATAATGTGTCAAAATTAGATCCGAGTTCCAAACCTTTCTGGAAACTCTCTAAAATATTGAAAAAACCTCAAAAGCCTATACCAGCGCTTAAGGAAGGTGATAAAATTTTCCTCACATGTACGGAAAAAGCTGAAAAACTTGTTATGCAGTTTGAGAGCTCCCATAATTTCAGTTTGGGTCTTACAAGTCCTATTGAGGATCGGGCTTCCAGGGAGTATCTGAATATTTTCCCTCAAGAAAATATTTTTGATGATTCTTGGGGAACTGATTGGATGAAGTAAAAACTAACACTAAAAAAATTCAAAATATGAAAGCACCAGGTGATGATGGAATTTTCTACATCTTAATCAAAAAACTCCCTGAGAGTACTTTGTCTTTCTTGGCAAAACTATTTAACAGATGTTTTCATCTGGCATACTTTCCAGTTAAATGGAAAATGCAAAAGTCGTACCTATTTTGAAGCAAGACAAAAATCCGGCTGAAGCTTCTAGCTACCGACCAATCAGTTTGCATTTTTCAATAAGTAAGCTTTTTGAAAAAAAAAACAATTTAAAAAAAAACAATAGAATGTTGCTTCACATCAATACAAACTCAATTTTTGCTGATGAACAGTTTGGATTCCGCCATGGGCATTCAACTACGCATAAACTTTTGAGAGTTACCAATTTAATTCGTTCAAACAAAGCTGAATGCTGCTCCACTTGAGTTGCTCTTTTAGACATAGAAAAAGCATTCGACAGTGTTTGGCATGGAGGTTTGATTGAAATGAAATTAGTTCAAAGCTACTTAACTGATAGAACTTTGCAAGTAAATTAGCAGAATTCTAAATCTGATCAATTGCCTCTGAGAACTGGTGTCCCTCAAGGTAGCATTCTTGGGCCAATACTTTATAACATTTTCACTTCAGATCTCTCTGATTTACCTTAGGGCTGTCAAAAATCTTGCTTTTCTCATGAAACAGGCATTTTCGCTAAAGGAAAAAGTCTTCGTGTTATATCCAGGAGGCTACAAAAAAGCTTGGACATTTTTACAGATTATTTTCATAAATGGAATATTTCTCCTAATGCTTCCAAAACTCAACTTATAATATTCCCTTACAAGCCTAGAGCTGCATTTTTGAAACCAAGTAATAGTCATATGGTCACTATGAACGGAGTTCCAATTTCTTGGTCAAATCAAGTAAAATATCTTGGACTGATACTTGACCAAAAATTAACTGTTAAAGATCACATTTAGGGCATTCAAACCAAATGTAATAAATATATAAAATGTTTATACCCTCTTATAAACAGAAAATCCAAACTTTGTTTGAAGAACAAACTTCTAATGTTAAAACAAATTTTTAGACCGGCCATGCTTTATGCTATGCCAATATGGTCTAGTTGTTGTGCTACTAGGAAAATAGCACTTCAAAGGATTCAGAACAAAGTTCTAAATATAATTTTGAAGCTGCCACCCTGGTTCTGTACTGTTGAATTACATAGAATTTCAAACCGTTGAGACTCTAGATGAAATGTACAACAAAATAATTCAAAATTTTAGACAAAAATAATTGCAATGATCAATTCTCTTTTATAGATAAGCACTAGTGTTAAGAAATCAACAATTATCTTTACATGCAGGCAAACAAAAACCCTGTTAAAAATACTAAATAGACAAGGTAAAAATAATTACTAACTCAATAAGATATATAATAGAGCATATAAGGTTGAAATGTTAATTACTTAACAGGAGCACCTAGATTAATATATGAATGTAAAATTGCACTATGGTCCAGATCACGCATTTACGAGGAAACATGCTCCCAGCGCCTTAACTTGAAATTTTACAGCAAAGTGATGTTCTACAACATGGTTTGTATCACTAAGGCCCATTTTTTTATGTTGAATAAAATTAGGGTGGTCCCCATTTTCACGGAAATACAAAAACTAACTTTTTTATTTGCTGAAATAGACGTTTACATTCTTTAACAAAGTTGTAGCGCAAAGAATTTCATGGACATTTCATGTAAAATTTTTTTTGTAGCTTAAAAATTGACCGATTTAGAGCAATTTTCCCTCATCAACTTAGGGTGTACCATAAAAAAATGGTTTTTTTGTCCTAACTTTTTTATTTCAATTCCCACCGTACAGATGTATTGCAACGAGTTTTTGAACTTTTAAAGACGCATACTTTGGTATAGAAATTTTGCCGCTAGCTTCAATAACTCAATAGTTATTGCAGTTTTTCTAAAAAAAAATACGCCCTTTTCAAATGTTGATTTCTATGATTGGGGCAAACAAAAAAAAAAGTTAAAGACGTCATTTAGAAGGGCAATTTATATTGTTCAACATATGTGAAAACTAGAGATATGTTATTTCTGTATCTTGAGAAAATTACATTTGAATCTGTGATAGTTTTAGAAGAAAAACTTCAATAACTATTGATTGGTAAAAGCTAGCGGCAGAATTAATATATCAAAATACGCGTCTTTGAAAGTTCTACAACTCGTTTGAATACAATTTTACAATGGAAATTGAAATAAAAAAGTTAGGAAAGCAAAACTTTTTTTTTATGGTACACCCTAAGTTGACCTTCGCGATCGAAAATTGTTTATCCGTGAATTTTTTATTCCACCAAGGAACCATACAAAACCTCAGTTTGAAAGTTTGACAGTTCTTCGAAGAGATCTTGCGCTGGAATCCGTAAACGGGTGTATTATAAAAATATGCAGGTTTCACGTGAAGAAGTAGTGAATTTTTGGATAAACGGAAAAGGTGTTAAAGATGTTATTGAACATTTATCTAAGAGAGATCCGCTCATCTGTATCACGAGTGCCAAAAAGCGGCTGGAAGTAGAGAAGCTGTGCTTTTCCAAACGTTGGGGTAAATGTTCCCGCACCTTTTCTCGGTTTGTGGAACAACATGTCGGTTGGTTGGCGAAAAAAATCTCATTCCCTGTTAATTCTCCGATAACTGTGCGGCAATACAAAAAGAAGCTTTTCTCAGAAAGCGGCCGAAGAACGCAGCTGAATCGTCTGCGAAATCTTAAGTCCGAATTCAGCACCGAAGAGCTGGGGCTCGCAGCGGGATTAAGTGCAAGAGCAGAAGGCCATCGCATTGCTGGGAAGGCATTAGAAGAAATTGCGAAAAATCCAACAACGAATTTTGCAGACAGCCAGGAAGTGCCGGCCCTAATGTCTCCGGAAAAAGCGTTGGGGTTCATCTGCCGGAATGACTTCAGCAAGGCGCAATACATGGACATACGGATGACCACAAAGGAGCAGGGAGTTAATTTGTACCCCTCGTACAACACCATTGTTGAAACAAAACGGCTTTGCTATCCATCCGGTATGTTAATCTGATACATATTATGAAATTATTTTAAATTATTTTCCTAGACGAACCGGCCACGGGCTGCAAGTCTCGTTAATAAAGCCACCAATCTTATCTTAAAATTATTAAACTACTATAGGTATACGCATTAAGCCGTCAGAGGCAAGTGTTGTTCTCCAGCATCTTGTTGACCACACCGTGAAGCGCCTTGCTGAATTCATCAAGTTCGATACCGCATCCCATGCGCAAAGTATGGTATTAATTTGCAAGTGGGGTTGCGACGGTAGCTCAAACCACAGCAGGTAACATGTTTTAAATGAATATCAATACTTCACCTCCATAATTTATTTATTTTGACTTATACAATCAGCACATTCAGTACTTCATATATTGGAAGCAGACTCTTATTACTCTTATACTCATATAAAAAATGATACCAATTTCTTTATATAGATACCAACAAATTTTCATGGATGAGATCGAGGATGGCGAGCTCCGGGAATACAATGACTCTAATATATTCGCAGTTTCGATGGTTCCTCTACGGTTGCTCACGGAGACAAACGGCACCAAGCAAGTTATATGGAATAACGATCATCCCTCTTCGGTCTGCCTGTGCCGTCCGATCAAATTGATATTTGAAAAGGAAAGTGCGCAGCTTACCAACGATATCGTTGCGAAGGTCAATGCAGAAATTGAGAAACTGGTACCGACAAAAATCGGTAACGTTTCGATTACAACAAAAATGTGCTTCACCATGGTGGATACCAAAGTTGTAAACGATTTGACGAAGACACACTCACAAAAATGCTATATTTGCCAGCGAGCCGGAAAACAACTCAACATACCGTACGATACGGTAGACTCAGATGATCCTGAGAAGTACAAATTTGGCATATCCCCCCTCCATGCGTATATCCGCACGATGGAAATGCTGCTCAAAATTTCCTATCGTTTGGCCATGAAGAAACCTGCATGGAGGGTACCGAAAACAAACCAAGAAGTTAAAGATCGCGAAAATGCTGTCCGTTTAGCGCTGAAGGAGCAGTTGGGACTTCGGATCAGCGAACCTCGTCCTGCAGGAGGAAACTCAAACACAGGGAACGTCGCCAGGCGTTTTTTTTCAGGACAGAGAAGCTGTTGCTGAAATAACGGGACTGAACAAGAGCCTGCTGGAGCGGTTTTATGCGATATTAACGATTATCAACAGCAAAGAAGATATAAACGTAGTCGCTTATGAGGAGTATGCCGAGGAAACACGGAAGCTGTATAATTCGTTATATGGATGGTTTGCTCTTTCTCCGACTGTGCATAAACTGCTAGTGCATGGGGCCGCAGTAATTCAACATGCACTACTCCCAGTCGGAATGTTTTCCGAAGAAGCGGCCGAATCTAGGAATAAAAGCATTAGGAGGTTCCGGTCCGATCACGCAAGAAAGTTTAACAGAGAAGTGAACTTGGAGGATGTTTTCAAGCGGCTTCTCTTGACATCCGATCCAGTCATTTCGTTGACGAATAAACGAATGCATAAGCAGTCAAAAGATAGCCTTCCGGAAAACGCCATGGATTTATTGATGTAATTAAATAATAAATAAATAAATAGACATTACGTATTCTCTAAAAAGTTCAGAAATGTTTCTATTCTACTAATCATTGAAAAAATAAACCCTTTCAGAGTATATTCTTAGAATGATTAGGATACCGTTTTAAAAGTTCATCGTATTTTTAACTATGCATACATTTTCAGCTTTAATTTAAATTAAATTTAGATTAGTTAAATAAGTTTTTTTGAAGGTTAAAAATTGACCGATTTAGAGCAACTTTTCCCTCGTCAACTTAGGGTGTACCATAAAAAAAAAGTTTTGCTTTCCTAACTTTTTTATTTCAATTTCCATTGTAAAATTGTATTCAAACGAGTTGTAGAACTTTCAAAGACGCGTATTTTGATATATTAATTCTGCCGCTAGCTTTTACCAATCAATAGTTATTGAAGTTTTTCTTCTAAAACTATCACAGATTCAAATGTAATTTTCTCAAGATACAGAAATAACATATCTCTAGTTTTCACATATGTTGAACAATATAAATTGCCCTTCTAAATGACGTCTTTAACTTTTTTTTTGTTTGCCCCAATCATAGAAATCAACATTTGAAAAGGGCGTATTTTTTTTAGAAAAACTGCAATAACTATTGAGTTATTGAAGCTAGCGGCAAAATTTCTATACCAAAGTATGCGTCTTTAATAGTTCAAAAACTCGTTGCAATACATCTGTACGATGGGAATTGAAATAAAAAAGTTAGGACAAAAAAAAACCATTTTTTTATGGTACACCCTAAGTTGATGAGGGAAAATTGCTCTAAATCGGTCAATTTTTAAGCTACAAAAAAAATTTTACATGAAATGTCCATGAAATTCTTTGCGCTACAACTTTGTTAAAGAATGTAAACGTCTATTTCAGCAAATAAAAAAGTTAGTTTTTGTATTTCCGTGAAAATGGGGACCACCCTAATTTTATTTAACATAAAAAAATGGGCCTTAGTGATACAAACCATGTTGTAGAACATCACTTTGCTGTAAAATTTCAAGTTAAGGCGCTGGGAGCATGTTTCCTCGTAAATGCGTGATCTGGACCATAGTGCAATGGTACAAACAAATCATACTCTCGGTCATAAAGTTTGGTATGCCAGTCTGGGAATGTTGCGCAAAAACACATCTCCTGAAGCTTCAGCGTGTTCAGAATAAGTTCCTCAGAACTAGAAAACGAGAAGAAAGATTAATAATTTCCATTTAATTCCAACTACCTTTATTGCTTATCTTGACAGATACGCGTATTTTGTCTACAATGTGCAGACTTCTTCAGTGTCGTGTACTGATACTCGTACACGACACTGAAGAAGTCTGCACATTGTAAATGAAATACGCGTATCTGTCAAGATAAGCAGTAAAGGTCGTTGGAATGAAATGGGAATCACTAATCTTTCTAGTTACAGGTATTCCACTAAAAAGCTTACACTCACCAGGATTCAAGTTCCTCAGGAGAATCCTTAACACGCCACCGAGGACAGAACAACTAGGGTCTACCTGGAGGCCGAGATAAAAGTTGCTCGAAGATCGTTTCAGTGACTTAACCATTCAACCAGGATCTGGTTCCTAACCCTTCAAATTTTCAAATTGTAGTTGTAGTTGTAGTTCAAGTAGGTACGTAGGTGATAAAAATTTTAAATTAATCTATCAAAACTCATAATGCCTAAAGGGCTGATTTGTAAACTAAGTCGTAAACCCTTAAAAGCCCATAGGGCTTTAACAATTAATTTGTAAAGAGTATGTAAAACACTGGCTGGACTGAACAGTTATAACATCTTATAAGCCTATATTGATGACGAGTTTATTGTTGAAATTATTTGACAACCTTTATAACATGTTATATCTCTGTAGTCTGAACAAGGCATAAGACTATGAATGAAAATTAAAAACAATTTTAGTACTACCGATGAACAACCGTTACGAAAGTAAAAATCATCGCAGCAACCGTGCTGCCGGTACTTCTGACTTTTTTCACTTTACTTCAAATCGCCGACAACAAAGGATCGGCTTTCGGCGAAGACATACTGTATTCTATTTATGACATTCTGACGGAAAGCCGATAGAAAAGGTAAAACATAATTGATCATATGGTGATTTTCGATTAAATTCTTGTTACAGTAGTTAAACTCACCACGCTTCATCTGACTGTGATAACAACCAAATAGCAATGCACATCCAGAGAACTTTGCGATTCCACTTTCCCCTAAAGCAGCCCAACCAACAAGTAATCCCTCCCATCGTCCTCCATAAATCCGGTGAAAATTGGAAATGCATAAACCCTCTTAAAATTAAATATGAATAATCATAATTAATTGTTCAGCGGTGGTGACGGCGTGAAATTTGCATTTTAAGCAGCCGACTGCCATGAGCCGGACGACACCGAACGACCGAACTGGTGGCCGTGACAGGACAGACAAACGGGACTGGGTCGGAATTTTTGGGGTTCAAATGCACACATTCGCACCCGCCTCGAGAAGGCACTGGGGTTGCGATACAGATCGTTACAAATGTGATGTAGCAATGTAGCAAATACACAGCAATTTCCACTCTGTGGCCGAACTGGAACGCGTTGAAATTGTTAATTCCAATTTTGCACACTCGACCTTTCAGTGGCCGGCTGGATGGCCGCGTGGTCCGGAACTGGTATCCTCACACCGCTGACCGGGGTGCAGGGATTCATGGAAGCGTGAAACACCACTCCACTTCGGCTTTGACGTGGTCCGCTAGCTGTCCTGTTGAAAGGAATGGGAAATTATCGATGCTCATGAATATTCACACGTCGCATTTTAAATGCGATTTGTGTTCCTTTGCGGTGAGAGAGTGGAACGTCGGCACCAAGAACCGGGAACTGAATTGGCGGGGACTGAAGAAGGAAGGCAACCGTTTGAGCTGAGGTAAATTATGTCTTGAATTTGGAACGGAGATTTATATTTCGGATGCACGCCGACGAAGGACGCACTCGGCAATAGTTCCAAGTAATTTGCGTGACCAACCAAGGATGCACGGCTTGAAGATCGGATTGGTTATAATGTTTGCACCCATCAAAAGCAATCGATCTGTACCGATTCATCATATTCATAGCGAAAGTGAGCGAGAGGGTGTGAGAATAGTTACCTCCCACATTTTTCCCATGTGAAGAAGACTCGTTAAAGTTGGCATGATCGTAAGAGAATGGAGAAAGATTGAAGAAAAGATCAAGACAGAGCACCATGTTCTAGACATGGTTCTGTGGCATCAGATAACCGGATTGAATAAATGAGTATGCAACAAAGTAATGAGATCACAGATCAATGCTGGATGCAGCTATGGCTTTCGGTTAAATATAGCATTAGTGTTCCAATGTTCACAAGACCTCCCCCAAAGTTGGATGCAAATATGTTTTCGATTCCTTTTGAACTAATCAATCAGCACGCCAGTCTCAGAAAAGTTTAATGCACATATTCTAAAAGTCTTATGAAAGAGCATGTGTCCCTTCACTCAGCTACAGTCAACAGTCGATTATATTTAATCTGTAACTCATAAAGTAATAGAAGTTTAATTTAAGTTTAGTTTATCAAACTCACTGAAAACTTATTCAGATAAGTTTCAAATAACGTTTGAAGAAATGAATCACAAAAAGTTACTCAACTTTTTGTACACAGACGAAAACTTTAGAGGGATATGGATGTCATGTTAGTCTATAAGCAGCATATTCGGTCTACTCGTGGATGTAACATCGTTGCGAGATAAGGATAAAACTTAAAAGATTGTTTATTAAATACAGTCTTCGTAAGAATAAATTGTTATTACTTCTTCGAACATTTTATTTAAGCGCAACACTCAGGACAAAATTCAATTGAACATAAGAAGAAAATCCTCTCAATATTATCAAACAAAAATTGTATTTGACTTTTCAGCATTTGTTAATCCAAATCTGCTTAAATTTTTCTTTAAATAAGTTGAAGAGTGTACAAAGAAATACTAAAACACATTCTCAAATTCATTCAAACATTCTTGACGGATTATCGATACGAAAAAGCATATTAGTTTCAGATTTTTTTCATTCACAAAATTGTTTATTTGTTCTATTATCAAATTGTTCAAAGATTTATTTATTTATTTTTTTAAATATTCGTTTTTGTAAAATTATTGAGTTGAATTACTATTTTGTCAGTCCTCTTAAATGAGTCAAGTTATTACTTTTTTTTGCATTTATTTTCTCTATTCATTTATATCTAAATTGCTTATTTAGTTTATTTCTTTGCAGGCAACCACGGTTGAAATATCAAACCCGGACCTAAAAACCTCAAAAGGTGTATGAGCGCCACGACGGAAGATGTATCAACCTTTGGCTGAAAGCGAGGGGGGTGCAACTCCCACGATGAGCGTTAGATAAGACTTCCCATATGGTAATTTCCACGTTGATGACGATTTTCTTTGTGCTAAAAGCATTTTTTTGCGATTAGCAAGATCAATCGCGATGAGAACGCGATGGCGGTGCGATCAGAATAAAAATTATCGCTGACAGAATGAAACTGCTCGGAAAAATTAACAACGAGAACTGCCAGAAATAAAATGACATTTCTCGCTTCCAAATATTCGATCAGTAAAATTTTCTTCTGACATCGCAAGAAAAACGAAATTTTCACTATCCGTGTTTCGGAGTTTTTTTCGTTGTCTCCTCTGCGTTAGCCCGGCAGGCGAGTCGACGTCAGTTTCGCATTCCGTTTTCGGTAGAACTATACAGAGAACTCTTCACAAACACACAGACTGTCCAGAAAATTCTGCCTAGCACGATCATGGATGATTTGAAGGTAACTTATTAGTTATATTTTCCAAATCGTCCATACTGCTTACAGTGAGATTTACAGGATAATTTCTGGAAGAAAATTGAAGTTTTGCTCAAGTGCACCATACCAGCCCACCTTAAAAACATACTCGAGAGAACAGGCTTCATAAACCCGGCCCTTGAAGACCTCACCGAAGGGCAAATCAGTGGGATGGAGGCTGATATACGTGAATTGCCAGAGCTCCTGAACCTCCCTGCAGGAAACCAAGTGTTACGGAAGTATCTGGGAAAATATAGAGAAAAACCGGAAGATTTTAAATTAATGAGTGGGGAGAGAGCCTTGCTGATGAAAATTTCGGGGGCTGTGAAAGCAAAAGGCTGGCCTTTCTTTGCTAGAAGTAGATCCCAGCGATCAGTTGCACGAATCGGAGATGCCACGGACGAACTTGCCCTAATAACTAGGATCAGTGACTACTTCGAAACTAGGTATGTAACAACTGCCGTTATTCTTATAACATACAGAATACAAATCAGAGTACCCATCATGCTTTGTTTAATACGAAACCTTCATCAGAGTGATAAGAACCTGTCAGACTACATGAGACATAAAGCATATAGAAGCATAGACATAATACAACACCAATATAGAAGCAGTTGATACTAGTGCAATTCATTCGTGGGCTCTCTTTAGGGACGCAACCAGCAGAACCATCTTGGAATTTACTTATTTATAAACAAATGTAGCAAAAACAGAAAGTTTTTAAAATCGGAACTCTTCTTTATTACGCATTTCTAATTCGTATTTTGCTGTATAAAATTCTACAGAAACGACGGAACTGAAGAATAGAACAATCAACGACAACAGCTACAAGAGATACGCGTTAATTTTGAGCCGAACAATAATCGAGCAAAAATTACTTGCCCTTTATGTGAATCACAAGTAGTGTGTAATACGGAGAGAAGTGGAAGTTGGAAAATATCTAACTTTGTTGCTCACGTTATTTCGCACCGGATAAAATGCCTGGAACCTGCAACAAAAAGACGGAAAACTACTATAGAGCCGGAAAAAATAGAGCCAAATTTGATCCTATTTGCTTTATCAGTTCTCTATTTATTCAGAAATTTTTGTTTCATTCAAGAGGGAGCCTCCCCTCTTTCCAGATGGCAGAGGGGTCTCAAACTACCACAGAAATATTTCTATCCTTAAAAAACCTGTACATGCCAAATTTGGTTCCATTTGCTTGTTTAGTTCTTGAGTTATACAAAAATTTATGCTTCATTTGTATTATAGCCCCCTCCTTCCAGAGCGAAATGGGGTCTCAAACCACCATGTAAACATTTCTTGCCTTCAAAAACCTGCACATGCCATATTTGGTTCCATTTGCTTAATTAGTTCTCGAGTTATGTAGAAATTTCTGTTTTATTTGTATCGGAGCCCCCCCCTCCCCTTCATAAAGAGAAGTGGTCCCGAGTCACCTTGAAATCATTTCTAACTTTCAAAAACCTACACTTGTCAAATTTGCTTCCATTTTCTTGATTAATTTTCGAGTTATGCAGAAATTTGTGTTGGGAGCCCCCTCCCCTGCCCTTCAGAAGGCATTGAGGCTCAAACCACTATTGAAAAATTTATTGTTTTAAAACATTTCCACATGCCTAATTTGGTTCCATTTGCTTGATTAGTTCTCGAGTTATTCAGAAATTTGTGTTTCATTTGTATGGAAGCCCCCCTTATAGAAAGTGGAGGGGTCTCAAGTCACCTTTAAAACATTTCTAGCTGTCAAAAATCCGCACTTTCCAAATTTGCTTCCATTTGCATGATTAATTTTTGAGTTATGCAGAAATGTGTGTTTCATTTGTATGGGAGCCCCCCCCCCCCCTTACAGAATAGAGAGGGGTCTCAAACTACCATTGAAACAATTCTTGTCTTTGAAATCCCTTATGTGCCAAATTTTGTTTCCTTTGTTTGATTAGTTCTTGAGTTATGCAGATATAAGTGTTTCATTTGTATGGGAGCCCCCCTTCCAGAAAAGGGGGGGGGGGTCTCAAACTATCTTAAGAACCTTTCCTAGCCCCAAAAACTCCTCCATACAAAATTTCACGCCGATCGGTTCAGTAAATGATAATGTTTTGTCTACCAACACCTCCTATATGCTTCTCTAAAGCCGAAATTTGTACAAAATGGCCCACTCTATAGACGGTTGTGAAAACAAGTTAATAAAACCTTTATAAGAACATAAAGATTTCGAAAATGTTCTAGTGAAGGATGTTATGATCACTTGAGAACCTTCATAAAACCTATTGGCTGCCATGAAAATCAGAATGTGGCCAAATGGCCACAGCTGTCAAACTTCACTGTGAAATCAAGGTTGTTTTTTGTGTTTCTGCTTCGTTCGATTCTTTGCTCTTCTGGTTCATTTAGCAGCAAAATTTCCAAAACAAATTGTGTTTTCTACAGCGTATTATGCTACACATTATATGCGCATTTATTTTTATGGTGAATATTGGCACGATAAAAGCCGAAAATTAATGTTCCTCGGAAATTATGCTAATGTTTAACAACAAATATCAAGTTAAAACATAAACATTCTATAAATTAATCATGAACTCCCTGAAAATTGCTTGGAATTGAATGAGATTATCTAAAAGAATGCCGAAATAAGTCTGCGATCTACAGTTTATTTGTATACCATTGAAAATTTGATGCATTTATTTTTCCACATTTCAATTATTTCTCATATTTCAATGTGGCGATTGGAAAAAAATCACAGTTCTGCCATAGAGCAAATTTTTCTTCGCAATGACAATTTTAAAACTATTTGGTCTTATGGTAACTTCCTTCAATGCATTTACTGGAGGCAAAGTGGTTTTAAAATGCTTTTTCAACTGACCATGATAAGATAATATCAATGAGTGCTAAAACGGTGTTTCAAGACAGCATTTAACGAGTTAATGAAGTAAAATAAAACCATTGATAGGAGTAAAAGGAATTTGGGAAACAAGGTTTTAAGATCGTTGTGAACAAGCTGTGTAGGTTCTCATAAACCTGACTTTAAAATGAAACCTCTTGGTGCCATAATAAAACCAAATTGATTTCAAGTGGCTTTCATAAAACTTTATAAAACCTCATAAAGCAGGATGGTGTTAGCAATGTTACTTGGGTTATGTCGTCCAGTGAGACAGAAATGCGTTTGTATGAGCTTATGAGAAACAAATTTCAATTTGGATTACTGTTTATGAGTATAAGCATGATTGACGACCCAAAGTTGCAACTTCGAAATTACATCCACTGTAATTGCACAGAAAACCAACAGATGATACTTGGAACTAATATACATCCTCAATGTGCAAGAACTGGTGATCCCAAACTAAGGCAATACCGGCACCAGCACCACCCGAATGCAGGTCAAATAAGGAAAGGGTAAGAATGTGTTGATAAGATACTCGCTTTATTGGAAGCCGAGAACACCTCTGTACGCCCAGGAGAAATCAGTTGGATGTAGGCTAACAGGGGTCTTCCCTTAGCTCAGTCAGCAAAGGTGCAGCTACAAAGCAACACCATGCTGGAGATAACTGGGTTCGATTCCCGGTCTGGTTTAGGAATTTTTCGTTGAGGAAAATTTCTCGACACTCTGGGCATAGCGTATGATTGTACTTGCCACACAGTCATACTAGAGCAAACGTTGTACCTGGCATCGAAAGCTCTTAATTAATACCAGTGGAAGTGCATTTAGAACACTAAGTTGAGAGAAAGCAATAAGCGAATTGTGAAAGCAATAAGCTTAAAATGCTAAAAAAGTAAGAAGGCAAACAGGATTGAGTGGCATCTGGGATTGTTTTAGTAAAAGATAAACAGACCTCATTTGACGAATTGTAATATATTTAAGTTTAAGAACCGATTACCGATTTCAACCGATTTATATCAACAGTAAGGATGCAGTTGGAGCCACTCAGAAAATGGATTAGCGGTTTACTCGTATCAAGATAAGGTGGTTCAGCGAGTATGACGAACCAATAGTATGGATGATTGTTTATTATGATTCCCAACACCAGTGAACCACCAGATCTCCTCAGGAAGCCGCTTTATTGTTTTTTTTTTCTGCTTTCATCATACCACATCACAATCATACTCCAGGTTCTCATTCAACATTTTTTATAGCTTTTGTTGATAGGTGAAATGTTGGGGCAAAAAAGTGTTTCGATCCGGGAAGTACAAAAGATTCTACAGCGCATTGTTCGAAGCAGTTTCACGGCCACCGTGTTTAAACGTTTAAACTTTAAACGCATTTTTCTCGAAACAATGTTTTTCAAAACTGCGTGCACGATTACAAAAAAAAAAACGGATTGACAAATTTATTTCTACTTTTGACCCCAGATAGGTAAACACTTTTTATTGGAGCTTGTCGATCTTGTAATTGTAATTTTTTGATAAAAAAATATTTTTTATACAGTCTTAAACATTGAAAATAACACGAAAAAACTTTACCCAAACTTCAACTTAGCACAAAATTTTCAATTCTAAAGTTATTCAAATTTCAGCTACGTAAGACTCCGTCAAATTTAATGCAAATTTAACAAATGAAAACGATTTTTGATTCCAGCAAACGTGTGAGCAGCTACAATGCACGCAGATGGAGAACTACCATCCAACTCCAAGTTACATTACGGGCGCCATTTTGTTTTTTTTTTGTAAAAAAATCTATATATATAAAAATGGATTTCTGTCTGTCTGTCTGTCTGTCTGTCTGTCTGACCCTAATAGGCTCGGAGACTACGATCGGCGTGAAAATTTGTATGCAGGGGTTTTTAGGGCCGGGAAAGGTTCTTAAGATAGTAAGAGACCCCTCCCTCCTCTGAAAGGGGGGGCTCCCATACAAATGAAACACATATTTCTGCATAACTCGAGAACTGATCAAGCAAAGGAATCCAAATTTAGCATGCGGAAGTTTTTGGAGGCGAAAAATGTTTATATGGTAGTTTGAGACCCCTCCCCTTTCTAGAAAGGGAGGCTCCCATACAAATGAATCAGAAGTTTCTGCATATCTCTAGAGCTAATCAAGCAAATGGAACCAAATTTGGCATGTGGGGTGTTCTGGTGGCGAAAAATGTTTCTATGGTCGTTTGAGACCCCTTCCCTCACCTAGAAGGGGTGCTGTCATACAAATGAAACTGAAATTTCTTCGTAACTCCAGATCTAATAAAGCAAATGGAACCAAATTTGGCTTGCGGGGATTTTTACGGCAATAAATACGGTGCTTCCATACCCCTCCTCTCTCTCTGGTAGGGGGGTGGGGCTCCCATACAAATGAAACACAAGTTTCTGCATAACTCTAGAACTAATCAAGTAAATGGAACCAAATTTGACAGTTAGAGGTTTTTGAAGGCAAGAAATGTTTCTAAGGTAACTCGAGACCCCTCCGCCCTCTGTAAGAGGGGAGCTCTTATACTAATGAAACACAAATTTGTTGCATATCTCGAAAATTAATGAAGCATATGGAACCGAATTTGGCAAGTGGAGGTTTTTGGAGGAGAGAAATGTTTCTATGGAAGTTTGAGACTTCTCCACCATCTGGAAGGGGGAAGGAGGGGGGTTTACATACAAATGCAACACAAATTTCTGCATAACTCGAGAACTAATCAAGTAAATGGAACCACATTTGGCAGGTGGAGGTTTTTGAAGGCAAGAAATATTTCTAAGGTGACTCGAGACCCTCCCTTCTCTGAGAGGAGGACTCATATACAAATGAAACACAAATTTCTGAATAACTCGAGAACTTATCAAGTAAATGGAACCAAATTTGGCATGTGGAGGTTTTCGAAGGCAAGAAATATTTCTATTGTGGTTTGAGACTCCTCCGCTTACTGAAGGAGGGGTCTCTCATATAAATGAAACACGAATTTCTGCATAACTCGAGAACAAATCAAGCAAATGGAAATTTGGCATGTTGAGGATTTTGGAGGCAAGAAATGTTTCTATGGCAGTTCAATACCCCTCCCCATTATGAAGGGGGGGGGGCTCCCATACAAATAAAAAGCAAATTTCTGCATAACTCGTGAACTAATCAAATAAATGAAACCACTTTTAGCATAAGGGGGTTTTTGGAGGCTAGATTTCTATATACATAAAAATGAATTTCTGTCTGTCTGTCTGTCTGTCAGACCCTTATCGACTCGGACAGTTCTGAACCGACCGACGTGAAAACTTATATAAAGGGGTTTTTGGGGCTGGGAAAGGTTCTTATGATTGTTTGAGACCCCTTCTCTCTCAGGAAGGGGCGCTCTCATATAAATGAGACACAAATTTCATCATAACCCGGGAACTAATCCAGCAAATTGAATCAAATTTGGCATGTGGGGGGTTTTGAAGGCAATGATTGTATGGTGGTTTCAGAAACCACCCCGCTCCCATACAAATGAAACACAAATTTCTACCAAAAAAGAGAATTATCCAGGTTATTTAAACACAAAACGTGTATTTCTCAGGTAAGAAGCATGTTTTGATAGAAGTTTGAACCCCTGGTTATTCAAGAAAAAAAAAACTCATTTCGAAGAAACAAAACCATAAACGTGCCAGTTATATTAAATTTTCCTTCATTTAGTTGCAAGCGTAGCAGCACACGCACCGGGTTCAGCTAGTATGAAATAAAATCAAAACTATATCCAATCGAAATACCTAAACAGATTTTTAGTATATCTTTCCTTAACCTTAAAAAAAAAAATTCCAAACTTTGCCGATTTTTCCCAACAAACATCAGTATTGAATAACCGCTTGTTCAAACAAATTTGGAGAAGTTATTCAGCTTTCTAGAAGAAAAAGTTGAACAACTTCTCCAAATTTCGTTGAACAAACAGTTATTCAGCATTGATGTTTGTTGGGTTGAATGAGAACCTGGCCTTAAGGAAATCTAGAAAATTACTTGCCTGAAAATTTCCTCGACCAGATCTGGGAATCGATTTCGGCATCTCTGGCTTGGTAATCCGGAATGCTTTTATTGACTGAGCTGTTTTAGGCCTCGATTGGTGCTTGATTGTCAAGTTTGTGTTAGCAGTAAACACGAAACATCGCCTAGAATAATAAATTTTACCAAATATATAACATGACTCTACTTTTTGCAAACTTTCAATAGTTTGTTACTGAAACCTTATAGTTCTAAACAATGCAACAAAGTTTTAAGAATCATTTACAAGCAGTTATTGCAAAGAATTGGAGCTCCAACGAGAAATAACTGAGTTAATAACATTCAGATGCTAACAACTTTTCGTGACTCTCATTTTCCGTATTAAAAAACTATAACCCTGTATAGAAAACAAAATCGTAGTCAACGTCAAAAAATTATGATAAATAATATAGAATAAAGAAGTCCATCTAGAAAACCTTGGTGAGGATTCAATTCAACTAGTACGTTATAAATGACGAATTTCACGCAAACTCATCCAGAGTTTGGCAGCACCCTCTCAGAAGCCTATGAAACTTTGTGGGTGTGTAGACTATGTCTTTTCAAGTAACTTTGCATACTTTGTTTTTTCAAAATTTATGTACACTACCATTTGAAAAGGGCTTAAGTTTTTTGATCGATTTTTTTTACTCAACATAACTCAAAAAGGAAAAGACTTACAAAAAAGTAACGTATGGGTGACTTTTTGAAAATTATTTAAACTTTTATGTAAAGTATTTTTAAAATAGTACAATCGATTCCTACACACTAAAAAAAAATATTTTGAAATTTAAAGTAAATTTGCAAGAAAAGGCTATCTTACAATTGGACGAAATTTGTTTTTAATAAAGCCAATATAATTGTCTAAAAGTTAGCCAAACATTTCAAGATGGGCACTTTCAAGGAATTTTTCAACTTTTCCATGTCCTACTTTTACCGTGTATCACGCAAACTCGTGTAGTTATGGTCTTCAACACCCCTATAGGATCCAATAAAATTTAGCAGTCATAAAGAATTGAATGTATTGCTCATTTGGTAAACAACAATAATCATCTAGACTAACATTTGAAAAGGATCAACAACATTAAATTTCCCTTAACATCAGTAAAACAGAACCAAAAGTGTACGTTTAAGTACAAGTCATTTATAACTGCTTGTTCGGATATTCCTATTTTTAAGGGTGATTCAAATATGACTTCGTATATCTTTTGGGAGGTGAGTGGGCGAAAGGAAGGTCAAGATTTGTTACAGAATGCGTAAAAGGTATGGGAAAAATTGTGATAGAGGGGGGCTGATAAACCTAAAAAATAGAATATTTGAGTCGTCTTTAGGTGGTTGATGCATATCCATTTAAAGGCTGTTAAAATATGACGTTACATGAATTTTCGATATACTATTTATGTCAATGAAAACTCATAGGTTTATTGGCAAGGGTTTTATTCAGTTATTATGATAAAAATTTTGTTTTCCAATTTATTGTCCTTCTTGTTATATACTTAAAAGGTTTGGTAATAAATAGGATCAACCACCTGATTTAATTTTATTATCACTAAATTTAAAATTATTAATAATTTAAAAATAAGCCCTCTCTAAATAGTAGCCTTGATTTTTCAAAGACCCTTAAGGAGCCAAATTGTCATTAAAATTAACTTTAATTGGCTTCTGTGAGGTTTTAGGACCAAATTATAAGACGAGTTTTCGCGATACACGGTAAAAATTGGACATGAAATTTTTTTTGTTAGAACATATTTTTACTCAAAAGTACCCATCTTGCAATGTTTGGTGAACTTTAAGACAATTATATTGCCCTTTTAAGAAAAAAATTTCGTCCAATTCTAAGAAAGCAATTTTTTTTAAATCGACTTTAAAATTCAAAATTTCAAAATATTTTTTTATAGCGTGTAAGAATCGATTTTGTAATTTTTAAATTTTTTTTCATAAAAGTTAGGACGGTTTTCTAAAAGTAACCCATACATTACTTTTTTGTAAGTCTTTTCCTTTTTGAGTTAAGTTGATTTAAAAAAATCTATCCAAATACTTAACCCCTTTTCAAATGGTAGTCTACATAAATTATGAAAAAACAAAGTATGCAAAGTTGCTTGAAAAGACATAGTCTACCCACCCACAAAGATTCATTGGATTCTGAGAGGGTGCTGCCAATCACGAAGACGAGTTGGCGTGAAATTCGTCAAATAACAAGCCCTGAACTTCCGGATTTGTGAATTCATCGTCATACTTCTCTTTAGTTCTGACTCAGATAAACTTGTAACTTTGCCATTGTTTTGATGTGCAAACCTCGTTGATATGAATTAAATCATATATTATTTCCTCTTTTTTTTTTAATTGAGAAACAAACGTCGATAATAACGATAAGAGCTGAAGTCTGATGAAACAAGACCTCTAGTAATTTATAAGTTTTGATTTAATTTTTGATGACGGGGTGAAATTGAATCAATTTCGAAATAGCACAACTAAGCTGCCTCAACTCCAGCTGCATTGGATCTAAATTCACCCGAGCATTCAACGGTGTTTCTAAACAACAAGGCCGTCCATCGTAATGCAAATCTCCCTCATCGTTCCTCATTCTTGTTTAAACTTCATAAAAGTATCGATTTAATGCTCGTCAGCAATCGGCCGTATATCATCTGCTAAGGCGCGGACACATGTGTGACACGACTTTGTGGCCTATGTGCTAACGACGACGTTGATGAAGACCGCCGATCGTCATCACATCGTCAGCTTCCCCTCCACTAGATCTTCTAAAGAAATCAGTGACTGCCATGACGAGGAACATCTGCTGGAAGAAAAGAAGGTTTAGAAGCATGCACAGATCGTAAATCGAACTACGACGATGACGACGACGACGACGACGACTCCCACTCATTATAGGATCAAGATCACATCGCACTGTTGTTGTCGTTTACGTCCGCCGTCGTCGCTGGCTGGGACATTGCTTTCAGCATGCATGCTCGATGAAAGACTCACTCATCGTCGTCGTAATCGCTGGGTCACACTCTCCGGTAGGCCAAGAATATCTGCGCGTCGGAAGACGGGGCTTTGATCTGTGCAAAGGCAATGTGAATCTCTCCTCGATTACAAAACGGCTGTGGGCTACAGACTCGCACAAGACTCGCTCTTTAGTGGTTCATTATTTTCCGAGACATGTTGACACGCTTTGGAAAATCTGTTGATTTTTGTTCTTTTGTTACAGCTTGCGTTTTTGCTCCTTCGGATAGAAGAATTGCCAGTGGATTACTTTCAAACTGCAAGTAAATGTAAATAATTCAATTGATTCTTACACGGTCTGTTTCAAGCAAAATCGTCCAGTCTGCCCGCACTGCTCCATGTTGAAGATGAGTTGCGACTTATGGCAAATTTAACTGATCCGATGGAGAATGAATCAGACAGCAAAAAAAGTGTTCTCCGGGCGTTGTGTGCAACTGATCGTGGATAATGACGCCACTCGCTCTCCAATGAAGACGATAATCGAGCGGCCTGGTCCTCCGAAATGGGGGACTAGAAAAACTGATGTCTCATTTATGGTATGTAATTATGATGTTCAGATCGTGAATGAGAGCTGATTGAGGAAGAGAGAGAGAGTGTTATTTTCTGTCCTTTCGCAGGCCAGTATGGGATGATTGAGGAATTATGAGGCTGTTGATGGCTTCATCGATCGATGGCAATCCTGAGTAGAGGTTCATTGAGAAGTTTGACAGTTTTCCAAGAAATCCTCAAATTATTCTCGAACAAATCATTCGTCCCTAACGTAATCACTGACAGCACGGGGTGCTAAAGACAATCGACTGCTTCGGCAATAAATCAGTCAACGTCATGCCATTTAAGATCACCGACACCCGGGTGGAGCGTGGTCTGTATTTTTGCCTTTCTGCAAATCATCAAAACCCATTTAAGACATTACACCGTGACTCGTGACGAAGCATTCCAAGGAGAGCGGGACGGAACGGGACAAAAACAATATCAAGCAGCACAATCGACAATCGGCGGGGCTTCGAAAATGTGCCAAGTAACGTTCTTTCCTCACGCCGTTCGTCGGAGTTGCTGTGGAAAGGAGCATTATTATAAAGCAATTATTGGCTGTCTGCCTCGGAAGCGATCATTTCAAGGTTAATTTAGGTGAGCCTTTCCAGGGCGTATTGTTTGCTGATGCAATCAAGCCGCATCCAAAGGGTGACGATCATCTGTGAGATGCATTTATAAAGAGGTAACATAGATGTGATATATTATTCTTAAGCAAGAATAAAGATAAGGTAGGAAAAAATATTCCAAGAGGCAATGAAACCTTTTTACTTAGTAATGAGAGACTACCTCCATTTGATTTGCATAGAAAAGTCACGTTACTGCATTTTGATATGACATTTGTCATTTCACCAGTGACGGAAGTTACTTTGATCCACGGAATAACTCACAGTCATAAGAAATCGTGTACATAAATGAAGCTGCTAATGACGTTTTTGGCATAAATTTTAGTCATAACTCAGGCCAAATAAATTTGAATCAAATGCAATATTTTGTGCGTATCCTATTCAGTTTCCAAACACTTAATGTAACATGATTTGTTAGTTTACGTATTTTAATCAAAGATATTTTTAATTAGGTGTGAAATAAGGAACTTCTAAGTGTGTTACTGGAAGGTCAAATCGGTGGTTCTTTAATTCAAACAATTAAGAAGAATTTCGCACCAATTCGTCTATGGACATGGCAACATTATCTCAGAATCGAATGCAACTTTGTGTATGTCAAAGCTTCGTCATATTAAACACAGCTCGCTTTGACAGAGCTGCTTTCGGACTTGTATGGCTTTTTATAGAAGTTCAACAGTGCCAACTGCCAAACCCCACCACATCGTAGGCAGACTCCGCAATTTGCAGAAGGTCCGTTGTGTGTATGTGTGTTTTTTTTTTATTGATTCTTCACTCTTATACAGTGGGGGAAATTCGTTTAAACGCAAGGTCATATTTGGGTTTATTTCCAATACAAAAGATCGAAACAAAAATTACGTTTTTGAGAACACAATTTGAACGGAAGTTCATTGTGATCTCTGAAAAAATCCCAAAAAGTTGATTTTAGAGGGGAAATTCGTTTAAACGCACACTAACGTAAAGCCACATTGAGCGTACCTATGCTACTTTTATCTTGCGAATCTGTCATATTTACACTGTATAGCCCTCGTCCGCCTTAAATACGAGTTTGAATTTGCGTTGCGCGGTAGTTGTTGCTTGTTTTCGGCAAAATGGGTAAAGGAAAGTATTTAAGCCAGTCGGAGCAAATACTGGTTCGAGAACTCAAAAGTCGCGGTGAGAACAATCGCGAAATTGCACGTGTGATCCACAGATAGGAAGCAGCAATCAGGAACCTGCTGAAAAAAGGCAAGAAGTATGGCGTAAAAAAAAAAACAACGGGAAATTCCAAGATTACCAATCGTGTCCGGAACCAAATTATACAAATGGGTGACTCTGGAAACTTCTCTGCTGCGCAAATCAAGCAAGCAATGTGGCTTTCTATTTCTAAGAGGCGTGTATGGCAGATTCTACATGGATGTGGCCACTTAAAGTACACAAAAAAGTAAAAAAAAAACCAATCTTCATCCGGCTCACATTAACGCTAAATTGAATTTCGCTAAAAAAATACATGTCGTGGACTACGGAATGGGACAATTTTATTTTTTCTGTCGAGAAGAAATTTAATTTGAATGGCCCAGACTGCGCCGCATATTATTGGCACGATTTGAGGAAATCTCCGCAGGTTAAGTGAGCAGGAATTTTGGAGGTGACACTCCAATGTCTTGGGCCGCTTTTTCGATCCATGGAAAGACCCCTATTGCCACCATTTCGACCACGATGAATTCGGAAAAGTACTTGGAGCTTCTGGAAGATGTTTTGATCCCGTTTACTGAAGACGTTATGCCGGAAAATTTCGTATTTCAACAGGATAATGCAGCAATTCATATCAGCCAGCAATCTTTGAAATGGTTTTCTGAACGAGACATCAGTCTTCTGGATTGGCCAGCTCGTAGTCTGGGTCTAAATCCTATCGAGAACTTGTGAAGCATCCTGGCACGATAGGTTAACAAAGGCAGTAGGCAGTTTAAAACAGTTCGTGAACTTGAGCCGTAAGAGAAGCCTGGAGCTTGATACCTGATAAAACTCTGCAGAAGCTGGTGAAATCAATGCCGAACAGAACGAAACTATTCTGAAAAGCGGAAAGCAAACGAAGTATTAACTATTGTTCATTGTTGATTTTTGAACTGTGAATTCGATTTGATTAATAAAACTACAAATGCGTTTAAACGAATACAAGCCCCCCCAAAATCACCTTTTTTGGAATTTTTTCAAAAGTCATTGTAAAATTCCAATCAAATTGTGTTTTCAAATACGAAACTTCTGATAGGCTATGACAAACTATATTTGATTTTTCGTCTCGATCTTTTGTGTTGAAAATAAACGCTAAAATGACATTGCGTTTAAACGAATTTCACCCACTGTAGCAGAAGCTAGAAAATTTCACCTTCTCCATTTCACCATTTCATCTATCTGAGTGCTGATGGGGTTTAAGCTATGTGGTTCTCATTCATCGGTCGGAAATAAAGAACAAAAGGGGAAAAAACAACTCTGTATCGAACCACTTTGGTTCGGCTTTCGGCCTCAAGCCTGATAGACCCCAGGACAACCTGGGTCGGTATTCCTTCGGAGGCGCAGGTTGGGGGGGGGGGTCATGTCAGTGCCTCTACACCTTTTCGACGATTCTCGTACTATTTTCTCCGTCTCCGACGTGTCTTACGATGACGCATCCTTGGAAGGGCACAACAGGACCCTGCACAACTTCTTGGTTGGATAATGTCTTACGGTTCATAAGCGCCCTGACGACCCAAATTCGGCTATTTGTCACGGCAAAGTCCCTCACGGTGAAGCTAGCTTACTCCGGCGGAGAGCTCCCCGACGAAAGAATATCTCTCGAAACCTATAACGTTACGCGTCGTTCTTACTCCGATGTTGACCGGTAGTGTGCCGAGGTCGGTCCAGAGATTCCGGGTGGAGGATTCCTTCCAGTTCACTGGCGCTTTGACGACTCAAGCCAGTATTTTGCTACAAACTACTCGAAACAGTCCCCTGCGATGGATCGAAGAGTTTCCCGGCAGTAGAAGATGTTCCGGGACAGATGCTACACGGGTAGATGCCGAGGTCATTCCTGCAATTCCGGTGGATAGAGACTTCCGGTTCACAGGCGCCTAGATGACCATTTGCCGGTGCTACTTCGCGAACTACTAAAACTAGCCCCTGGCGATTGCCCTAGCCTACTCCGACAGAGAACTTTCCCGAAGATGAAAGTTCTACCGAAACCGTTCATTCGTTGCTGGTCAGTCAGGTGCCGAGATCGGTCCAGCAATCCAGTGGAGGATGACTTCTGGTTCGCAGGCGTCCTGACGATTATCACCAATTCAACGTAACGCTCGTACTACTCGGCCTAGTCCCCGACGGTGAATCTAGCATACTCTGATCGCGGCCCGACGCTCTCTGGTCTTCATACCATTTCTGATGTAACGATGACATGATCTGCGTTATCACTCTGTTCACTGCGTGCCACGTGATCTCTTGTTGGCACATTTTCTGCACGATATTATGGTGGTTTAAATCTCCATCGCTGCTTTCTAGCATTTCATCACTGTTCAGGCAATCTGGGCAGTGTGGGGACTCTGCGTGTCCAAATCTATGGAGATACTTCCTGAAGCATCCATGGCCTGACAGTAACTGCGTCAGGTGGAAGTTCACCTCTCCATGTTTTCTATTCACCCATCGACATGTTTGTGATAGTTTGGTAATTTCATCTTAAAATTTCCGCACTTTCTCAATGCTGCTGCCATCTTGGTATCGATTGAATTCTCACTATCTTTCTCACGTGCCTGGTGTTTCTTCAATGATAGGGTTATGCAGATGGGGATCATCCCGACGATAACGCATGCTGCCTCAGACGATATTGTTCTGTACACGCTCACAATTTGCACGGTCATCAGTCAAAACGCTCTGTTCAGCTGTTCACGGTTTTCATGGTTTCTAGCGCCGTACCCCAAGCAGTAGCCCCATAGTTTAGTATCGATGATGAGACAAGCTAGTGGACGCCTCATACTGCTTCTTTGATCGCGGGAGTTTGACATAATCCCCGCTATTGCTTCCATTGCCTAAGCTGAACGTTCACAAGCGTAGGTGACTTGTTTGTTGAAGTTCAGTCGATCATCAATCATGACTCTCAGGTGCTACAGTGCACGCTTCGGTTCAATCACGCGCCCTTCGAAGTCAATCTCCATCCGTTGAAACGCTTAGCAGTTGATAACCAACAGCACCTCTGTTTTGAGGTGGGGCTTTGTCTTTTTTTTTTTCCCCCCGCTCCCAATTGCGTCTATAGTCTCAGTCACCGACATTTTGACATCTTCTAGCGTCTCGCCCATTACCGTTTTTGAAACGTCATGCGCGAACCCAACGATCTTCACCTTTCTGGGCAACCATAGATTCAAGACTGCATCATACATCCCTTCCAAGGAGCTGGACCGACAATGGAACCTTCAGAGCCTCGTACACGAAGATTCTGTTCTGGAAGTAGCTCTTCAGGATCTGTCACAGATAATCGAGAACCCGCATTTTGTGCAACGCTGTGCGTTAGCCTTCCAGCAAGTACTGTTGAACGGGTTCTTGGCATCTATCGTGACCACGGCGCAGTATTGATCTCCTCTTCGCTTCTGTGTTGACATCTTCTCAGCACTCTCGTGCACTGTCCGAATCGTATCCATTGTTGAAAACCCTACTTGGAATCCGACCTGCATCTTCGACAATCCGCGCTCAATTTCCGTAAATTCTGACGCGTATCTAGCAGGCTTATAGGCCTTAACGATGCCGAACTACCGGATCACCTGGTGGCTTCTCTGGCTTTGGCAGCAATACAGCTTTTACATCTTCCACATTTCTGGAAAGCTGCCTTCATTCAGGCACTTCTGCAGTACCGACCTTAACATGTCAGGATATGCCAGGATAGCTAGTGATGTTTCCAATAGTCAAGATGCATAACCATTTATTTTATTTCAATTTACAATAATTTATATATTTATTTCTTATTTATTTTATCTTATCAGCACGAACAATCCCAATTGTTGTACATACTATTGATTCTATTGTATGGTTACAATACATTGTATTGTAATTCTATGATACCTTTTTTCGGGTATCCACTGCACTAACTCTTGGAGATCCAAACCTGGTCCAAAAATACAGCGATTATCTCAAGGAAGACCCCCAACATGGGTCACATGAAGTTTTTGACAAACATCGAAGATTCCTCTATCCCAACTTACCATCTTCCTCATCATGCCGTGGAACGTGAGGAGAGTACAACGTTTAAGCTTAAATGCCCGGTAACCGTGACTCACCTCTCCATAGCATCGTTTATAGTTATCCTCCCGACAAGTCGTAACACACGGCACCGCTTGTGCACCTTTTCTGGGGACTAGAGTGCTGGAACAACACGCCGATGACGAAGATCAGTATTTCCCGCAAGCAACAGGTAAACTACGCAAGGACTGACGATTTGATCACATTAACTTACGGAACCATTTTCCATTTTTCCCTTTCCTTTTTTTTGACTGTAGATTTAGGCATCGGCTGCGTTTGAGACCGCATATGAAGCTTGCGCTTCTGTATGATCGGAAAACAGTAGAAGGTAAACCAAAACAGACAACATTGGGACTAACGTGGCCAAATGTAGTTATTCATTGTGTCATCTGAACAGGTCGACGACGCAAAGTGAAAGCGCTGTTGCTGCAAAATGTTGCCGCATCACCGGACTTTTCCAACGGGATGAGGAAGAGAGAAAGAGAGAGAGAGAGAGAGAGAGCGTGAGAGCGAGAGAGAGAGAGAGCGAGAGAGAGAGAGAGAGAGAGAGAGGGGGGGGGAGAGAGAGAGAGAGAGAGAGAGAGAGAGAGAGAGAGAGAGAGAGAGAGAGAGAGAAAAAAAAAAAAAAAAAAAAAAAAAAAAAAAAAAGAGAGAGAGAGAGAGAGAGAGAGAGAGAGAGAGAGAGAGAGAGAAAATTGAAAGGCTCGCATTTACATTTGTAGATTTCTTTTAGACTGTGCGAAGTCTATTAATGTTAATGTACACTTTTCTAATGTTTGTTAGCTTTTTATTCAGATTATTGAAATCACACAAGAAATGTTAGGTGATTGTAATCGGAAATGTTTGTTATTTTAACCGGTTTGGTTTGTTTGTTTCGAACAGCATTTCAGTTGAAATCCTACATAAATTTGTTTGACACAAAACAAAAGCGTTGGTCGAATCAACCAACGAATCTGTTTGCTCTCGTTGCTGTCATAATGAAAAATCACCATAATGAGAAATTCCAACGGATGTCACTTGAACTTAACTGCTTGGTTCTCGAAACAATTACTCAAAATTTTAGCTTGTTTTAACCACTGTATGTAGTCCAATCAAACTACTATGATGTTTGTGCGCAATTCAACGTGGAATTCCTGTTAAATGAAACTGGAATATGTTTGCGTTTACCAATCTTTTTTTTCTCAGTGTACCCTTAGCAAAGTGATTTTTTTTTCTTTGCTTCGGTGGCTTTTCAGTATTGTGCTGTAGGTTTCAGAGCGTCACTCATTGTATAGTGCACCATTTAAAAGTGAAAAAAGCTGCCATTTTATTCACGTCTTGCTAGGTTTCGGATATTTTTCATGTGCTGAAAATTTCAGAGTGTTTTTATAATTACGGTTTTTAAACTATTCAATCTTTTAGTAGTAGTCTAGGCCTCGAGTTTGTTTATGCTTCTGTATATGCTACTAAAGAAGGGTAAAAATATCCACCACACAGCTCGAAACATTAGTGTAAATTTCTGTTCAATATCATGCACATAAATGGAGCGTCACAAAACACACACATTGAAATTATAAATCGTGTAAAGTTCTGGGATATTCCATACACTGTCGATAATGTTGTATGCAAAAGCTCTTCTTTGTTAGAACTGTTTCGTGAAAGTTGCTGTTTCGTGTGGAATAAAATACAATTTCACATGCTCTGATATTAACAACATTATTTTTTTCTGTGATTTAACATTTAGGAAAAATTACAACATATCGTCAGTGAGTACATCAAGTACGAATATGTGTTCCACAGCTTTGAAAATAGCAGTCGATGTAGATACGTTCAATTGATAATTTGTTCTAGGATTCATTCGATTTGACAGAAGCAGTGAGCTAAGATTATCGGGGTTCATTGACTTTAATCTGGAGCTGTCAATTTGTAACCGGGTTGACGTTAACCGTCATCACCACTGATGAGAAATTAAAAGTAGATTTTACGGTAACTAAACTAATGCAGCAACAAGTTTTCTCCAACCAGTAAATTTGCATGTCGCTCCTCAGTTGCTTATAACATTATTTCGCCTCCGATATTGAGTTACAGGAACCAGAAATATGGCTCGACAAATCTGCCACAGTTACATCATCTGCGTAAGAGCTCGTCCAAAACGTCTAGAGCAGTTCATGTCTGAACTTCCAGCATCCATAATCACCGCATCGAGACCTTTTACCACACGACCGGAGTCGACTACTGGAGCCAATTTCTATTCAACCTACCCACCAACGAGTAGCCGGATTGGTATGCTTCTACAAAAAGGCCGTCCATAGTGAACTTGTTGCAGACCTTACAACGGCGAAATTTATTCAAGCTTTACGCCGCTTCATCTCCCGTCAAGGAGTATGCTCGGACATCCACAGTGACAACGGGCGCAACTTCGTCGTAGCTGCAAACGAAACTACTTCAACTACTTCGAAGCAAAAACCATCGAAACAAACTATAAAGGATTGTTCTCAAAACAGTATCCGCTGGCATTTCAATCTCTGTACCCCCCCAAGCGTCACTCTATGGTGGTCTTTGGGAGGCCGCAATTCAGTCAGCTCAGAAATATTCTTTTGCGAGCACTGGGAACGCCGACACTTGCCTCCGACGGAATAGAAATATTGTTGGCACAGAATGAAGGGTGCCGAACCAGACCCTCTACCGTCAGTGAGGACCCTCAGACCTTGAACTCTCTAACACCCGGGCACCTCTTTGTCGGATCAGCTTTATAAACCGTGCCTGACGTCGATGTCACCGCAGCTCCCTTCAATCGTTTGAGAAAGTGGCAGCAAACAGCAGCTATTCCAACAAATGTGGACTTGATGGCAGAGTACCTTGGTCACACTGCAATCACGAACCATATGGTTTAATGAAGCTGCAAAATCCGCAAAAAATCAGCTCGTCATTCTGATGGACGAAAACCTTTCACCTATGCGCTGGACGACAGCCAGAATTACCGACCTTCATCCTGGGCCAGATGGAGTGGTCAGAGTCGCGACCATTCAAACGCCAATCGGCCGATACACTTGTCCTGTAAATAATATTTTCTTGCTGCCAATCACTCCACCAGATGAACATCCCGAAATAAACACCACCGAAGAACCAGCATCCGATTATCAAACGTCAAGCCAATGTAATCTCCGTTTACTGGATTCCTGATGCAGCTGCAATGAAAACACTAGACCCATATTTGCAAGGGACCAGATACGAGAATATGCAGCTGGGAGTCAACGCAACCGACAATCAAAAATGAAATGAAAACGTAAACAATCAGCGAGTCACCGTCAGCAGGAAAAATTATCGCTTGCTTTGTCAGAATTAGGCTTTTTGACGTGATTAAACGTCATAAAGCCTAAGTGTGACAAAGCAAGCGATTTCCCTTTCTGGCAAATGCAGAGAATGCAGCGCCAACATTAGATTAGGGCGAATCTGCTTGTGTAAACAATGGCTTTCGTAGTCATTTTCTCTTGAACAAAAGGTCACAAATACAAATTAAGCACTCTTTAAGGTAGAGGAGGTTTATCTCTATCCGCTGATATATTCAATTTGAAGGAATAGTATTCAACTGCCTACAAATTAGCAGACAAAGTGTTTGTTTACGAAAGCAGATTCGCCCTAATCAAATGTTGGCGCTAAATTTATGGATTGTTTTCCTCCAAATGATTTTCTATCTTACTTGCACTCCTTTGATCTAAATGGTGCTGTAGTGTGCGTGCGTTTTTGCACGTCACTATGCCTTATAAATAAGTCTACAAGTTGTTCGAATCTCATCGTCATCTAGCATTGTTTCCAGAAATGCGATTTCTGGAGAGGCCAGTGTATTCGCATATCACTGAAGAAAGGCGTGTCTACCGAGTCTGAACAAATTATCATTGGCAACTCAGTGAAAATTCCACCACAATCGGAGTATCCACTGCACTGGAATTGTACGTAAACTGTCATCGCCGCTTCAATGATCGCGTTCGTTGCATCTTTTTAACCGAATAAGCAGCAAGGGCCAAAATCAGTGTATTAAATAGGACATTTCCATAAGTTTTACCATACGTCATTGCACGCTGACATCACAAATTAATGCGATGAACGCCCGTTCATCGTATTGACATCAGGCAGTGGTTTGTTTACTTCAGCCTGTTAGTCGATTTTTCTCAGCGCGACTGAAGAAGATTCAATATATTAAGTGAAAATGACAAAAAAATGTATTATCCGAGGATGTTCCTCTAAAAAATCAACGGGAAATTGTAGTTTTTATTGTTTGCCTGCTATCGTCAAAAATGTTTGCATTAATCGCTTAAATGCAGAGCGAAGAAAACGCTGGATAAACGCACTTAAATTAAGCGAATCATTTCGATGGAGGAGCAAATATGTTTGCAACTTACACTTTCGTTCAAGTAAGTGGATCTTAATGATTAAAGACACAGTTTCTTGAATCCAATTTACCTTCAGGGAAGCCTGCAAGACCAACAGATACCGAACATATTGACTTGGTACTTCTTTAGAACTATCCCCGGAACTATCGAAGCCGCTTTACGACAGCGACAGTGATTCGCTTTCTTCGGGGTCGAGTTCCTCAGTTTCACGTAGTGTCGTATCTAGTGATAGAAAAGTTTTATCTTCAACACAGTTAACATCTTCGATTAGCGAACCACATAAGAGTGCGTCGATCGGCAACATTTCTGATTCCATATCATCCACACCGACGAAAAGCAACGATGAATCGCTTTCTTCTGGGTCGAATTCTTCAGCTACAGAATGCGATATGTTTAGTGATAGTGATCGCGAAGATTTCTCTTCACCTCTGATAAACGGGCCGGGAAAGACTACACAGGCTGCCAACGTCGATGATTTCATGTCGACGCAAAACGACAGTAAATCGCTTGCTTCGGAATCGAATTCGTCAGCTACCAAAACGACCGTAATATCCGATAGGGAACACCTAATTTTCCCATGGTCCGAAGGTCACGGTTTCCCGTCGGTCCCGGCCACCCCAAATAAAACCGACCCCAAATCCCCAGGTATCGGTGGAAAACAAGAATTCGGAAAGGTTCCCGGGGAAACCGGAAAAGGCGGAAACGGTATTCGAGGGGTGGAAACCTAAGGCTGTGGATCCCCCGGTGCCGGCCTTTTTTTCAAATGAGGAAATTCCCACTTGAAAAAAATCCCGTTTTAAACCGAATATCGGGGAACAGGTGGGGGTTCCCTGTTAGAAGAATTAAACATCAAAGTTTCAACGTTACCTATTTCATACTTTCAGAAAGGTGCTTTTCATCGCAACGTAGTACGCAGTACTACAAGGAAATGATGCGTCTACAGCAGCACTGCTTTAAATTAGACAACCAGTTATCGCTCTCCAGTAGAGGAATAGAGTGATGATGTAAAGGGTATCCACGATGAAATTGCCACACTATGAAATTGCTCTAACTTTTTAACCGTTGACTAGAATTTAATGAAAATTTGGGTGGATTTAGTTCATAGTGCATTATTTACATCCTGCAAGTTTTAAAGTCCTGTGATCAAAACTCACGGAAATGGAGTCGAAAGAACAGCTCGTGCGTGATAAAATCTTGCGCATTCATCACGAGAATGCAAGGATCGTGACAGATCTCGCATCGTTCCACTCGCTAAAACGTTGGGAATCGCGAATTCCACGGTGTCGCGAGTGATTAAGCGGTTCGAGGAACGGTTGACCACCGATCGGAAGCCCAGAAGTGAAGGAAAAAGTATTCCGTACAACACCAAAAATCACAACCGCGTAGTTGGGGCCTTCAACCGAAATCTGAACGCCTCCGTTCGGGATATGGCTAAGAAGCTGCACCTGTAGCCGAAGTTTTGTCCAGAAGGCCAAAACTAAGGCCTGGGCTTCGAACGTTCAAGGTACAAAAGGCCCCTAATCGCGACGAGAAGCAGAACAAGTCCGCCAAAACCCGTGCCAGGAAGTTGTACCTCAACATGCTGACGAAAGTTGAATGCTGCATCATGGACGACGAAACATATGTGAAGGCTGACTTCAAACAGATCCCCGGCAACCTGTTTTTCACGGCCAAGGATAAGTTCAGCGTTCCGGAGCATGTCCGCACTCAGAAGATGTCCAAATTTGAGAAGAAATTCCTGGTTTGGCAAGCCATCTGCACGTGCGGGAAGCGGAGTGCACCTTTCGTGACCCAGGACACGATGAACGGACAGGTGTACATAAAAGAGTGCCTCCAGAAGCGGCTGCTTCCTCTCCTGAAGGCCCACAACGTCCCAACAATCTTCTGGCCGGATTTGGCCTCATGCCACTATTCCAAGGACGTGCTGAAGTGGTATGCGGACAATAAGGTCAATTTCGTGCCGAAAATGTTCAACCCTCCCAACACTCCGGAGCTCCGCCCCATCGAGAAGTACTGGGCGATTATGAAGCAGCACCTTCTTAAACAACCTAAGGTAGTGAAGACAGTCGAGGAACTGAAGAAAGTATGGGTTTACATGCAAAAAACGGTTGATTCACAGGTTGTGAAGAATCTTATGGCCGGGGTTAAGGCCAAGGTGCGGGAATTTGCGTATGGACTGTAAATAAAATACGAGTAAAATGGTAAAATGAAGTTTAATAGTTATTTCTCAATCCCTGAAAATTTGATGGCAATCGGATGAAAACTCGAATTTTGCGAATCAATTTTGTGTGTGGCAATTTCATCTCGTGGACACCCTTTAAACTGGTAATACTCTTCTAGGGATTAAAAATTACCCGTATTCACTAAGCTTTTCGAATTTCTGAGACCATCACTTGATGAACCATACTGCAAATTCAGTCAGGACCAAATGCTCGTCATGACCTTGACCAAGCTAAGGCTTAACACCCAATTAAAAGCATTAGCCTACGATTATGGAATATGTGCTAATATTATATCTAAGTACTTTCACTGTACGTCATTTTCCAATGTTGTCGATGGATACTTGAGCCCACGAAAAAGGGAAATTTGTCTCGGCACGTACCATTAGCATTTCAAGACGTGTTTGGTAGTAAGAGTGTCTTTATTATCGACTGTTTTGAGGTGCGATGCCAAACACCAAGCCATGTTAAAGCATCAGTGATGCATTTCAGTAACTATAAGAAACATGAGACAGTAAAATTTCTAATAGCTTGCCATCCAGATGGTTCGATCGCATTTGTTTCGTTAGGGTTTGCTGGTAGGTGTTCGGATCGTGAAATTTTCATACAAAGCAAGTTTGTAGATCTTTTGGAGGAGGAAGATATAGTGTTAGCTGACAAAGGGTTCGATATCTCCGATATTGTCAAGAGCAAAAAGGCGACACTAAACATTCTTTCTTTCGACGAAAAAATCAGTTTTCCATGCAAGAATTAGAAGTCAATAAACAGATACATATTGAACGCATACATATTGAACACATGATTGGGTTAATTCGTGGAAAATATAAAATACTGTCGAGCACCGTTCTTTCTGTCCACTACTCTCGCCCGTTTCCAAAATTGGCCTAATATAATAGATTTAGTCGTTAACGTAGCATGTATTCTCGTAAGTTTCAATAGCACTATTATTAATTGAAATTTGTTATTGATTTAGAGCATGTAGAGTAAACCTCCAAGTGTTGAAAGGCTAAAATGCTCGCCAATTGTTGAACAGTCCATGCGTTTCTTATGAGGTGTTCATTGGCTACTATTTTAGCCATTCAACAGTTGGCGGTTCTGATTTTGGCTAATTACTTTTATTCGAGTAATAGTTTGATAACAGCTCAGGCAAAATATTATGCTTGAAATAATGTTCACATTGTGCTCGAGCGTTATTCCACATAGCAGATTTTTTTTCAACTCGTATGCATACATATTCAGTTTCGCTCCAAACGAAGAAGAATAACCCGTAATCTGCATTTGAAATGGCAATCTGCGCCTGTATCTGCATAAAGTACGGATGTGTTTCGCGCATTTTGAAGTTGTCGCCATCCAATTCTAAAAAAGAATTAGTTCCTTTGCGCCAAATCACCCATATTAAGCTCTCAACCACAGCTCTCCCACAACATGCACATTGCAAAATTAAATCTGGCGTGGCTGCAAGGTACGGTTGATCTTTATAAATGATTACTCCACATTCCAGAAATTTTGCTTCGCGATGGTCCTTGAACTCGTGTTTGGCTCTTTGTTCGTTTCTCCACCCATATGTAGTTGCCGCTGTGTTAAACTCAGATACATGTGGACGAAACATTTTGTTCAACAGAGAGGTTTTTACTTGGTACATGTACTGTTGATGCGTGAATACATTCGCTCATTACCGGATGCCGTTATTCGACCAATCCTAACCCAGCGCCATAACTGACTTTGCGCTTGCTTCCGTGTGAGCACTACGACCTGTTGTATTTCCGCTTCTGTAACATCTTTGAAGACAACTTCCCATGCTCGTTTTATATTCTCAAAACTTCCATGTTCATACACCGGGTCGAACTGATTCGCCAACAAAATATTCTTATTTAAACATATTTCGTCCGGAATTATATTCGAACGACAACTGTTGCACAAGATGTCCCCATCATGACAACACTTTTTCACCACAACAGGCTCAGTGTCTTCACTTTTCAAGCTGGACATGAAGTTAAGCAAATCCTCCCGGTTTGCATGAATCTTTATGTCATCCGTCCTTGCTATTTTAAATCCGTACTCAATTTCTTCGACTGGGTGATATAAGTAGTCCTTAACTCGCTTCTCGATGGACGCGCCCAATATGAGGGTTACTCCGTAACACTTAGCTGAAAACACAGATAATAAATACATATGTTGTAATATATACGAAAAAAAAACTGATAAGGTAAAAGCAGATACCTTGTAGGTTGAGGTCATGAAATGTAAGTTAGCCAAGACGTACAGTAAGGTGGGCACTGTGGAGCACGTCTCGCAGGAACCTGCCACGCAATCACAATGAGCAGATGGGATATACCCATCATTTTTAACAATTACCCATGGTGTTAATAACGCATTATTTAGTCTCATAGAATGGTACACCTTTGAAAAAATAAATAGATGTTTATAATAATTTAGTCATATATTAAAATAATATTCTCATTACCTTGCCTCGTATCACATGCAGATTGCTGATTGAACAACCGGCTACGTTGGAGACAAATCCAGATTCGAACTTGCGGTACGCTTCAATGCTCCTCATGTTCATGATGGGTGAAGCTTTGTTTAAAAGATATTCTACGACATGACCGGTTGTTACCGTGGTCGGAAAATCTGTGCTGTTTAACACAACTTCGTAAGGATCGGAGAAATTAATTACTTTTATTTTTTCAACATATCTTGCCTTCTCCGCTGCCGGTAACGTATTCGCATAAGCGGAGAGCTTTCCAATAACAAACCCGTTCATTATTTTTCGAATATATTCAGCGAAAACTGTTAAGTATTCAACTTTTCACATTAATTCAAGAAATTAACACAGCTCTAGAACATCACCAATTTTCAAATTTGAATTCTAAGTCCCTGTAAACAAACCACTGCGAGATGTCAAAAAAGTAAGGTTAACCCGAGCTTGCATCTGAATATACATTATATTTGCAAGAACACGTTGAAATAATGATAGTTAGAGTTGAAGAAGAATAAAGCCAAGTTACTTTTTGAAAAAGTGTGCATTTCATGAAAGGGCAGTGCAAACTGTTCAAGAATTGAATATAACAGAATTAAAATGCTTACCTGTGGACAGTTAAGTGTAGTATGCAGCTCAAAAAAGTAGTGTGCATTAGGATAGGACAAGTAATTGTCAAGAAATGCTTTTTACTATGTAATCTAAACGGGGCTGGCGACTTTTCTTTCCGCGGAATAATATTCCGTTCAATTATACCAGCGGGTAGATAGTCATGAAGAAAACGAATATTTTTCTTGGCTCAGGAAGTACTAGCACACCGGCCCAAGCTTGGTTCCAAGATTAATGATTCGCCTCGAAGACCGTAACTCACATCAATACATCCTCAAATATTCTGTCAAAATAACACAGCAAATCAAAACGAAAACAAAGATACTAACATACTTGAAAAAAATATCATGATATAGCAAAAACCCACAAGAAACCTTGAAAATCGTACGGGAAAAACGTGAAAATGTATGAGCTAATTTTAACACTCAGAAATCGCTGAAGCAGATAAAGCAGGAACTCAAATTTAACGTTTATCGGGAGACTGTTTGTCAAATTATGGTCAAAAGTCAGTGGATAAAAAAGCCAAACAGGTAGAAATCTCCAAACCCTACTCTTTTCCATATTGAGAGTCATTTGAATTTCACAAAAGCCAATTTGAATCAACAGTGGAACATGGTGATGGTACCGTGGTACGTTGTCAGTAGAACTTATTATTGTATGCCGTTTGATTGTGGTAGTGGTACGTTTTTTTTAAAAGAAGCACTAACTTTTGTTTACGGGGTACAATATTTAGTGCCGGTTCTTGCATAGGTTAGGCAGGATTTTGTGCATCTGGAAAGCTAAAGCTTGCTTTAAATTCGTTTAAAATTAATAGGATTATATCCAGGTTCAAGAAACGCGTCTTCTTCTGGTAAAGTGCATGTTTCTACGCAAACAGATCACTTTTCAGCTGGAGACAACGCTGCAATTCACACAAAAAATCTGCTCGATCTCCTGTCCTGGCGTAGAAAACCTCTGAGGAAGCCTGGTATGCATAATAACGGTAAGCAGAAAACCACTGTCACTGAACTCAAATCAGCTGTTTTATAGGCATAGGGAAATATTGAGGACTACTGTACTGCAAAACCTGATCAACAGTATGCCAACCCGAATGTTTCAAATTATGAACAGAAATGGAAAGGTGACCGATTATTGACATATGTTTAAATTTATTAAACTGTGAATCTAATGGTTTTCAACACTTCTCAAAGTTACGAGTTCAAATCTCACCCCCAGACAAGTTACGAAAATGGCCAGTGTTTGAGTGGCAACGACGGAGATGAACCAGCCCGAGGCTGAAAATCTCCATAATCAAGAAACAAAAAAAAAGGTTTTCAATTCAAATAGGCAAAGCAAAATCAATAAACATGCTATCATAAAAAATTGTTGCTGTAGGATATGTTGGCTGGCACTTAATTATTATAACGAAATAATGTATGCAAAGGGGACCTTTAAGATCTAAAACAAAATACTCGAGTTCTTCTAAAACATAGATGGTCTCAAACTTACTGGACAGAAAGTATATGGCCTTTACTAGAAACGAGTATCGAACTAACATTCTTTATCTTTCCGAATTGATCTACAAAAACGTGGTCGCCGCCGGTATTGATCCTGTGAACGAGGACACCAGAGGAATTCTGTTGATGCTATGTGCAACTTCAGTTGGCTTCGATCAATCAAGAAGAAGCAAACCACGGGTGGTCAATATGCTCATGCTGCTTCTCAATAACCACGTTAACCATGAATCATCAACTTCGAAGGAGGGTGCGACTGAACTCTCGTCCTCACAAGTTCCCACCTCACGCCTCCACGAGTCATATGATCACAAAAGACTGCCAGCTGAAACATGGAAATGCTGGTTGGCGTAGCCTGGGCAATGTTGTCAATCTGACAATAGCGAAGTGAGGGGGTGTGACTGAAGATCTTATACCTTTAAATCATATTGTATATTTTCCATTCTCATTTTATTAATAATTTCAGCACGCTTTGGAATCATCTTTGCATTCCCAACAAACATCGGTGTTGAATAAGAGCTTGTTCAAACAAATTTGGAGAAGCTATTCAGCTATTCTAGAAGAAACAGCTGAATAGCTTCTCCAAATTCGCTTGAACAAGCTCTAATTCAACACCGATGTTTGTTGGGTTGCCAACCCATGTAAGAGCCTAGAGCAACATGACAGGCTTGAAAGGCTCAATTTGTTTTTCAGCATTTCAGCATAGCATTTAATTTAAAATTGCACTTCTGAACTTCAACTACTATATTCATAAAAGACTGGCATGTGCTCATAAGTAATGTAGGATTATATTTTAATATTGTGTTAAGTGGTATTATGATAAGATAAGCCATTTATTTCAGAAATTATCCAACCGGACACTTCGTTCACTCCAATTGCTGTCTTTGCAATGTTGCTAGAACGGTTTAAAGAAAATTATTACAAATATTTCAATGTCTTATAAAATAATATCTTTTATTAAAGTTTAATCTTTGATATTTGGAATGATCTATTCTATTTTCCGCTTTTCCAGGACTAGTTGGATATTAATACATATCTAACTTTTATTAATTTTCCAGTAACAATCCATTCAAGTTTGAAATTTGGATAAATTAGCATTTTTGTCTATAATGATATCTTAATTTTTTGTTTACAAAATAAACATAATATTAAATAACATATTACGGGTAAAGGGAGCACCCAAGTAAAAAGATTTGGATAGGGAGCATGGGACTGCCTCCTCCCTTTTGTTAACGTTTCGCGGAACAAGGACGGACTCTTCGACCCCATCTATTGGGTTTATTCTGTCAATCGAGGGCTCGATTCTAGTGCTGTGAGTGCGAACTTGCTTTTGGAAGGAGATTCTCTTCCCTATATTAGCGGGTTTCGCGCAAGTGTCTCTGCTTACGGGCCCGTTCAAACGTCTTTGGCCTTCATACAGGAGTTTGATGATCACAAACAACAATAGAATCCTGATCAAGTCGTTTTTCAGATTATTCCACTGCTATGAAAAGTTACCTTGCTGCAATAGATGGTAGTATTACATAATC